>CAJVGC010000592.1:4642787-4670174 GCA_910822075.1 Senecio squalidus
AGAACGGAAATTTGAAAGGCTAAGTGAAAAGTTTTCAAACCGACCAACGGTCAAATGCCTAGTATGCCTAGTTCAACCCAACCAAAACCCGGGCAAAAACCAAAACAATAACGGAGGTTCGTCAAACCAAGGATCGAAATACGTACAAACCCTAACAATCGGATGAACATGTTAATGTTGTGGAGACTAGGTCGGGACCTAAGTATGGGGGAGTGGGAGAAAATGGGCTGAACAAGAAGAAAAATCAAAACGGTGCTGGAACAAGTGAGAATGCGCGGGAATGCGGCGCCATTCCCACTTCCGAGGCGAATGTGTTGCCTCATTCTCCACCTGTTGCGCCGCTGTTGTCCAGAATGCCCAGAATGCAGCCGCCTGTCCCTCCAATGCGTCGCAATGAGCCTGTTGACAGTGATTCGGAAGACGAAGAAGAGATTGAGATGGAGCGAGGCCCGGGAAGGAACCAATGTTCCTAACAAAGAAAGGAGCTGGAAATTGAAGTGAAGGGACCATATACATGCCACATATCCTATATCCGCATCGGCTTCGAAAGGAAAGAAAAAGGAGCAATACGGGAAGTTCATTGAAGTAATGAAAACCGTTAAGATTAATGTTCCTTTAGTTGATCTTATTGTAGGTAGTGCCGAAACTATGCGAAATTCATAAGGAGCTAGTGAGCGGAAAAGGGGACCTACATGGAGAAATCACCGCGTTCCTAAATGCCGAATGTTCGGCAATTGTGAGAGGTCTATTCCACCAAAGCTTGAAGACCCATGAAGTTTTTGTTAACTTGCACGTTAATGATAATCTTACTTTTAGTTCATTAGCAGATTTAGGGGCAAGCATTAATTTAATGCCCAACTCTATTTATACTAAACTTTCTTCGGGTGCTTTAACACCAACACGTATGAGCATAGATTGGCCGATCGATCTTATCAATATCCATTGGTATTGCCGAAAATATGCTTATACGGGTTGGAGATTTTCTTTATCCCGTAGATTTGTAATTCTTGAGATGGAGGAGGATGAAAAAGTCCCTCTCATCTTGGGTAGACCATTTCTAAATACCGCGGATGCTATCATCGGGTTAGGGATACGGAAATTTCTTTGGGTTTGGGTGATGAAAGGGCAAAATTTTCTCTAAATCAAGCTATGAAACATTCTTATTCTACTGACGAGTCTTGTTTAGAATTGATGTGATAGATGAAGTGGATTATGATCTCGATTGGGAAGGCATTTTGGAAGAGGAAGCGGAGATGGAAATGTTGAATGCCATTGGAGGATGAAGAACAAAGCTCAAGTGAAGTAAAGGAGCTAGTAATTAACGAAGGGGCGAGGATCAAAACCTCCATTGAAGATCCCCCGAAGGACTTGGAGCTTAAACAATTACCTGAACATCTCGAGTATGCTTTTTAGATGGTAATTCTAGTCTCCCAATTATTATCTCGTCTTCACTTTTGGAAGACGAGAAGGTTAAATTACTAACGGTCCTTAAAAGCCATAAAAAGGCTTTCGCTTGGCGCATTTCGGATATTCTGGGTATAAGTTCTGATTTTTGTAAACACAAAATCAACTTTTTGGATGATGTAAACCCGTTGTCCAACGACAACGGAGACTTAACCCGAATATGCAAGATGTAGTCAAGAAGGAAATTGTTAAACTTTTGGACGCATGGATCATCTACCCGATAGCGGATAGCCCATGGTTAGTCCGGTACATTGCGTACCCAAGAAAGGTGGGAGGACCGTGGTATTAAATGAGAAGACCGAGTTGGTGCCTACGGGATGGAGAGTATGTATTGACTATAGGCGGTTGAATGAAGCGACGAGGAAAGATCATTTTCCATTGCCCTTCATGGATAAAATGATCGAGAGGTTGGCCGAGAATGAGTTTTACTGTTTCTAGACGGATTTTCGGGGTATTTCCAAATCCCAATAGATCCAGAGGACCAAGAAAAGACAAATTTCACTTGTCCATTTGGTACGTTTGCGTATAGGAGGATGACATTCGGGTTATGTAATGCACCGGGTACATTTCAAAGGTGCATGTGCGATTTTTCAGAATATGGTCGAGAATTCCATGGAAGTTTTTATGGACGATTTCTCGGTTTATGGTAGTTCATTTGATGGGTGTTTAGAGAGTTTGGATAGGATGTTGGCACGTTGTGAGGAAACTAATTTGGTGTTAAATTGGGAAAAATGCCATTTTATGGTAAAGGAAGGGATTGTGTTGGGGCACAAGATTTCTAAAGCGGGAATTGAGGTGGATAGAGCTAAGATAGAAGTGATAGCAAAGTTACCACCACCGACGAAGGAAAAAGCGGTTAGAAGTTTCTTAGGACACGCGGGGTTCTATAGGCGATTCATTAAGGATTTTTCAAAGATAGCTAGGCCTATGACTCGATTGTTAGAGAAGGACACCAAGTTTGAATTTTCGGAGGATTGTATGAAGGCTTTGAGTTATTGAAGGAACGGTTGACAAACACACCAATTTGGTGTCACCGAATTGGGAGTTGCCATTTGAGCTTATGTGTGAAGCGAGTAACTTTGCGGTAGGGGCTGTTTTGGGACAAAGAATTGACAAGCATTTTCCGGCCCATTTATTTTTGCGAGCAAAACTCTTAATGAAGCTCAACAGAATTACACTACTAACGAAAAGGAGTTATTAGCGGTAGTGTTTGCCTTTGATAAGTTCGGTCGTATTGGTGCTTAGTAAGACGGTGGTATTCACGGATCATTCGGCACTGAAATTTTTGTTCCAAATTGGATGCTAAACCGAGATTGAATATTATTATTGCAAGAGTTTGATGTGGAGATCCAAGATAAGAGGGGTCGAGAGAATGTGGCGGCGGATCATTTGAGCTGATTGGAGAATCCTTGTCTTGGAGCGTTAAATGAAGAAGATATTCGAGATACCTTTCCGGATGAAAGGTTGGCATTTGTTGGAAGGGTATTTGGTGAACGGGGTCCTTGGTATGCCGACATAGCTAACTACTTAGCGGGTGGAGTTGTTAGTAGACAACTTACTTATCAACAACGGAAGAAGCTATTTTCGGATGCAAAATATTATTTTTGGGAGGAACCGTTCTTGTTTAGGATGTGTGCCGATGGTATGGTGCGGAGGTGTGTTTATGGAGCCGACACTAGGATAATTCTTGATGAATGTCACCATGGCCCAACGGGAGGGCATTATGGTCCATCAGTAACGGGGAAGAAGGTGTTTGACGCGGGTTTTTATTGGCCTACTATTTTTAAGGAGGCGCATACCTTGGTGAGGACGTGTGACTCGTGCCAAAGGCAAGGTACGGTTACAAGACGAGATGAGATGCCACAGAAAAGCATCCAAGTATGCGAGGTTTTCGACATTTGGGGTATCGATTTCATGGGGCCGTTTAAACCATCGAATAGGAATGTTTACATCTTGGTGGCGGTGGATTACGTGTCTAAATGGGTCGAGGCAAAGGCTCTACCCACGAATAATGCTAACGTGGTTATTTATTTTCTGCGAAGTTTGTTTTGTAGGTTTGACATGCCAAAGGCTTTGATTAGCGATCGGGGAACCCATTTTGAAAATTCCCAAATGGAGAAAGTGCTGAAAAGATACGGGGTACAACACCGGTTTTCGACTTCCTACCACCCCCAAACAAGTGGGCAAGTCGAAAACACTAATCGGGCGATTAAGCGTATTTTGGAGAAAACGGTTCACAACAACCCGTCATTGTGGTCAAAGAAGTTAGACGAAGCATTGTGGGCATTTAGGACCGCTTACAAAACACCGATTGGCACCACTGCGTGCTATATGGGAAAACATGTCACTTACCCATGGAGATAGAGCACAAGGCGTATTGGGCTCTTAGGGAATGTAGCACTGATTTGATCGCAAGTGGTGAAACCCGATTTTTGCAACTCCATGAGTTAGATGAATTGAGATGGAACGCTTATGAGAACTCCACTCTTTATAAGGCGAGAACGAAGATGGTTCATGACTTGAAAATCCGGCGAAAAGAGTTTAAGGAAGGGGACAAGGTGCTTTTGTTCCAATCTAAATACAAGTTCAAAGCACCAAAGTTGAAGTCTAAGTGGACGGGTCCTTATTTGGTGAAACGGGTCTTCTCGGGTGGCTATGTGGAATTGGAAACGGATGATGGCGGGTCATTTATCGTTAATGGTCAACGAGTGAAAATCTATCGTGAGGAGGACGAGGAAAACGGGATAACGTTGGAGGATGGGTTTCACCCATTCTAAGGAGAAGGAATACCGAGGAGTCAAGCTAGTGACTCGAGCCAAAAACGAGGGGAGAAACCCCGGTTTGTTGTATCTTTACTTTCATTTTCATTTTTCTTTCCGTTATTTGCTGTTTGTGTCGGTTTTATTTTAGTAGTTTTAGTTTTAGTGTGGTTTAGTCTAACTTGAAAAAAAAAAAAAAAAAAAAAGTTTAGAATTCGGTACTGGAGTCGGAATGCGCCGCCTGTCATGGGAATGCGGCGCATTCGACTGTGTTTCAAGTCTTATGTAACGCTAATCACCCTACAGGCGGCGCATTCTAGCTTCAGTTTCTAAAAAAAAAAAAAATTTGTTTTTCGTTTCGTTTGTTACTAACATGTTTGCTTCTTGTTTTTCTTAATGCTTTGTGTGTATAGGGTAAGCGTAGAGCAGTTATAGCCGATGAAGAGGAGGTCGTGTACGAAACACGACGGGTTTACAAAATAAGTACCGCAGCTCGAATGATGAAGAATGAAACGTACTCCTGGTTGAAGTGGCCCGGGGCCGATGCTAATAGGAAAATTCAGTTGAACAATCAGTTGGCAACCCTGCAGAATAAAAAGGTTATACCACCCCGGTTCTTGGATTGGGATCTCATGACGACCTTGGGGATTGCGGAAGAGCTGGAATCTTATTTTATCACGAGAGTCGAATATGATGGGCATACCTTTGAAATACCCATTTGGAAGAATGCATTTGAAGTCCGGGAACTAGTTTACAGAGAATGGTGCTTGGAGTTCTATTCTAGCATTGAGATAGATAAGTTTCCAGCAGATGTGAGTGAAATTTTTCGTGCCGAGGTTGTGAAATTCAGACTTGGGGGTCAAGAGCACCGGGTTACGGTGGCGAAATTTGGACAGTTGGCCGGATTATATACTGAGGAGGAATTGGAGCAACCGGGAATGTCTCGTTATGCCAGTAGGGGAAGCTGGACATACGAGAATGTTTATGCTGACAAGGAGAACGTGTGGATGGGGTTATCGGGGAGGTCCAATTACAAAACATCCAGCAAAGCCGTTGATTTAAACTCTCCAATGCTCCGTTTGTTGCATAAAGCATTGAGTTATTCCTTTAACCACCGCGCCACTCATCATGACAAGATATATAAAGAGGATTTGTGGATGTTACATTACTTCGATAGGCAGGTTCCCACAAACTTTGTTTATTTACCGTGGGCATTGGTTAAATACATGAGTGAGCAAGGAAGGGGTAGGAAGAATAGTAGCGGTATGTTATGTGGACATTACATTACCCGGATAGCAAAGAATTTGGGATTTGCTACTAATGCAAACATGCGGGGATTGTCAAAGGCAGTGGATTGGAAATGGATTACGAAGGGGGATTTGAAGCTGGGACATGCCATTAATAAAGCGGGGGCATTTGCACGATCGGGAGACTGGGGTAGTGACGAGGATCAAGGTAGTGATGATGAGGAGGAGACGGATGAGGAGGATGCTACGGAGCCACAGGCACAGGAGGGATTCATTGAGGGTACCACATCTCAGGCACCGCCACCACCACTTGGCCCATTCGACTTTAACCCGATGATGCACGAGATGTATCGCATTGGGCGACAGGTGGATGCGACACAGGTTGATGTGTCGCATATTAGGCGGGAGGTCGATAGGACCCGCAGAGAGGTGAACCGGGTCGGGGAATACGCGCACTATCACATGGAACGCTACCAGCCCACGTGGGAGTACCTGACTATGGCCCAATACCACGAGCATAATCATGGGTCATCTAGTGGGTGGACCGAGTACAACCCGCCTCCATTGTTCAGCCCGTTACCTCATGATGCAGAAGAATGAGTGAAGAGATGTAGCCGCTTGTGGGGCTTGTTTGTTGTGATGTTACTTTGTTTGTTTGTTGAACTATTTACTTTCCGTTGGTGTTTGGTTGTGTTTGAAACAATTTTTTTTTTATTTGTTTAGGATTTTTATTTTATGCTAATTAACTTGTGTGTTTATGTGTTTTGTACCTTACCAAGTCGGGCATTAAGTTCAGCACGTGCGGAGTAGATTCGGAAATCATGCCACATCCAACGGAACTCACACGGTTTTGTTTTTCTTTCTTTCTTTTATTTTTGTATTTTTAGTTTTATTTTAATTTCCCTTAGTTTAGATAGTTTTTCTTTCAATGGAACACATTAGGGACAATGTGTTGTTCAAGTATGGGGGGTTAGTCGGGAAACTAGTTAGTTTTGTCCCCTATATCCATTACGTTTATTTTAGTCCCATTTGAGTCATTTAGAGTCTTAAAAAAAAAAAAAAAAAAAAAAAAAAAAAAAAAACGCTTAAATGTAGTTAGGGAAAATGATAGGGGCTTGTATATTTAGCTTTATTCCGGTACTTTAACGTGAAATTGCTTAGGAACATCTTTAGTTAATAAAATACTTGTAAATAAGAATTTAGGTTTTCTAGTCTTAGCTCCTTAAGTTTCCCTGAAAAATCAAAAAGATAGATAATCACTAGATATCCTTAGTACCGAGCCCTTGTAGTCCTTGCACCCTTTCGGGGGTAGTTGGGGAATCCTAGTATTACTTAAGCCCTTGGAGAATTAGAGGAGAAGAAAAAGGCCACAGGTCTTTCCCGTCAACAAAATAGAAATTGATCCTCACTATAACGAAGACTCAAATCCCGTTATACCCGTTCACTTCAAAGAAAATATATAAACACAAATCTATAATATTTGAAGTGAACAAAAGTGAGAGGAAAAGAAAAAGATGAAGACTAACCAATCAATTCTCAAGAAAGAAGTACTTAATCGAAAAAATGCTTAGTAACATTTTAAGGGTTCCCCCGAAAGTAAGGCGGTATAGGGGTCGGCTGTAATGGCTGATCGCTCTAACTTCGGTTAGAGAGTGAGGGAAAAGGGGTGATTATTTTGACATATCTAAACTAGGGGAAGAATTAGGAGTTAACATTAGTAAATTGCGGTTTTTGTTTACTTAAGTAATTTAGTAGCTTTAGATGTTTGTAGTCGGTTTTACGATCTAGCAATTTCACGCATATCTTTATTTCTAACACCGGAATTTAGTTAAATGTTTGAGCCCGTGATTCCCTACCTTTTCTTAAGTTGTATGTTTTGTAAACTTGATAGTAGTTTTGAGTCGGATTTGCTTAGGGACAAGCAAATGCTTAAGTATGGGGGGTTTGATATCGCTCATTTATACGAGTATTTTATCGCGATATTCATTGTGTTTTGTGTCCCAAACGTAATGGAAAGCCCCTTTTATGCTTATGTTTTGTAAAGTTATGTTTTAGGTTGAGTTAGGTGCTTTTGGAGCAAAAGGAACGAGTTTTTGGAGTTTAAAATGAAAATGGACAAAGCAACAGGGACAGGCGACGCATTGGAGGGAACTGCCCAAATCATTCACCTCGGAAGTGGGAATGCGCCGCATTCTCACCACAGGCGGCGCATTCCTTGGCTTGGCAGTTACTTGGCAGTTTTTAATGATTAATCATGGAACATCAAAAGACTTTTAACACTCATAAAACACCAGACGTTGGAGGAGTATTATCATCATCATTTTCATCATATTTTGGGCAATTTCATATCATTGGAAGCATTGGAACAATCTTTAATTTCGTATTTCATCAAACAATTGTCAATTTCGATTTTGTTTAGTACTTGGAGAATTTTTGGGAACTTGTTACTTACACTTGGTATTGATCTTTTATCATTTTTATTGCAATTTGAATCATGTCTTTTACATATTTGATTGTGTTTGTTACAATTATGAGTAGCTAATTTCTTTAAACGTTTGCTTGGATTTGTGATCGTTTATGTGTTAGATTTTGGGTGTGAAATTAGAATGATGTGTAGAGGTTAATCGGGGATCCGTTTGGGTTAATATCTTAATTATCTTGTTAAAATTGTTTATACTCTTATTTGGTAATCTAAAAACGGGTATTCGAAAGGAATCCGTAATTTTTACTAAAATAGGAACGAATTAATCGGCCGGTCTTTAGTTGATTATAAATTTATGATATTCGAAAGGAATCATTAACAACGATTTGAACAAGTAGATATTAACACGAACACTAACTACTAAATTAAGAGAAATCGGTTTAGGAGTTAGTAAGCTATTCGAAAGGAAGCTTATAGGTTAATTCTCACATATCGGCTTGAAACTTTATGCACAATTATTTGAGGTGTTAACGGTATTCGAAAGGAATCGTTGCATGGTTAGGTAATTGGAGAAATCCGGTATTCGAAAGAAACTTAGGATTTTACATTAGAAGTTTATCGACATTTTCACACCTAAGAAATAACACATATTCGTAAACGGTCCAAGCAAGCGTCTTTTTATCCATATTTGAATTCTAGAATATTTTTACCGTTATTATAAGCAAGTCTTCTTAAGACCAAACCCACTTGTTACTTGTTACTTAAAACTAATACTTTCAACTATAAATAGTCCCTGTGTTCGATCCTGATATTTACCGATACTATTTTGCAACCGACAAGGGTACACCGCCCGTGTAGCAATCTAGTAAAAGTTAATTTTCAGAAAACTAGATTTTTCACATCATGATAAAATAGATGGGTCTGTTGTGTTTAATTTGCATAAAAAGATAAATTCTTGTAGTCAAAATGGATCCTCTGTATCTGAATATTATCATAAACTTAACTCTCTTTCGAAACAATTTGATTTCATTTTCCTGTTTGTACTTGTCAACGTGCTAGTCAATTTATTGCTCATAATCAACAGTTAAAGTTAATGCAATTTTTAATGGGTTTAAATGATATTTATTTACCACTCACAAGTAATATTTTGAGGAGAGAACCTCTTCGAACTGTTAAAGCTACTTTTGCAATGATTTGAAATGAAGAATCTCATAGGGGTATTGGTTCTTCAAACCAAAACCAATCTTTTTTGGGAAACTCGGGGGGCTTTAATGAAATTAAAGGAAAAAGTGTGTCTATTTTTGTTAGAAATCCTAACTTGAAATGTTTAGAATGTGGTTTGAGTGGTCATACTAAAGAAATGTGTTTCAAGATTATTGGCTTTCCTCCAAATTTTCAAAGAAAGAATAGTAATCAGAGGTTTTTTAATAATAATCACAGCTTTTCTAGTAATAATTCAGTTACAAATAATGCAAATACACATCATACTAGTTCTCCTTCTGTGTCTCCTTGTGCTCCTTTTACATATGATCAATTGTCTATGTTAAGAAGACTGCTTGGTGCTAGGAAAAATGGTGATGGTCCTAAAGCTAACATGGTACGTAGCCTTTAGGGTTTAAATAAAACTGGTTGGATTATAGACACTGGTGCTAATCATGATTATATTGTTAATGAAATGAATCTTGAAAATGTTGTAGATATTTTTGGATTAAATTTAACTCTAGAACATCCTAACAACATTGCTGCTAGGATAACTAAAGCTGGCAGTTATATACTTAGTTCTAATGTTGTCTTGTTTGATGTCATGGTTGGTCCTGAATATGTGGTTAATCTGCTTCCTGTTCATACATTAGCTAGAGATAGTAATAAATTTATTGGGTTTGATGCTAATAACTGCTATGTGCAGGAAATGCCTCAAAACAATGTGATGGGAAAGACCTTGGTGACTGGTAATCAGTAAGGGGGAATTTATATTTTTGATGATTATGGTGTAGGTAAGAACATTGTTTGTAGTAACGTGTTTACTTGTTTTGAGTCTAAATACACTTGGCATAATAGGTGGAAGCACCCTGCAGATCAAGTATTAAATGTTCTTAAAAATAAATTACAGTTTAACAATGAATATTTTCCATCATGTGATATTTGTCAAAAGGCTAAACAACCAAGAGAACCATTTCCCTTAAGTGAACATAAAACAAAAACATTTGGTGCATTGATACATTTAGATGTGTGGGGGACATATAGAGTTACTTCAAGGGAAGGGTTTAAGTACTTCTTGACTGTTGTGGATGATTATACTAGAGGTGTTTGGGTCTATATGCTTAAATCAAAGTTGGAAGTGTTTGAAAATATTGAACATTTCTATTTGATGGTTGAAACTCAATTTAAAAGAAGAATTAAAGTGTTCAGATCAGATAATGGATCTGAATTTCTAAATAATCAAATGAACGTGTTTTCTAAAAACAAAGGGATAATTCATCAAACATGTGTTGCATATACTCCACAACAAAATGGAATTGTAGAAAGGAAACATAGACACCTTTTAAATGTTGCTAGGTCTCTACTATTTCAGGGGGGAATTCCTCTTAATATGTGGTCTGATTGTCTTCTAACTGCATATTATTTGATTAATAGGTTACCTTCTTCTGTGCTTAATGGTAAGTGTCCTTTTAATCTTGTGTTTGGGTATGATTTTAACATTTCTCATTCAAGAAGTTTTTGGTGTTTGGGATATGCTAAAAAACTAAATGAACATGATAAATTTAAGCCTAGATGTGAGAAATGTGGTTTAGTTGGCTATTTTAGTGTTTACAAAGCTTACAAAATGTACGGTATTGAGAGTAAATCCATTGTTTACTCAAGGGATGTTATATTTTTTGAAAATATTTTTCCTTTTAAACTTAGTACTCAACATAATAAAGATTTTGAACAAGTGGATGATAACATTATTAACCATGTTAATTTGTGTGACACTCCTTATTTTGAAAACTCAAGTCCCAAGGATGAAAACCAGACTCAAAGGTCGGTTGATAAAACAAATTCATTAGGAAGTACAAAAACAGTTGTCAAAGAATGAACAGATAATGTAGATACAATAAGTCAAGACAGCATGAATCTGCTACTACCAGTGAAAGTGTTTTAAGTTATATAGTTGACAAATTCGGAGTTGATAGTTGTGAGTCTCCTATGGGCAATATTATAAACAAAAATAGTGATGTTAGAAAAATAGAA
This sequence comes from Senecio squalidus, assembly GCA_910822075.1. Lineage (NCBI taxonomy): Eukaryota > Viridiplantae > Streptophyta > Magnoliopsida > Asterales > Asteraceae > Senecio > Senecio squalidus. The sequence goes on from CAJVGC010000592.1 coordinate 4,653,911, forward strand.
AGAAAACACAATATGCCTAAAAGGTTTAATGATTTTGTTGTTGAAGGAAAAGTGAAATATGGTGTTGATAAAGTTGTGAATTAGTGTTATTTAAACATTGAGAATTTGTGTTTTGTAACTTGTTTGAATAAATGTGTTGAACCTAAAACCTATTTAGAAGCTTGTAAAGATCCAAGGTGGGTAAATGCAATGAATCTGGAGATGATGCTCTAAATAGAAATAGGACTTGGGATATTGTAGAATTGCCTCTAAATAAACATGTTGTTGAATGTAAGTGGATTTTTAAAGTAAAGTATAAATCTAATGGTGAAATAGAGAATTTTAAAGCTAGGTTAGTTTCCGAAGGTTATAGTTAAAAGGAGGGCATTGATTATGATGAAACATTTTCTCCAGTTGTTAAAATGGTAAGTGTTGGGTGCTTGATTAGTCTTGTTGTGCAAAATGACTGGACACTTTATCAACTTGATGTCAACAAAGCTTTTTTGTATGGTGAATTGAATGAGGAAGTATATATGACATTACCCTAAGGTTATTATTCTGAAAATAAAGGTAATAAAGTCTGTAGGTTAATTAAATCTTTATATGGACTTAAACAAGTTCCTAAACAGTGGAGTCCAAAACTAACTACTTGTTTACTTGAACATGAATTTGTGCAAAGAGGTTTCTGCTTAACTCAAAGGAAGTATTGCCTTGATCTCTTAACTAAATTTGAGTGTTTGGAAGTAAACCTGCTATAACTCCTATAAAAGTTAATATGGTTATATCTAATAAAGAAAACAGTTCAGAAAATGATTTTGTTATTGCTGACTTTACATATTATCAACGGCTTATTGGTAAATTGATTTATCTTACATTGACAAGACCAGAAATTTCATATGCAGTCCAGTGTCTAAGTCAATTCATGCATAAGCCTTTGAACTCACATCTTAAACTTGCATTTAGAATCCTAAAATACTTTTAAAAAAATCACATGGAAAAGGGTTATGGTATGATTCTAATCTATAAGATTTGAATGCTTTTTCTGATTCTGATTATGGAAAGTGTCTTGCAAGAAGGAAGTAGTTACTGGTTATACTGCTTTTTGTGGTAATAATCTAATTTATTGGAAAAGTAAAAAAACAAAATACAGTTTCTAGATCTTCTACTGAATCAGAGTTTAGAGCTTTAGCAACTGTGGTGTGTGAAGTAATTTGGATTATAAAGGTTTATAAGGAGTTAAATACACTTTTTTACGTGTTAAAGTTTTATGTGATAATAGATCAGCAATGCAAATAACTATCAATCCAGTATTTCATGAAAGGACTAAGCACTTTGAAATTGACTTATTCTTTATAAGCGAAAAACTTTTGTATGGAATCGTAAAGGTTCTTAAAGTTGGGTCTGCAAATAACATTGCAGACATCTTTACTAAAAGGTTACCTATAGTTTAACATGATGAGCTACTAAAAGGACTTAATTTGAAATACTTATTTCAAAGTTTGAATTAACGATGGATGTTGAAAATATACAAGTTATAATTCATACTTTGAGATAAGAATAAATTCTGCTGAGTTAGTATGGTTTGTATTTTGTAGGAAACAACTTATTCTGAATAAGCACTTGGAATAAGATGAATATGGAGCTGGACTGGACTAAACGTATTTGGTCTAAAAGACTGGGCAAATAGTTGTGGGCTTGTAGGTGGGCTAAGGATGCAGGAGGACTAGTTTGCTCAAGAGAATACCAAAGGGACCAACCTTGTAATAACGTGATAGTTAGTATATCAACTCAACAATAAGTTGAGTTGAATCATTATTCATCATTTGTTAGTTTCTCTCTCTAGAAATCAAAGATTCTAGATAATTTTGTTGTTGATATATTTTCAGATTGTTCATTTTGAATAAGCTATGATTGTGTATTTGTTTTTGAGATTTAATTGCATTTTGTTTTAGATCTAGATTCATCAAATTAGGTTTTGTTCATTCTAAATAAAGTCATTGTTTAATTTTGTGTTTGATTAAGTTTTTCTACAAAATCGCATTTCCAAACAAAGTTAGACAAGTATATTAATTTAATTGTTCTTTAAATTATATGTTTTCTTCTAAAGCAACTACATAATTAATTCCACATGACTTTTAGTTTGACAGTATATCCAATTTTGATATTCTTTGACATTTAAACTGCTCCATCCGATACAAACTCATAATATTATAGTCTATTTTTTATTTTTGCTTTTAAATTTAATCAATCAAAAAATTTTAAAGGGTAAAATTCTCTTGTTTAGTGTATGATTAGTTAATTATGGACGGCTCGTTTAGTTGTTTAGCCACGTTATGTTATATTTGTAACTCACAATCAGCATTTTTTTGTAAACTTGTTCTAGTTTCATTTTATTAAAGTCACATCACTCATATTTTATAAAAGTACATTCAATCAACTCGTGGAGCTGTAGTTTGGATTATCATAGAAAGAGTAAGAGCAGCCGTCTTAGGAAATGACTTACATATCTTTAAACTATATTTTTTTCTTTCCTTTTTTTGTGAAGCTATTTTATAAAATAACCATACTATAAGCTTATTTTTTCATAAGCTCGTGAGCTTATTTTATAGCTTAGAAATCCAAAAACAATATATTTTTGAAGAGCTTTTATTAAAGTCACATCACTCATAAGTAAAAGGTTGAATAAATGACGACATGGTTTGAGCTGTTGCTTGTGCATATGTGTTGGTAACAAACTCAAATCACACATAATATGAAGTTATTATTGTGAAATGTTCTTGAGCTTTAAATGGTATATTGTTTCTTATTAGTTTATGTGTCTTTTATGTTACCGGGAGAAGTTAATGTTAGGTTTGAGGCGTCGAACTTATATGTTTCCATGCTTATCAATCTAATATAATGATTAGGTTTTTTAACTATTTGCATTTGATTCAAATATTCAAAAATAATGACCACTTTTTATGTAAATCTTGTTTGCATTTGGTATAACAAGCTTATAATAATCGAAGATGTTCGCCAAACTTTGAAGTTTTGGTCTGAGAGAGTTCATGACAATATATTAGAGCTTTTAAAAGTTCGATATCGATAGGCATCTATGATTCCTTTAGATCGTTTGAATCTCTATTTGTTTATATCGATTCGTTTAGATCGTTTGACTTTTGGAGTCCGATTAACATAGAGTTTTTCGTTTTTGACAGGTGATCGTGTCTGATTGATCGGGCTGTTTTGTGATCGGTTTGTGGCATTATTATCCGCTGATTTCAGTAGCTCGTTCATTTGTTCAATTTCTTTCGTTTTGCTAAGGTGAGTACATATGTATTCAAAACCGAATGCATAACAAAAACGGGATTTTGAGTAACGAGTATTGATTGTTCTTACATTGTTTATTTGATGTTGTATGATGTTGTTTGATGATGGTTCGGGGGCTGTTTGTTAGATGTTTAGCCCTCGATAATGTGGCCAAGCGGTTTGGGGATTTATACTGTAACATCCCGGTTCTCGGAAATTAGAATATTTTGTAAGTATTTATTTGTTTATAATATAAATGTTTTATATTTATATTATTTGAGAAGTTTTATAAGTAAAGGACTAAAATTGTAAGAAAGATAGTTACTTTTAGTTAGAAAAGACTTAATTAGTTGATAATGTTAGTAATTTTGTAAATTTGTGAAATTTGAGAAGATGAGGGACTAAAGGTGTAAAATTCGAAATATGATGAGTAAGATCATGAGGTGTCAATTGCAGAATTTTTCCAAGTAAAATTGAAGGTGTTTGAGTGTGTGTGTGTGTGTGTGTGTGTGTTCTTGAGAGTAAGCAAGGAGTATTGGTAATTCTCAAAAAAAAAAAAAAAAATTGTTTTGGATTAGTGAAGATTATAAGGAATCAAGAATAGAAGATAGAGCAATTTAGCTAATTTGGCATTTGAGTGGAGAAGGTAAATTTATATATATACTTGGTATTAATTGATGAATTTGAGTTATGCTAGTATGTTATCATCTTATTTAGATGTTTAATTAGAAGTAGAAATGCTTAATTGATAAAATTAGGTTTTTAATAATTTGGGGATAATCATGAGAATTGTTAAATTGGGTAATTGTGTTGGTTAAATTGATATTAGAATTGTGTGTTTTAGTTCTTTGAATGAGATAGAATTTGGTGTTATGATCACCCTATTTGGTGTTGCCAAATGGGTCAATTGACCCAAGGAGTGGCAATGAATAGAAATTTGTTAAAGAAAAGGAAATGACCATTTTATATATGTATTGTTGAAATGTGTATCAAGTAGATGGTAATTTGAAATGCTTCTATGTAGGTATATAGCCTAACGGGTCAAAAGACCCCAAAAGTGGCACGTTGGGTAGGAAATCAAATAAGCAAGTTAATGTTAAATTTTTTAGAAAAGAATGTGTAATAATGTTGTTATGAGTATTGAAAACTTTAGTGTTTTGGGTCTTATAAATTCAGATTTAGAAGACAAAGGCAAAGGGAAAGCAACGAAAGAGTAGTAAAAGTAATTCGACGTCAAGGTGAGTATACTAGACTCATTTTCATATGGTTTTGTGTTTAAACTTTGTATTAATGTATTAAAGATTGATAGGTAAGTTATTCCAAGTTATAGTTAGTGTTGTTAGTGGAAAAAAGGATTAGAAGTGGCGTAAACTAACATGTAAGTGCAGGAAACGATTAAAAACGGAAGTCATCCCAGTTACTGGCCTAGTTGCGCCGCAACTGGTGCATGTTGCGCCGCAACTGGGACACAGTAGCGAAGGGTGATTTCCAGAATTTGCATAGTTGCGGAGAAACTAGTACCTTAATCAGTTTTTAGTAAGTTTTAAGGTAGTTTAAGTATGGGAATGATATCCTAACATATTATTATGTTAGAGAAGAATGTAGAAGACATTTATATGACGATAAAAAGTACAATTGACTTTCATTAGTAGGGGAGAAGTAGAGTTAACCTTAAATACATACCGCGAGGGTATGCAAATGATTTTCAATAGTTGGAAAGAAGTAAGAACCAACTTTATGTAAGTTGGGAGAAGAGATTGATAAGACTTAAATAGTCTTGGAGATTTTTCTTAACATATGTCTATGTATATTCACTAGCTTAATGCTAATCTAGTTTGTTGATGTCGTGCTTATAGGTAAGAAGGACTTTTGAAATGCAAGGCAAACATACAAGGCATGGATGGGGACCTTACTAAGAGTCAAAATCTTTTGTAATGAGCTTCCGCTCTAAATGTTTAAGAATGTTATTTTGGTGAAAGCAAAACATTATCTTTTGTTTGTATAAAGTTATGTCAAGTTGTAGTAAACCGTAACATTGTAGAAGTCTCTTATAAAAAAAAAATTGTGTGTTTTAGATCCAAGTGTTACATATACGCTTGTTTGGTTAGATGTTTGAATTGTGATAATTGTGGTTTATCATATTTGCATGTTTTAGATATTTTCATGCTTTAGACGTTTAGAGGTGAATGGATGTAGGTTGATCATGGACTAGATAATTACATGACCAAACCAATTAAGATGAAGATGGAATAGATTTAACGTGAGTTAGATTATTGCATGATTGAACCTTAAATATAAGTGGTCGACCTTTAGATGTGAAGATGGAATAATGGCCAGGGTAGAAGAGCGCAAAACTACCTTTCCAACTGTACTTAAGATGTTAGTATTGGAAATCTAGATACTGCCAATAGCATGGGTATGCGGGTGCTTTTGGGTGCTTCCATACTCGATGACATGTGACGGTATGGCGTGAGTCATATTATAGAAGGGTTACACATGCATAATGTCATCCTAGGTAATGGAGAGGATCAATTAGATGTTTGGGTTCGGGATTATCCATGCCATAACGACATGTGATGTATTTATACATTGCGAAGTCGGAGTAGTGGGACCCGATTGCTAGAGCTTGTTCTAACAACGGACTTCCACCCCGATTAATGGGCGACCAATAGTTGTCGTGGTACTCGCGAAACCCCTGCTTGGTCAAAGTCGTGGCCTCGAGGAACTTGGGGTCTAGATGTGTTGCCCGAGTGTTCTATGCACGTTTAGATGGATTGAGATGTGTTAGATAAAGATTAATGATGAAAGATGAAGGATGGAAGTTAGATGGCCTTAAGATATGAGATGTGTTAGACTTAGACAACTTGTTTGATCTTGTTATTGTCAGTTTGATTTTTATTGCTCGTTTGATTGTTATTGAGTTGTTAACATTATTGATGACATGTTAACTAATAAGACGATTTGATAAAGATTTTTTGAGATAGATGTTTTGATAAAAGATGTTTGATAAGACTCTTTTATAAAGATTTTTTTATTAAAGAAGATTTGATAAAGACGTTTTATAAACCTACGGTGTCTCACTTGGCTGTTAGCTAACACTTTTTCTTTTCATGTCTTGCATTCGTGTAGGTTGAACAGGTTGATAATTTTGCTTTTAGACGGAGACCGTGGGAGATGGATTGCTTTTGGGTAGCCTTAGATTGTTGAACTGATACTTAGTTTTTATTATGCTTTGCGAATTTTGAGGTCTAAACTATGTTGATTAGTATTTGAAGTAACAATGGTTAACGATGTTGTTCACGTGCCTTTGGTTTAAGAGGCACATGACTAATAAATGTTTTAAAGAATTCTGTTGAATTACTTTGATATATTTAATGAAGAGATGATGTTGTGGAGATTATGCAAACGATTGTGGCTAAGGAGATTAGCCAAGCCTTTGAGAAAGCAATACCGTTTATTATTAAACGGGTTAGAGATGATGTTGTGGAGATTATTGATGAAAAGATAGACCGCGTGCTCGCGGAGAAAGAATTGAAACAGAAAGAGAAGGAAGATTCAGGAAGTGAGGATGATCATTCTGATCATCAAGAAGAACCCACAGAGAGTTATAAGAAGGGGTGTACGTATAAAGATTTTGCAAGTTGTAATCCACCAATTTTTCTTGGAGAGATTGATCATATCGTTAGCATGCGGTGGGTTATGGAGGTAGAAGGTGCATTCTTGACTTGCAAGTGTGCGGATAGAGATAAGGTAATTTATGCATCAAATCTACTCTGAAATCAAGCTAAAAGTTGGTGGGAGTCTATAGTGAGGTTATTCCCGGCTCAAGGGATTGTGAAGATTACGTGGGGAGACTTTAAGAAGAGATTCATGGAGTACTACTGTCCACCTTCGGCAGTGAACAAAATTACTACGGAATTTTTGTCATTACAACAAGGAAGTAAAACCGTGAATGAGATCACTAATGAATTTTTAGATAGAGCAGGGTTTTGTCCAGAATATGTTGTGAGTGAAAGAATGAAGATGGATCGTTATATGTTTTGTTTGATTCCCGACATCAGAGAGCATGTTTCCACTTATAATCCTCAGACTTTTGAGGATATGGTTGAAGCGGCAAGAAGGAGAGAGTTAGAACTTTCAAATAGAACTGAAGAAGAGAAGAAGAAACGCAAGGTTGAATATGTACAAGAACCATATAAAAGGCAAAGATTTGAACAGAAGGGTAGAAGTTCAGGGAGAAGATCTGAAAGGAAAGAGTCATCAAGAAGAGAATATAGTTGTAGAAAGTGTGGTAAGAATCATCCTAGAGAATGCAAATTTGGTCAGATGGGTTGTTACACGTGTGGGAAGTCGGGCCATATTAGTAGTGAATGTCCCAATCCAATAGAGATTTGCTACTACTGTAAGGACCCGGGGAATCTTAAGAATGAATGTCCAAAGTTGCCTCAGAATCAGAAGTTATTGGTGGGACCGAAAGCTCCTTTACTTCTTGAAGGAGGAGGTAGTGGAAAGAAAGCTGAAGATAATAAAGGCCGTGGTCGTGCCTTTCAAATCACAACCGTAGAAGCAAAAGAATCGACTGATGTCGTTTCAGGTATTTTTATTGTAAACTCTCAACCTGCTTATGTGTTGTTTGATTCGGGAGCAAATAGATCTTTTGTATCAAGTAAATTTTGTAAGAAGCTTTCTAAGCCCCTTAGTAAGCTAGAATATCCCTTAGAAGTAGAAGTGGCGGATAATCGAATTGTTCTTGTGTCAGATGTTTATCATGATAATCAATTAGAGATAGAATCAACAAAATTTGCGATAGACTTAATTCCAATGGTCATGGGAGAATTTGATGTTATAGTTGGTATGGATTGGTTAGAAAAGAATAATGCTATCATCTTATGTAAGATTAAAATTATTAAAGTTACTGATTTAGAAGGAAAAGAAGTTGTCATTTACGGGGAGAAAAAGAGTGGTGAAATTTCGGTTTGTTCCTTAATGAAAGCAAGAAGATATATGTCCCGAGGTTGTCAAGTATACCTTGCGTATGTGATAGATAAAAAGAAAGGTAAGAAAGAATTAAAAGAAGTAGATGTAGTAAATGAATATGTAGATGTATTTCCTGAAGATCTTCCGGGTTTGCCACCAGAAAGAGAAGTAGAGTTTAGAAGAAAATTGATTCCTGGTGCTGCACCTGTAGCAAAGGCTCCATATAGATTAGCTCCAGCCGAAATGAAAGAATTAATTAGTCAGTTACAAGAGTTGTTAGATAAGGGTTTTATCCGTCCCAGTTCTTCTCCGTGGGGTGCACCGATTTTATTTGTGAAAAAGAAAGATGGTAGTATGCGTATGTGTATAGATTATCGAGAACTTAATAAGTTAACTGTCAAGAATAAATACCCGTTACCGAGAATAGATGATTTATTTGATCAATTGCAAGGTGCGAGATTCTTTTCAAAGATAGATTTGAGATCGGGTTATCACCAATTGAAAGTAAAGGAGGAAGATGTACCGAAAACAGCTTTTCGCACAAGGTATGGCCATTATGAATTTATGGTTATGCCTTTTGGTCTAACAAATGCCCCCGCAGCTTTTATGGATTTGATGAATAGAGTTTGTAGAACGATGTTAGATAAATCAGTTATAGTCTTTATTGATGATATTTTGATATATTCAAAGAGTAAAGAAGAACATGCGGATCATTTGCGACAATTGTTGGAGATTCTTAGACGAGAAAAATTATATGCAAAATTTTCTAAATGTGAATTTTGGTTAGAAGAAGTTCAATTTTTGGGTCACGTAGTAAATGCAGAAGGTATAAAAGTAGATCCGGCGAAAATTGAAGCAATTGTTAATTGGAATTCTCCGAAAAGTGTGAAGGAAATCCGTAGTTTTCTTGGTCTTGCGGGGTATTATCGAAGATTTATTCAAGATTTTTCTAAAATAGCTTCAAACTTAACCGAATTAACTAGAAAGAATAAGAAGTTTGAATGGAAAGAAAAACAAGAAGAAGCCTTCCAGATTTTAAAGAAGAAACTAAGTGAAGCACCGGTAGAACGAAAGATTTGGTAGTTTATAGTGATGCTTCATATACCGGTTTAGGATGTGTTTTGATGCAACATGGAAGGGTTATTGCTTATGCTTCGAGACAGTTGAAAGAAAATGAAAAGAAATACCCTGTACGAGATTTGGAGTTAGCGGCGGTTGCGTTTGCGTTAAAGATATGGAGGCATTACCTCTATGGAGAAAGGTGTACAATTTATACGGATCATAAAAAGTTTGCAATATTTCTTTACTCAAAATGATCTTAGTATGAGACAACGTAGATGGTTAGATTTGGTGAAAGATTATGATTGTGATATACGATACCACCCCGGAAAAGCAAATGTCGTTGCGGATGCATTAAGTAGAAAGAGTTCACAACCGGAAATGAAACTTTACTCTTTAGCTTTGATTATTAATGCTAATTTCTTTGATTCGGTTAAAGAAGCTCAATTGGAAGCAATTAAAGAGGAGAATTGGAAAAGAGAAAGAATTGTGGGTCAAGTGCAAAATTTAATGGAAGATAGCCGAGGTTTAAAGACTAGATTTGGAAGAATTTGGATTCCTAATACATCGGAATGTAAGAAGGTTTTGTTAGACGGAGCACATAAGTCAAAATATTCTATTCATCCCGGTAGTACGAAAATGTATAGGGATCTAAAGGAAGACTATTGGTGGCCAGGTATGAAGAGAGATATAGTGAAATATGTAGAAAAATGTTTAACATGTTTACAAGTTAAAGCGGAACACCAAAAGCCTTATGGAACAAATGCAACCGTTGGAAATACCGGTTTGGAAATGGGAGAATATTACCATGGATTTGGTAACGAAATTGCCAAAGTCTAAAAGGAAGAATGATGCTATTTGGGTGATCGTAGATAGATTGACGAAGAGTGCTCATTTTTTACCAATCAAAGAAGCTATTTCTTCAGAGAAAATGGCGGAAATGTTTTTGAAGGAGATTGTGGTAAGATATGGAGTTCCGATTTCGATAGTGTCGGATAGAGATACACGTTTTACTTCTCACTTTTGGAGGGGCTTTCAAGGAGAGTTAGGGGTAAAACTTAATATTAGCACGGCTTATCATCCTCAAACCGATGAGCAAAGTGAAAGAACAATACAAACATTGGTTGATTTACTCCGTGCATGTGTAATAGATTTTGGAGGTAATTGGGATGACCATTTACCGTTAGTAGAATTTTCTTACAACAATAGCTATCAAGCCAGTATAGATTGTGCACCTTATACAATGTTGTATGGAAGAAAGTGTAGAACGCGAATATGTTGGGGCGAGATTGGGCAACGAGAATTAGGAGAGAAAGAGATTGTTCAAATTACAACGGAGAAGATAGATCAAATTAGAGAAAGACTTAAGATGGCTCAAGATCGACAAAAGAGTTATGCCGATAAAAGACGAAGACCGATAGAATTTGAAGTTGGTGAATTTGTAAAGTTAAAAGTTTCCCCATGGAAATGAGTGATTCGATTTAGAAAGAGAGAAAAATTAAGTCCAAGATTTATTGGACCATTTAAGATTTTGGAGAGAATCGGAAAAGTTGCTTACCGACTAGAATTGCCCGAAATTTTAAATAAGATACATCCTACATTTCATGTGTCAAATTTAAGAAAGTGTCTTGCGGATGAAACAAAATTTGTTCCACTAGATGATATAGAAATCGATGAGAAGTTGAATTATGTAGAAGAACCGGTAGCTATTCTCGATCGGAAAATAAAACAACTTAGAAATAAACAAATTAGTATGCTTAAGGTTTAATGGAAGCATAGAAAGGGGTCGGAATTTACATGGGAGCCGGAAAATGAAATGAAGAAATTTTATCCCAAATTATTTGAAAAATAGATTTCGTGGACGAAATCTTTAGAAGGAGGGAAGATTTGTAACATCCCGGTTCTCGGAAATTAGAATATTTTGTAAGTATTTATTTGTTTATAATATAAAAGTTTTATTTTTATGTTATTTGAGAAGTTTTATAAGTAAATGACTAAAATTGTAAGAAAGATGTTAGTAATTTTGTAAATTTGTGAAATTTGAGAAGATGAGGGACTAAAGGTGTAAAATTCGAAATATGATGAGTAAGACCATGAGGTGTCAATTGCAGAATTTTCCCAAGTGAAATTGAAGGTGTTTGAGTGTGTGTGTGTTCTTGAGAGTAAGTAAGGAGTATTGGTAATTCTCAAAAAAAAAAAAAAAATTGTGTTGGATTAGTGAAGATTATAAGGAATCAAGAATAGAAGATAGAGCAATTTAGCTAATTTGGAATTTGAGTGGAGAAGGTAAATTTATATATATACTTGGTATTAATTGATGAATTTGAGTTATGCTAGTATGTTATCATCTTATTTAGATGTTTAATTAGAAGTAGAAATGCTTAATTGATAAAATTAGGTTTTTAATAATTTGGGATAATCATGAGAATTGTTAAATTGGGTAATTGTGTAGGTTAAATTGATATTAGAATTGTGTGTTTTAGTTCTTTGAATGAGATAGAATTTGGTGTTATGATCACCCTATTTGGTGTTGCCAAATGGGTCAATTGACCCAGGGAGTGGCAATGGGTAGAAATTTGTTAAAGAAAAGGAAATGACCATTTTATATATGTATTGTTGAAATGTGTATCAAGTAGATGGTAATTTGAAATGCTTCTATGTAGGTATATAGCCTAACGGGTCAAAAGACCCCAAAAGTGGCATGTTGGGTAGGAAATGAATAAGCAAGTTAATGTTAAATTTTTTAGAAAAGAATGTGTAATAATGTTGTTATGAGTATTGAAAACTTTAGTGTATTTGGTCTTATAAATTCAGATTTAAAAGACAAAGGCAAAGGGAAAGCAACGAAAGAGTAGTAAAAGTAATTCGACGTCAAGGTGAGTATACTAGACTCATTTTCATATGGTTTTGTGTTTAAACTTTGTATTAATGTATTAAAGATTGATAGGTAAGTTATTCCAAGTTATAGTTAGTGTTGTTAGTGGAAAAAAGGATTAGAAGTGGCGTAAACTAACATGTAAGTGCAGGAAACGATTAAAAACGGAAGTCATCCCAGTTACTGGCCTAGTTGCGCCGCAACTGGTGCATGTTGCGCCGCAACTGGGACACAGTAGCGAAGGGTGATTTCCAGAATTTGCATAGTTGCGGAGCAACTAGTACCTTAATCAGTTTTTAGTAAGTTTTAAGGTAGTTTAAGTATGGGAATGATATCCTAACATATTATTATGTTAGAGAAGAATGTAGAAGACATTTATATGACGATAAAAAGTACAATTGACTTTCATTAGTCGGGGAGAAGTAGAGTTAACCTTAAATACATACCGCGAGGGTATGCAAATGATTTTCAATAGTTGGAAAGAAGTAAGAACCAACTTTATGTAAGTTGGGAGAAGAGACTGATAAGACTTAAATAGTCTTGGAGATTTTTCTTAACATATGTCTATGTATATTCACTAGCTTAATGCTAATCTAGTTTGTTGATGTCGTGCTTATAGGTAAGAAGGACTTTTGAAATACAAGGTAAGCATACAAGGCATGGATGAGGACCTTACTAAGAGTCAAAATCTTTTGTAATGAGCTTCCGCTCTAAATGTTTAAGAATGTTATTTTGGTGAAAGCAAAACATTATCTTTTGTTTGTATAAAGTTATGTCAAGTTGTAGTAAACCGTAACATTGTAGAAGTCTCTTATAAAAAAACAATTATGTGTTTTAGATCCAAGTGTTACATATACGCTTGTTTGGTTAGATGTTTGAATTGTGATAATTGTGGTGATATGCTTAAAATAATCGATATTTTGTAATCATATTTCTCATTTTTACTCTAGTTTTCTGCAACTTTTGCTATGACCTGGTATATTTTCAGTTATAATTGAAGATTAGAGTTACATTTGGATAATGGAGCAAAAAGGAGGTAAAACCGGCTCGGAACGGAGACAAACGAGCAACAAAAGTGAAAACTGAAGAACCAGCCGGCGGCTGAAATTATTTAGCCGGCGGCTGGATTAAATTTTCACACAAAATGTTCCTAAGGACAAATAGATTCTTTCCTAACCCCTTCCCCACACTTAAATAATACAATGTCCTCATTGTAAAAAAAAAAATCAGCGAATAAGTGTAAAAATAAAAAGAGAAAGGAAGAAAAAGAACTCCCCCATTTAGATGTCGAAATACTGTGAAAGGAGATAGCAGTGGAAAGAATGTATGGCTGTAAAAGCATAACGTCCTCAAAAAATCTGCATAGCTCTCCATTGAAAATTTGAATTTTCGGCATTACTTCCACTAAAATAGGTGATATTCTAAAATGAAAAAACACATGCACACAATGATTAAGCACCATGAATAAATAAAAAAGTACATAATAAATCCATAATACAAATTCAAACAATCCATAACGAGAAACGAAAAATAATAGTCTCAAATAAACCAAAATACATAACACCCATATCATCACATGTCTGGCCACTGTCTTGTCCAGGATGCCCTCTGACGGTCCTGAATGGGTCGCTGCTCCTCTTCATCTTGCTTTTGCTGAGCCTCAGTAGGAGGATAGTAGTGGGAAGTGGACCACAGATGGTGGCGATCATCAAATGTCGAGGAGGAAGGCTGGTCCTGGTCCATAGGAGTGTCACCGCAAAAAGAATGATAGGACCCGTCGTACGCCTGATAACTAATACCCGCACGCTGATGGTACTGGTACAACACTTCGTCCTGATAGCGATTCCGGCTATCAAACTCAGTCTGCAAATATCCAACCTGGTTGCTGACCATGCTAATGTTGGAGTTGAGATCGTAGTAACGATCCTCCATGCGGTCAGCGAACGATTCGAACCGAGACGACATCTGCCCCATGCTAGATGTCAATGCAGCGATCTGAGCGGTCAAATCCACCCCCTGAACTGGTGGAGCATCCTCATCATCTGACTCCTCTATAACCCGACTACTGCTCGCTCCATCTCCCCGTCTAATTTCAGCCCATCTATAGGTCACATGGCCCCTGGAGCTACAAACCTAGTCACTATACTAGCTGACTTAAACCACGCTGAACCCAAAAGGCGCATCTCTGGTGTAAAGGTAGTACACCGATCAAATCCTGCTCCACGGAGTCTCAAACGTTTACCAATGACGGTAACAAAATGACCTCCTCTAATAACACTTCCGGGTCGTGCGCCCTTCAGTATATGAGTCATCCAACGGGCTAGAATAAACGGGACATTGACGACCCGCTTTTGCACAATGCACCCTAACCAAAACAACTCCTCCTTGTGGCATTTTTCAATACCCGACTTCCGGCCAATAACAAACAAACACACCATGGAAAAGATGGCCCTAACCTTCGGATCACGAATCTGAGTATATGATGGGGCCCGTTCGGTGCTTAACACTCCACTAGCTATCATGGACCAAATGACTGCGTTTTCGGAGTAAGTGGGAGTTTTAATCCCGGCAGCCATGAAATCATCAAAATTCGGGTGTGCCATGTCGGCCTAGTCAGATATCCCAAGAGCTTCCCCAAACTCTTTCAGCGTCATCTTCCTAAGTTCTCCCCCTAATAGAAACTGCACTGTTTTGGCGGTTGGATCGGGGTTGGCGTGGTTGAAGGCGAAGGAGCTGTAAAACTCGTAAGTGGCCTCAATGTATATTGGCTCGTTGATTGAAAATAATCTATCCCAAGCTCTACAAATAAATGTCCCATAATTAACCTCTAGCATTTCCTCAATTTCGGAAGCTCCCGATGCAAAACGTGTATCATGTGGTATGACCTCGTTCAAAAACCCCCAATCAATACCGGAAGGAGCATAAACTGGGTACTGCTACATGGTGGCCAATTTGGCCTGAATCTCTGCCTGCCTCTGTTGGGTCATTCCACGCCTAAGTGGTACTCGTAGGTAGGGGTGATTAATGTCGTAAAGTGGAACTTGAGGTGGGATCTCTTGTGGAGCATTGTCGTCGGCCATATCCTGCATAAAACAAATCAGAACAACCATATTAGTAAGATAGAACAGCGCGAAAAAATAGAAAGGTGCAAAAACAGGTCGAAACAAAAAGCAATAATTTTGCAGACAACGACATTTGGCCGCCGGCTGGCTGAATTCAGCCGCCGGCTGGAAGGGAACCGCCGGCTGGCCAGAATCAGCCGCCGGCTAAATGCCCAGGTGCTGTCCTTTTGTTGCTGCAAATTGCTCGACTGCTGTGATTCTTACAACTACCAATCCACCGTTTGAACACAGTATTTTAACAGAATACGCTGCTGTTTTGTTAAACCACATAATGAATTCATCAATCCCAATTCAAATATCAACACTAAATCCTACCAAGAATTCAATTATCAACTCAAACTTCACTTAAACACACAATTTCTTTTCGTCAATTAGAACATGGAGATTCGATTTTAATACTCAATACAACCAACAATTAGTAGCAAAGATAAGACCTACTAACAAATTGAAGTAATCCCAAGTTACAAACTCCTAGCAAAAAACCCCAATTTTTCAACAATTTCTAGACAAAATTAAACCATGGAAATCGTAAATTGAACTAGGCCTAAGCATACAAATCATCTAAGGAATGAATCCTAGCAATTAATTGTAAAATTAAGCACTAAAAATCTCGGATTTGAAAAACCCCCCAATTTGTGTTCTTCATGAAAAATCAAAGAAAAACAATAAAGAGGAGTGAATAAATCATACCTTGGTTCTTGAATTAGAGAATGAATTGAAAAATGGAAGAAAATCGAACGAAAATGGTGATGATATGTCTCAGCCGCCGGTTAGGTTATGAGATAAGTGTGTGTGAAGAGTGAAATGTTTATAAAAACGGGATATATAATTTTTTAAAACCCGGTGATTCAGTCGGCGGCTGGAATTTTTAGCCGCCGTCTGACTTTTAGCCGCCGGCCAAAATAATTCAGCCGTCGGCCAGTTCTGTTTCAAAAATTAATGTTTTTCGTTCAGTGGTTTAACA
>CAJVGC010000592.1:4670274-4704006 GCA_910822075.1 Senecio squalidus
TCTGGTTCTGGTGGTTCTGTTGCTGCTGATGTTGCTGATGTTGCTGCTGCTGTTGCTGGTGGGCGTTGACGTTAGCATTGATCCCCGCAGTGATCTGGGCGATCATATTGGGCATCGCTGCTTGCAACTGTTCGGCCACTTGCTCAGCAATGATTGCGGCATTAGTACGGGGTGCCATGATTCTACAACAGACAACAGATTCAGTTTAGAAGCGCACGATTTGAGTATGATAAGAATTTAAGTCAATGAACAAGTTAACAATCACGCGAGAGTAAGGTAACAGAACAGATAGAACACGCACGACAAAGTTTCAAAAGGTTCACACGTAAGAAGATGGTTCAACACAGTACAAGATTCACAAGATAAGTAACAATAGATATAATAAATGGGACTTCATTCATTAATAAAGAGTTGAATACAAGGTTTAAATAGCAAAAGTACGGTACAATACATAAGGAAAATAAAGAAAATGGCTCGAAGTTGTGTACATGTGAAAATTACAACTCGGCCTACAGTACAATAATACGAGAAAGAACTAATGGCGTTTCTCGAAGAACATCTTGGCAGCAATAACCGCCAACAAGGTCCCCATGACCAACCAAACTCCTACTAAGCGTTGCACCCTACGGGTCGTGGCCTGAACCACAGAAAGGTGGCGCAACGCCTTTTCCGACAACCTCTGCGCGGCGGCGGAGACCTCGCAGAGGAGCTGCCCTTGGTGCTGGGCGTCCTCTGAAAGTCCCCTAACCTCGCGATGGAGGTGCAGGAAGGCGGCAGGAGGGGGTAGCTGTGGGGTAGGCGGCATCATCTGCCGGGCTGCCTCAGCGTCTCTGGCACGCTGCATCTCTTCTCGCTCGAGCTGCCGCTCCCACGAGTAATGGTCCAACATCGAGGTGCGCGGAGCCTCGGGAGGCGGGTGCCCGAATGGGAAATGGGGTGGCGCAGGCCTGGACGGGCCATCCTGTCGCGCTGCCATCCTATCGGGTAGCCGTCCCGGAAGGATTACCTGTTTACGTGCCGTCGTAACGACACGTGGTCCACGGCGCTGTGGTGGCGCAGCAACGGGGGCCGGTGGAGGTGGTAAAACCGACCTCGGGCTAGACCCGATGCTACTGGACACAGCCATGGAGGTATCCTCCGTAGGGTCCGTGGTCTGATGACGGATGCTTTCCGAGGCGGTATGGCCCTCGGAAGGCTCGTGAGAGGACGCAGCTCTCGGTTGGGATCGTGACTGAGATCGTGAGGGAGATCGTGAACGTGACGATTTGAGACATGACGGATCTGCGACGTGAAAAGTTTCGTAAGTACATGGACAAGAATATGCTAAAGGAAAAATAAGTAAGGAATGCAGGTAAGGGTCGATCACGTGAGGTTGGGAATAGCAAGACCGGGAATTTTTTCGACTCAAAATCGTTTGTCTTTAGAAATTACTTTTCGTCCTTGCATAAGTCATTTTGAACTAGGCAGGGGTGATCAGGCCATGCGTAGTTAAAAACAATCATGCAATCGCAAAAATTAATTCACTAAACTTTTGAACCCATAATGATTTTCCGAAAAGCCTTGGTTATAGTTTGGTTTCAAAAACTTTTTAGAAATTTCTAAAACCGTTTTCACTACAACCTGTGCTCTGATACCAAGTCTGTCACACCCCGCTATAGCGGAAACACGGAATGTGAGAGCTGGAATATCATTACACGGTCATAAGCAATATAAACGATTCAAGTCATTTCGATTAGAAATAAAATTGTTCAAGTTTCAACAACCAAGCAGTTCATAAGCTTAAAATAAAGTACAAGTACAATGTTTCCAAAATAAATTCCCAAAATATAATGGTCTTTCCCAATAAGCGCCTCACGTGACCATATCGACCCTCCTTTGCCATGCATTCCGAACACTTACATTAATTTCCTGAAACATAAGATAAAGTGTCAACTACATAAAGTAGTGAGTGAGTTACAGTTTAGAGTTTCGATAAAGTTTCCAAAAATATTAAGTTGCCAAAAATAGTAAGTTTCCACAAATAGTAAGTTGCCAAAAATAGTAAGTTGCCAAGACATATATTGACGTCAGGAGTAAAAGAACGAGTCGACGTTTGAACATATATGTAAATAATAAAAGTTTGTACGTACGCGAGTAAAGTAATTAAATAAACTCGTATAGTAAAGTTGTAGCGGAAACCAAGCGCTAAAAGTGTATGCGTATGTAGTATGTGTTTAACTAAATAGTAACTCGTATCAATCACTTGGCATAATATAAGTAGTAAGTATACACTAAGCCGATTGTATGGTCCTGATCTAGCCCAAAAGTGTTTAATTGAGTGAACATCTGTTGTGGTAGTAATATGTACTTGGGACGCTAACCCTTAGTAAGGAGTGACCGCTCCTAAGTATCGATACCCATATGACTAACGGCTAATGCTAATAGTGTATAAGGTTTCCAATACCAAAACGGGCAATTGTACAAAGTTCCAAAAGTTGTGTGGAGTTCTTACGAGCTTATATATCCATCAAGGATTGGTCGCTAACAAGTATCCTAGTTTAGTTAACCCGCTAAGGCAATAACACAAATACGCATAAGTTGCAAGTTCCAAGTTTGTACAAGTTCCACAGTTCCAAAGTTTAAAGTGTTTCAAAGTTTGAACAAGTTTCCAATAGTTGCAAAGTTTCACGAGTTTGAAAGTATCAAGTTTCCAAAGTTTGAACAAGTTTCCAATAGTTGCAAAGTTTCACGAGTTTGAAAGTATCAAGTTTCCAAAGTTTGAACAAGTTTCCAAAAGTTTCAAGTAGTTCGCAAATAGTGTTATAAGTGACAAAGCATGATCTTATGTTTCCCCCAAATAATGTTTAAATGTACAAAAAGTAAAACAAGTGGGGTTGTAACTCACGGTTTGCGGAGATAAGAGATATGAACTAGCACAAAGACAGGCGGAACGCGTCGGGAATCACAAACGACCTAAAACACCGGAATGTTGAATAAGTTATATTAGTATAATTTGAGTTATGTTAAGTTCCAATTTAACATTTTTAAGTCTCAATTGTTTTATACTTAGATTTTGTCCCAAAAAGATTATTTCGGAAGTTTCTAATAGGTATATATGTTCGTGTATGTTTTGATAGTCCGAGAAGTCCAATTATGTATAAAAGTGTCAAAGTTCCAAGTTAATGTGTGTAAGTCTCGGAGTTATTAAGTTACTGAAGTTAAGGTATGTTTATGGTGAAATTTGGGCAGCGCTTCCGCGTTATAAAAATTATATCCATTTTCAAAACACTTTCACGCTTTAAAATGCACAATACAACGTTTAAATCAATAATACACAAGTTTCAAGTCCAAAAACCCTTTTTAAACAATTTATAAGTCAAAACAGTACCTTATCATGATATATATGTTCTGTGATTAATTATTTTAGCTTATAATCATGTTTACGACCTTTAAAACGACAAAAATAAAAAAACAGCACTATTCAGGCGGCGGCTGGAGCAAATCAGCCGCCGGCTGACCTTTAGCCGTTGGCTGGAATCCTTCAGCCGCCGACCAAAAGGCTTCGGCCATGTTCAAAGTTGCTCTATTTTTCGTTTTTAAGCTTATTGAACGGGTAGATTTAACATGCAAACTGTTATTATCCAAACATATGTATTTTCAAAGTAAAATCTCAGTTTTCTTTTAGAGTTACATGTTAAATATATAGATCTTTCATAAAAACTTGTTTTTAAGCAAGAAAACGTTTTGCATGTTTATGAAAACTTATTTCCAGGTTTTTGATCTTACATGCAAGTGAGTATATGTATAAAAACAGTAAAAAGAAAGTGTTTTACCGAAGGAAAAAGAGATGTGATGGTTTGGATGAGCTTTAGCTTCAAAAACGACTTGGAAACCCGATTTAAACCTTTTTCCTTGATACCCTTTTCTTCTAGGACGATTTGTATATGTTGGATGGTCGATTTATGGATGTTTGTGGACTGATTTATGATGCAAAGTTTCTGTTTTGTGTTTGGTGTTCTTGAGAAATAGAGAGAGTTTAGAGAGAGTGTTGAGTGTGTGTGTTTTGTTAATTTGAAAATGGATTGAAAAGTGCATGGAAGTGTAAAGAGGGGTGATGTTTCTGCTCTTGGGACCCCAAATGACAGTTATGGTTGCCCAGTCCCGAGCCAAATTGGTTGGTCCAATCCCGTTTCATGCAAAAATGAGTCATCATCCAGCTGGACAGCAGGATTCAGCCGCCGGCTGGATTGCAATGTCCAGCTTTTTGACGTTTTTCAGTTTTCCGTTAATTAGTTAAGGACTAGAATCTTTTTAGTTTCCGTTATGAACTTAGTCAAGTTCTTGTATTGATTATTTGGTGTTAGGATTTATAATTTGATTCCGACATTGGTTCCGACAATTTAAAGTACAATAGAATGAACCCGAACAATATGAACACGATAAAAGAGAACTAGAGTTTTGAACCGATTTAGTAACTGAAAATCACCTGAAATTTAGACGGTTGTCACATAAATGGGTAAATAAGTCAAAGTATACAAATAAACGTAGTATACATCTAAACTTAGAATGAATCCGAACTCCTAGACGGTAATGAACCAATTGCTCCATATAACTTCAAATTCTTCCGAATTACATAACTCATAATACAACTACTTCTACTTTGTTTCTTCAAAGACTCAAAATACATAAAACTACATAAATTTACAACTCTCTTTTTTTTTCTTTTTTTGAGACCCCATCATCCTCTGATCCTCAAAATAGTACTCCAGGAATCTCTGTTGAGACTCATACATCTGTTGTTGAGATGTCTGCATCGCAGTCAACTGTCGAGCTAGAGCCTCCATAGAATACGGATCACTCGGCTCATCATCTGACTCTGAATCCGTCCCAACATAACCAGCAACATCGGGTCTACTTCCAAGCAAGTATCCAGCTCGATCAACCAACGAAATATTCCTCAGTGCAGCAACATCCAACGTACGAACCCCGACCATTGGACCAACTGTAGCATCCAAAATCTCCCTATCAGCCACCCCTAACTTAAAAGCTAAATGGCATATAAAGGCGCCACCACACACTGCCCCCTCTCCCTTACCATACGCCCTGTCGTATAAATAAGTTGCCAAACATCTGGCAAGGTTGCACGGACGGTGAGCTAGAATACAATAGAGAAAAAATAGATCCTGCTGGGTGCAATTATTCGGGCAATTTGCTCTAGCCGAAATGGACTCAACAATCGCCCGAAACAGTATCCGGTGCATCGGGTTTAGCATGACTGCCTGTTTAATACTCTTATGATAATTCTCGGTACTAATATGATGTTGTCGCCAAAACAACCCAGCGTTCATCCCAACAGGCCAAGTCGCTAACCCCTGAGTAAAATCTACTCCCAAAACCTCCTCTGCTGTATAAATACCCATGGCAACCACAAACTCAGCATAAGACATTGTAAATGTCCTTCCGCCCAGTTGAAATGTCATCACCGTGTCGGTGGTAGAACCCAAAGTCGTATTCAAACGGAAACTACAATAAAATTCTTCCACTAATCCCTGATAAACCCCAGACTTGATTGCAAAAAATCGCTTCCAATCCGCGGCCAGAAGCTCCTCTAACTCAGCCTTAAAACCCAAATTCTCAACAATCTCCCAATCTAAAGTCCGATGCCCAATTATACGCTTTTGTTGAAGCGCTTCCAAGGAAATTTTTGGCTGATACTTCTCGGGTATATCCATGGGGTTTCGCTCAATTACCTCCTCTTGTTGCACAGCTCTGCTACTTCGTGATCTCTTACCTACACGTGGTCGACTCATCTACAAAACAAATTCACATATACAACAATAATACAAATGTTAAACAACAAACTTTACATTAAAACTTCATTCCCGTTCCATTTGTAAATGATTATAATACCGCCATGTTAATTGCCGAAAACACTAAAATAAAATTTCAAACTAAGTTTAGAAATTTCACGTTTAACATAATCAGTTTAAGCAATCAAACTAGACGAAATCATAGTATCAAATTAACCATTAACAATCAAATTTAAAAAAAAATTCAACCCCCCACACTAGTGCAAACTTAGGGTAAAAATTTTCAAGCAAACAATTGCAAGTTCATGGTTAAAATCACCTATCTAGCATTCCCTTTACTTCCTAAAGTCATATAAACTCATTACACACAAAACCCCCAATTCAATTTCAAAATCTAAACCTAGGGTTCATAAGCAAAAATCCCTAATTAAATGGTTTCTAAAGTAATAATCATGCAACAAATCAATTATATAATTAAAGAATTGAATAATTAAAAGCAATAGAAACTAACCTTGAATTTGTATGCAAAAAATTGAAAAAGAGAAGTGGAATTCGTATATGTGTGTAGAGTTTCGGTTTTGAATATGTGGATTTCTGGCCCAGCCCGTGTGACGGGCGTCACAGGTAAGGGGCGGGCGTCCCAAGCTCAATCGTGACGGGAGTCCGGAATTGGGGACGGGCGTCCCGCGCGATGTGTGACTGGAGTTACGATTTGGGGACGGGGGTTCCATTGGGCGTGTTATTTTGTGCAAAATTCAGTGACGGGAGTCCCCTTATGTGGGACGGGCGTCCCAACCAGCAGTATTTTTTTTTTTTTTTTTTTTAAAACGAATACTAAAACAAAGAAAAACTTAAAAATGAAAAACATAAAACGGAAGACGTACCTTAATCGTGACACGTGTACTTCCAAAATAAAAAAAATATACAAGTTACCTCGGGTTGCCTCCCGCAAGCGCTAAGTTTATCAGTCGAGTCCTTAGCTTGACTCGTGTTCCCTTTCCTTACTTGTCAATGGCATAAAAGCCATCCTCAGCTAACTCCACATGCTCCTCGTCTTCCTCATGACATAACTTCAGCCTGAACCCGTTCACAATAAAACTCTCACCATTCCCGCTCCACAACTCCACATACCCCGAAGCATAAACTTGCCTCACAATATATGGACCTTTCCATTTTTCCTTGAGCTTTGGAGCCTTAAACTTGTATTTCATCTCAAACATCAACACCTTGTCGCCCGCTTTGAACTCCTTAGGTCGGATGTGTCTATCGTGCCAAGCTTTCGTCCTTTCCTTGTAAAGTCTTGAATTATCGTAAGCTTGCAACCTCATCTCATCCAACTCATGCAACTGCAAAAATCTTTTTTCACCTGCTAAGATCAAATCCAAGTTGCAATTTTGCAAAGCCCAGTACGCTTTGTGTTCAATCTCTAAAGGTAAATGGCAAGTTTTTCCATAAGGTAACCGATATGGTGTAGTACCAATCGGTGTTTTATATGCAGTCCTGAACGCCCATAAAGCATCATCTAACTTTTTAGCCCAAACCTTAGGATTGTTATTAACCGTTTTCTCTAAAATTCTTTTTAAAACCCGGTTTGTGTTTTCCACTTGGCCACTTGTTTGCGGGTGATAAGAAGTAGAGAATCTATGAGTGACCCCATACTTCTTAAGCACCTTAGCAAGTTGGTGATTCGCGAAATGACTTCCACGATCACTGATTAAGGCCTTAGGAACACTAAACCTACTAAATAGGTTTTTAAGAAAATCAATTACCACATTAGCGTTGTTCGTTGGTAAAGCCTTTGCTTCCGCCCATTTTGACACATAATCAACAGCAACCAAGATATATAGATATTTATGGGAAGGAGGAAAAGGTCCTATAAAATCAATACCCCATATGTCAAATACCTCACATACCTGGATACCTTGTTGAGGCATTTCATCCCGTTTAGAGAGGTTACCTTGACGTTGAAAAGCATCACAAGTCTGAACCAATGTTTGTGCTTCCTTGAATATTGTCGACCAATAAAAACCTGCATCAAACACTTTTTTCCCCGTAGTCGATGGTCCATAATGTCCACCAGTCGGTCCATGGTGACATTCATCCAAAATTCTCCTAGTTTCCTCTCCAGCTACACACCTTCGGATCATCCCATCTGCACACATTCTAAACAAATACGGTTTACCCCAAAAAAAGTTATTTACATCAGAAAAGAATTTCTTCCTTTGCTGATGTGTCAAACCTTTTCGCATAACACCTGCAACAATATAATTACCTATGTCTGCATACCATGGATCATCAAGTACATCCGAATTATCATCTATCCTAAACAAATGCTCCTCGGGAAAAGTATCTCCTATATCAGTTTCCCTAAGTTCCTCAAGTTCTGGATTTTCTAATCAACTTAAATGGTCAGCAGCTAAGTTTTTAGCTCCCTTCTTATCCTTAATCTCTATGTCAAATTCTTGCAAAAGAAGAATCCAACGAATGAGTCTAGGCTTAGCATCCTGTTTAGAAAACAAATACCTAAGGGCCGAATGATCAGTAAACACTATAGTCTTGCTTAACACTAAATAAGGACGAAACTTATCAAAAGCAAAAACTACTGCTAACAACTCCTTCTCTGTGGTGGTATAATTTTGTTGGGCGCTATTGAGTGTTTTACTAGCAAAGTAAATGGGTTGAAAATGATTTCCTTCCCGTTGTCCTAACACAGCACCTAAAGCAAAATCACTAGCATCACACATTAGTTCAAAAGGTAGAGTCCAATTAGGTGAAACCATGATAGGTGAATGGGTAAGTCTATCCTTAAGAACATCAAAAGCATTTAAACAATCTTGATTAAATTCAAAAGGAACATCCTTCTCCAAAAGCCTAGTCATGGGACGAGTGATCTTAGAAAAATCCTTAATAAACCTACGGTAAAAACCCGCATGTCCAAGGAAACTCCTAACAGATTTAACATTGGTCGGTAGAGGAAACTTAGCTATAACATCAATCTTAACTTTGTCTACTTCCATACCTAAACTAGACACCTTATGTCCTAACACTATTCCTTCTTTAACCATAAAATGACATTTTTCCCAGTTTAGCACAAGATGCGCCGCTTCGCACCTTTCCAACATTTTATCTAGGTTAATCAAACAAGAATCAAATGAATCCCCAAAAACAGAAAAATCATCCATGAAAACTTCCATGGAAGTTTCAATCATGTCCTGAAAAATAGCCAACATACATCTTTGAAACGTAGCAGGAGCATTACATAAACCAAAAGGCATCCTACGATAGACATAAGTACCAAATGGACATGTAAAAGTGGTTTTTTCTTGGTCTTCAGGGTCAATGGGGATTTGGAAATAGCCGGAAAACCCATCTAAAAAGCAAAAGTATTCGTTTCCGGCCAATCTTTCAAGCATTTGGTCCATAAAGGGTAACGGGAAGTGGTCTTTACGTGTTGCATCATTCAATTTCCTATAATCTATGCACACACGCCATCCTGTCACTGTCCTAGTGGGAACTAACTCATTCTTTTCATTGGTCACCACAGTCATCCCCCCTTTCTTCGGTACACAATGTACCGGACTCACCCAAGGACTGTCAGATATTGGGTAAATAATTCCCGCATCCAGGAGTTTGACAATCTCTTTCTTAACTACATCTTTCATATTAGGACTAAGCCTTCTCTGTCTTTGAACTACAGGTTTAACATCATCTAAGAAATTAATCTTATGTTTACAAAAAGGAGGGCTTATTCCGGGTATGTCAGATGTTCTCCAAGCAAAAGCTTTCCTATGGGCTTTCAACACATTCATCAAACGAGATTTCTCATCATCCGAAAGTGATGATGAGATTATAACAGGAAGTAAAGATGTACCTTCGAGAAAAGCATATTCCAAGTGCTCGGGCAATGGTTTAAGCTCCACATCCTTTGGAGGATTCTCGATAGAAGTCTTTATCTTCTCTTCATCATTCACTTTGATCTCCTCATAACTCTCCTCAACAGTTGCATCCTTTTCAGCATCCAAAGCTAACATCTCCTCTATTTTTGTAATAGTGACATCTCCATAATCACTAATCTCCTTCAAAGCTTCTTCATCTTCTTCAAGCAATTCCTGTAATTCTAAGTCCAAAATGTCATCAATAACATCAATTCGAAAACATGTATCATCATAAGAATAAGAATGCTTTAAAGCTCGATCTACATTAAAAACAATCCTTTCCTCATCAACCCCCAAAGAAATTTTCTCGTCCTTAACACGAATGATAGCATTAGCGGTATGTAGAAATGGTCTACCTAAAATCAAAGGTACCTTGCTATCCTCCTCCATTTCTAAGATGACAAAATCAACGGGAAACACAAATTGACCTACTTGCACTCGCATATTTTCGGCTATACCTAAAGGGTATTGGTATGAACGGTCGGCGAGTCTAATACTCATACGAGTAGGTTTTAATGCCCCTAAATCCAATTTAACATACAATGAATAAGGCATAAGATTTATACTAGCTCCTAAATCAGCTAATGCCTCACAAGTTATTTCTTGACTCAAAGTACATGAAATTAGAAAACTCCCTGGGTCTCCTAACTTTGGTGGAAGCGGATTTTGAACAAGTGATGAACACTCTGCATTTAAAAACGTGGCTTTAGCTTCCTCCAACTTCCCTTTTCCAGTTACAAGCTCCTTGATAAATTTGGCGTAATTTGGCATTCCTGAAATCAAGTCAACCAAAGGAACATTAATATGCACAGATTTTATCATATCAACAAATTTACCATACTGTTCTTGCATCTTCTCCTTCCTCAAACGTTGAGGAAAGGGAACTTTCGGCTTGTATGCTTTCACTTGAGGTGACACAGCCGGTTTAGATTTAACAGCTGGCGTAACTTCCGGTTCCTCTTCGTTCTAACTCTCCTCCACCTCAACATTAGATTCCTGCACAACTGGATTAGTAACACCTGCAGAATCATTAACATTACCATAAACTCTACCAGACCTTGTAGACACTGCATTCACATGCTCATTTCGATTGTTAGGAGTTTGATATTTTTGCCCTGCAGTGTTAGGAAATGGTTGCCTTGGGTTCTGTTGTGTGTTACTTGGCAACTGACCATTAGGCCTAGCAGCATGTTGATCACTTAGTCTCTCAAATCTCTTCTCCAAATCACTAAGTGCTGCTTGTTGATTCCTTTGTCCTTGCTCCAATTTCTCATTAAGGACCTTAAACTGTTTGGTTGTTGCTTCATTTTTCGCTGACTGAGTGTGAATGAAGCTTCTCATCATGTCCTTCAAACTTGTTTCCTCGTCTTCCTGTTTTTGACCAGACGATCCTGACTGTTGTTGATTCTGGTTGATGTTCTGATACTGATTCTGGTTATTCCTTGGGTACCTGTTTTGAGAATTTCCAGAATTGTTAACATTAAAATTATTATTACCAGAATTATAATTACTCGAATTATGGTTATGAAAACCGGTTCTCTGAAATGCTCCTTGGTACTGATTTTGCGCGAACTTAACATCTTCACTTTATGCTTCTCTTCTAACATCACAATCTTCAGTGTAGTGCATTCCCCCACAGTAGTCACAACCATTCGCCATCACATGCATATCCTTCCCAACTCTACTAAACTGATTATCTATCCTCGAAAAATTATTATCCATTTTACTAGATAAATCTTTGATCTCAGCCATCATCTCTGTGTTCCCACTACTACTCTCAGCACTAGCAACTACTTTTTTTCCTCCTCTTTCTCTACCAAACTGATTCTGTTCTCTAGATAAATCCATTAACAACTGATCATCCAACATCTTGGTCGCATCGTTGATGGATTTGTACTGAAAACTTCCTCCCCCAGCTAAATTTAACTCCCCCTGCGACTGCTTGTCCAATCCAAAGAAGAAAATATCGATAATCTGCCCTTTCTCTAATCCATGCATATGACAACCCCTGAGCATATCCTTAAGTCTACTCCAAGCTTCAACAATGGTTTCTCCGTCGCCTTGCCTGAATCCCCGTATATCATTCAATAAGCTTCTTGCCAAAGATGATGGAAAAAATCTGGAAACAAATTCCTCCCTCATTTTCGCCCACGTATCAATGGAGTTCTCCTCTAACTCTTCAAACCAGGTGAGTGCCTCTCCCGTGAGAGACGATGGAAAAAGATTAACTTGACATTATCTTCCCTTCCTGCCCCGTATTTGAACATCTCGCACAATTTAACATATTTTGCCACATGCGAATGTGGATCTTTTCTCATTCTTCCGTCAAAATAATTATCCTGGATCATCTTTAGATGATGACCCTTCACTGAAAAATCATTTCCCATGTCTGGAGTACGAATCGCCGAACCCGGTCTTCGCGGTACTACCCTAGCTCTCTGATGCATCGGTACATCATTTGGATCAGCCATCTCAACTACTATCTCTACTTCTGAACTGGAACTGATTGAATCCTCGAAATTTACTTCTAGATCCTCCGTTTCTAACTTAACTGGTGATGGTGGTATAGTGTTTGGTTTCTTGTTGCGCCTTTTCTTGAAACTCCTGGATTAGACAGTGGACTTTTAAGCGGTAACCCAGAAGCCCTTGTGTTCATCCACTACCTGAAATCGCTGAAAAATCACAAATAAAAACCGTCAAAAGCACCTGATAAACAATTAAAGTAACTTTCAAGTAATTAATACCTAAAAGGATCGAATCAAAAATTATTAATTAAAATCAAAAACTACAGTCCCCGGCAGCGGCGCCAAAAACTTGATGTACGAAATCGAGTATATTTTAAAAACAAGAAATACTTACGACTCGACTACACAATCTTAGGCAGTGGACCTAATCAAATATAGTATAGTTTTAGGTAAATCAGGTTCGTTCGCAGGGACTGATGGTTGAAATATAATTAATAATTAATAAAACAAAAAGTGGGTTTTTGTGACCGAATTGTCACTGTGCTTAAACTACTTAAATTTAAAAAACTTGTTGATTCAGATGAATCGCTGAAAAGATTTTGGTTTGTAAACAATTGATGAAAAATACATTCACTTGGACTTGATCACAATTACTACGGTTATCACTTAATTACTAACAATGTTGAACTACTTAAAAGGTATTTAACTTGAACTCTCGTTTCCCATTAAAACTTTAATCGTCTCATGTATAGTTACCACTCTCGTGTATAATTTCTACGTTTGACAACTAAGCAATAAGTACCTAAGCCGATTTTATGATTTAATCTTATAAAGCTTCCTCTCGAATAGCTTCTTAATTAACTAAACCGATCTCTCTTAATCTAGTTAACTAACAACCACAATCGCGTTTTTATTGTTTAAATCTTTAATACTAGTTCCTCTCGAATACTAATATCTTTAAACTAATTATTGACCGATTAGTTATTTCATAAACTATTTTGTAATGTCACAAGTTCCTCTCGAATACCTGTGATGAATTACTAACGGTTTATATAAAAGATTAAACAAGATTCAAAAACTGATTACAATTGGTTTTCCGATTAAACATAAAATCCAGTTCAACATATAAGTAATTAAACAATAACCTACATAATTGATCACATCATCCAAGTGAACGTTAAGAAATTTAGCTACTCATAATAATAAAAATGCAACACAATTGAATTGAATGAAACATCTTTATATTAAAATAACTAACGAAAAGTATTAAAGTACCAATGATCTGAATGCTTAAACAACGAAATTGATGAGTCTAAAAATACCAAATAACTCCAAGAATTCGTCGGTCCAAGCTAGGGTTTCAATACTCCAAAACTTGCTTACAATAATGATAATCATAATAAACCCTAAAAATTGCTTTTATTAAACGTAACAAAACGACTCCAGCACCAAACCCCGCGGGACGGGCGTCCTCCACCTGGGACGGGCGTCCCTCGCTGATTTTCCAGTTTTGTTGTTTTGCTGCTCGTTTTTGCTTCATCTCTCGTGACCAATTGCTTCTATTCTCAAATTATAATGGGAATACAACATCGACCCGTTTTCTTCATTTTCAGCTCCAATTATGTCACTTCCGCTCCAGAACTTCGGCTAATACCTGTATAACATTTTAGTACCAAAATTGCCCGAAATTCCCAACATCCGTTATGAATTAAACTTTAAAAAGACAAATATCGCATATAATAATATGACTAAAATATGCGATATCAAGATGTTTGATAAGACTCTTTTATAAAGATTTTTTTATTAAAGAAGATTTGATAAAGACGTTTTATAAACCTACGGTGTCTCACTTGGCTGTTAGCTAACACTTTTTCTTTTCATGTCTTGCATTCGTGTAGGTTGAACAGGTTGATAGATTTGCTTTTAGACGGAGACCGTGGGAGATGGATTGCTTTTGGGTAGCCTTAGATTGTTGAACTGATACTTAGTTTTTATTATGCTTTGCGTATTTTGAGGTCTAAACTATGTTGATTAGTTTTTGAAGTAACAATGGTTAACGATGTTGTTCACGTGCCTTTGGTTTAAGAGGCACATGACTAATAAATGTTTTAAAGAATTCTGTTGAATTACTTTGATATATTTAATGAAGAATTTGAAAAAAAAATTGTAAAGGCTGAATTTTAAAAACCAGGGTGTTACAAGTTGGTATCAGAGCCCTCGTTCAAGTGAATTAGTCGTCTGATGCCGGCGAATAGTCATGAACAATGAGGGGCTCACATAAGATCTTTTAGGAATACACTTAAGTGGGGTGGGTTGAGTGATGAGTGTTACTTGTTATACTTGTCTCATTATCCGGTATTTCTTATTCGATTGTATTGATCCTATTCTATCTTCGAAACTTGTTTCGAATTCAAGTTAATTGTCAAGCGTTTAATTTTGATTGTTGTCTGTTTGGACTCGATATGGTGTATCTTGTTTCCACCTATGACGTACAGAAGTTTCTTGTTCGGAACTTGTTTTGGGACTTGACTTTCAAGATTTCGAATTAGATGTGTTATTACTCTATTGACGTCTACGAGTAATTTTGGTGTTTTCCGTCTGTGCGCTTCGTAGAGTTTCGAATAAGTACTTGATAGATGGAGTTTCGATCTCGTTCTTTTTTTTGGTTGGATCTTTGATATGAACCGATTCTAATTCTTTTTGAAGAGAATATAGTGAGGACTATAAGATGGTTCGACGTCATTTTGTAAGACCTTTGTGATTTTTGCATGGCTGGCTTGGAATGAAGTATCCTTTGACTCGCGACGTTGATTCAAGATTTGATGTTTTTGACTATATTAAGATGGTTGAGTATTCCATGACGCGAAAGATGGTAATACTTCGAAGAGGGTCGTTGTACTCTAGTTGTGTGTAGACCGCGAAGAAAATTGACACGAAGATGACGTTGGGCGACTTGGGAGACGAGGATGCGTTCATATATGACTTTCATGAAGGGAAGTTATTATATAAATCGTAGAAAGTGAAGACGCGATCTCCGTTCATCGTAGTCTTCTAAGAAATTCATAAATGCGGAGACTACTTTAGGTCGAAAGACTCCCATTAGAGAGAGATATGACAATTACTCAATTTCAACTAACGAGAAGAAGTATTCTTTGAACCTGTTTTCGTTGGGAATTCACGGGTTCATCATAGTAATAAAGTGGACTGATTTTCCTACGTGGATCCGAGTTGAGGTGCTGAAGAAATTGTCCGAATTTTGTAGGTAGAATGAGCATTTGTGATTGCACGTAGTGAGATAAAGTACAAAGGATCGAACCTTTCTCCGATGTCCAAATAAAGACAATGTATGTCTAGTGGATGTATTTCTTTCTAAGACATTCGTTACTAGTACGAAAAGAAGAAACGTCAAGTTATCGAATTAGACATAGTGAAAGGTTACTCAGATGTTTTTCG
Organism: Senecio squalidus; assembly: GCA_910822075.1. NCBI lineage: Eukaryota > Viridiplantae > Streptophyta > Magnoliopsida > Asterales > Asteraceae > Senecio > Senecio squalidus. The sequence continues at coordinate 4,685,917 of CAJVGC010000592.1, forward strand.
AGATGACTCGTAGGGCGTTTCGCTCGAGAGACAAGTGGAATTCCGAGTATATTTGGTACACGCGACCCAGGTCGCTAAGGAACCGTACCAGTTAGCGTTGAACGAGATGAAACAGACGATTTTGCAGTTACAAGAACTGCTTGACAATGGATTCATTCGGCCACATTTCTCTTCTTAGGGAGCACCGGTTGTGTTTGTGAAGAAGAAATTTGGGTCGCTAAGACATGTACCGACTACCGCGAATTGATTAATGAGACAATGAAGAATAAGTATTCGCTACCGAGGATTGGCGATCTTTTTTATCAACTCCAAGGGGAGAGTTATTTTTCAAAGATAGATTTACGATCAAGTTATCATCGAGTGAGAGTGAAGGAAGAATATATTCCGAAGACACATTTTAGAACTTGTTGTGGACATTACGAGTTCCTAGTAATTCCTTTTGGCTCAACCATTTCTTCAACAATATACATGGATTTGATGAATTGCTTGTACCAAACTTTTCTTGACAAATAGATCTTCGTATTCATCGACGATATCCGTATATGTTGGTGAAATGCTATGGAGCATCAGGAACATTCAACAAAAGAACCGGGGATTCTACGTGAGGAGAAAAATCTACGCGAAATTCTCGAAGTGTGAATTTAGGCTGCAAGAAGTCGAGTTCTTAGGACATGTGATTAGTATTGAAGGTATCAAGGCCGACCCTGTGAAGGTTGAAGCTATTAAGAAGTGGGAATCCCCCAAGACTCCCACTCATATTAGAAGCTTTTAGGGTTTGTCTTGATACTAGCGAAGATCCTTTGCGAACTTTTCGAAGATTCGCGACAACAATGACCAAGTTGAGAAGAATGACTAAACTGTTTGTTTGGAGTTGGGTTTAGAAAGAGGCTTTCCACACTTTGAAGAATCACATGTGTAAGGCGCCGATACTTTCCTTATCCGAGGTAAGTGATGACTTCGTAGTTTAGAGCGATGCATCGTATTCTGGTTTGGGTTGCATGTTGATGGAACGAGGAAAAGTAATTGTGTATGCATCGAGGCAATTGAAGATGCTGAGAAGAATTATACAACTCATGATTTGGAGCTAGCAACAATCGTGTCTGCTTTGAAGCTTTGGAGACATTACCTATAAGGAACCAAGAGTACGTTGTACAACAACCATAAAGGTCTACAAAAATTTCATTGTCAGAAGGACTTGAACATGAGGCAACGACGTTGTATGAAGGAGTAATGGTGTACGGCTACCCTACCGAAGAACTTCAGCAGTTAGACGATCCGAAGTGGAAATCGGATAAGATGGCAATGGATTTCGTCGTGAAATTGCCTAAGACTGCTAAAGGTAACAATAAGATCTAGGTTATATTTAATCGGTTGACCAAGAGTTTTCATTTCTTGACAACACGAGAGAATGGGAAGATGTAAAATCTATCCGGTTTGTACATTCGAGAGATAGTCACGAAGCACGATATACCGATTTTGATTATTTCGGACCGAGATAGTTGTTTCTCCTCGCGATTTTTGATAGACTACAAAAGGAACTTGGAGCAAGAGTTAACTTATGCATTGCCTACCTTCCGCAGGCCTACGGGAAGAGTGAGAGAACTATTCAAACCCTTAATGGTGTGCTATGAGTTTGCGTGATTGAGTATGGGGGTAGTTGGGACTCTCATCTTCGACTGATTGAGTTCACGTATAAAAAATTCTTTCACTCGAGCATCAAGATAACTACCTGTGATTTTTTATGTAGGATGAGTAGCTGCACGCCTACGTGTTGGTTAGGATCGAGAGAAAAACAGTTTGAGGGTCCTAAGGTCGTTCACATCACCGCAGTCAAGTTTTATATAAAAGAAGTATTCTGAAAATTAGCGTAGACCGAAAACATGTGAAATTAGGGAGAGCTTAATGCTAGAAGTTACGCCTTGGAAATGTATAACCCGTTATGGCAAAAGAGGAAAATTAGATCCTCGTTTAATTGGCTCATTTAAGATTTTAGAATGAGTTGGTGATCAAGCTTAACGCTTTGTGGTACCGACATTTTTGGATCGGGTTCACTACATTTTCCACGTATGTTACCTACGTACGTGTTTAGCCAACGATAATAATTTTCTTTCGTTCGAAAGACAACGAGTTTATGAGAAGAGAAGGTTATTGGAGGAACCGGATTTCTATCATGGGACGTAAGATGCCCAAGTTGAGGGAAAACTAAGAAGGATGGAACTGGTCAAGGATCAATGGAAGAACCCATGAGTAGAGTTTGGCGAGGAAATCTAAGGACGAGATTTCATCGAAGTTTCCCCGGTTGTTTGATGCTTGATATGATTCCGGGACATAATCTTTTTAAGGAGGAGAGAATTGTAACGACCCAAAACTTCATTTCTTTACGACATATAGAATGAATGGTTATACGGTGTAAGAGCTCGATAGTGGTCAACGAAAGTCAACGTTTTATAGTTAGATGGAGAAGGATCGTGTGTATGTGAGTGAGAAATGATCTTGAAGGTGTTCATTCGTTATTTGCGAAAGGGATAGTGAGAATCATTCGTGAAAACGAGTTTGACGCACCTTCAATGTTTTGGCTATAACTTCTTCATACGAATTCTGTTTGAGATTGTTCAAATTGGAGACGAATTATGACACACTTCATTCATCTTTAAGTACCCAATAATGCATATGTATACGTCCTTATAAACATCCTTGACCATTTCTGATGTCAAATTAAACTATCTAATAAATATACATACATATATTTAAATATATATACATCACATATAAACGTTAAGTGTAATAATATTTATTATGGATATTCACACTACTAAGTACTAAATATCACTATTATTTGTTGCAACGTAATATGTAATCCTTCCGTATAACGCAGGTACATATCTAATATACAAATTACAAGCTTGATCATTTATTTAAAAGCTCGTTATGGTAATCGTCCTTTACTAAAAGGAAATGAAAGAAGCTAATAGAAGTAGAAAAGTGGTAATTTATGTTTATGAATAATATACCAAAGAGTATATCGGTCATTTGTATAAAGTTAACATAAAGAAGTTAACACGCCAGATTATCCGGGTCGAGTTAGTTTGGGTTTGACCACTTTAAGGGTCCATCCACATAATGCATGTTTAATATAATGTTAAATTATCTCATAACGTTTAATACAATGTTAAATCATGCAATATGGATGGAAAAAATAATTGAAGCCGGAGAAACGATGTCAGAAAATACATATGGTGAAAGTTATTGCCGGAAAAAGGATGCTGGAAAGTCATGCCTGAAAAAATGTCGAAAACAAGATATCGAAAAAGATAACGGAAAAGCGATGTCGAAAATTTATGCCGAAAAAGCGATGTCAGGAAAAAGAAAAATGATAATAGATTAAATTAAATTGTGAAGTTTAACAGATGTGGTACAATTTATCTAACAAAATATTATGAAGTTTGACGAAAACTTTCTATACAAATTAAGGATTATCCACATAACAAGTTCGAAAATAGCGATTATCAGTATAATAAAAAGTATTATGGATGAACGGTGAAATTTTATATAACCACGTGAACATGTAATTAACTCTTCTTTTACTTTTTTAATTCTAGCAGTTACTCGTTTGTTTTTAACTTAAAACGTTTCTTCACACCGACACCATCTTCACGCTGGCCATGAGTCCAACCACATAGAACACCGTGATGGAAGCTTCCGTCGAGGCTCGTTTTTTATGATATCTTTTATTCAAACTTATTTGTACTACATTTATAGCTACTTTTATTTCGAAACTATGCTTGATTTTTTAGTTACAAACTAATATTATTGAATATAAATTTATAAGATCAAGTTAATTACACGAATGAGTGTTGTTAGTAGAGTTTTTAAGTTTTAAGCTTTAATGATTTTTTTTTTTTTTTTTTTTTTTTTTTTTTTTGAACGGCAAAGTTAGTAGTTAGTGATTCGAGTCCACAGTGACATCCAATTGGGCAGTATGCGAGCCTCGAACCTTCTCCTTAGGGAATAAACCCCACTCCTGCTTCTAAGGGCCCCTGAAGGTCCATGGTGAGACTCGAACTTGAGACCTCATCATGAAACCTCCCCAAGATTATCCTTGGTGGCCAACTGAGCTAGCTCAGCTGGTTTTTAAGCTTTAATGATAGATGTTTGATCTGTTATAACTTTGATCCACATCAATAAATCGTACCTCGGTTTACACAGCTTAAGCTTGAAGTATCGGAGAAAGTAAATTTACATATGCTTACTAAGAGAAAGCGGTTTTTGGACATGAGGAAATGCGAGTCTCTTACATTGTGATGGCATTTATTAAAAATTGATAAGAGGTTGCGAGTTTTAAGAACTATCAGTAGGCGTTAAGCTCAAACAAACATTCACAATCGGAAATCAGAAAACGATCTCAGAGACTTTTATTCCACAAACGAATACCCGATACAAGAAAAGATGACCGAGTTTATTACCACATAAGTTCAAATAAACCACAAAACACATACTGGAACATAACATTCTCACACAAACCATAAACAACCTCAAATCAAAACATACCAAAAGCCAATTCGCCGATTCTAAGCCTCTGCACAACCGAGAAGAGCCAAAAGCATGTCTTCATAATCACCTCTAGTATCTTTCGCGATTGCCTTTTCTAAAGGAACGCTGTTTCTCCTTTCATACTCTTCTTTTATGGTTTTCATGTCAACTTCAGCTCGTGAAGCCACAACTCGTGTGAGAGCACCTTCGTCTGTTCCTGTTTTGTTAATTGATCCCCTTATTACCTTCTCAAAGTACTTCTCGGGGTATGTTAAGCATTTTATGGTTGCTCTTAGTAGTGTAAGGTACTCGTCTTTTGGGTCTTCTTTCAAATCCTACAAGTTGAAATCATTGAGTTACATTTAGAGATTCGTTTTCCGAGATAAGTTTGTAGTCATATTCAATTATACCTTGTTAATATCTTTTCCGAAATGATTTTTGTATTGGTTAAGTGTTGCATTGATCTGAGCTTTGCTCCTCGTGGCAAGGATTCTAATGAAGTCATCATCGTTGTAGCACTTGTTACTGATTTTCTCATGGAGCAACTTTGCTTCGGTTTTTGCAAGAGTCATGTTGACTTCAGTTCCTTCATAACGGTAGGTTGCGACTAGAGGCAACAACAACTACAATAAACATTACAAGTTTCAACTCACTTGCTTCGTTTGACGATAATTATTATATGTTATGCTTATTTATAAAGAGTTTATACCTTTCGGAAGTCACCGGTAGTGTGATACGCAACATCTTCTTCCATGGATTTCTTATAACAAGCATGATAAGCCTGCTTTGCAAGAAGCAAATCATGTGTAGATCGAGTACACACAATTTCCAAAAGAACACTGTTACTTTTGGTCCATCTTTTCGTAGCTTCGTTAGCCAAAAACGCATCACGGTCATATGGACCAAGTGCCCACAAATGAACCAACCTCTAAACAAAACCAAAAAACTAAAATCACATTAAAAAAAATATGATGGTGATATCGTTTGTTTTACAATCTAAAATGAAAGATTAACCAACCTCGAAGTCGTTTGAGAGCTCCTTGTCCAGCGATTTGAGGAGGTCCTCATTGTACGTTGCATGATAAGCTTCACGAATTTGTTTCCTTTGTTCAGCGTTTCGGTGAGACAGAATTGAAATGATCAATCCCTCATTTGTTCCCCAACCTTTATTAATACCAAAACAAATTGATCACAAAAACAATCATAATTCACAAAGAACAAGTACTCTAAGTAAATCTAAATATTATTAGAAGAAAGACTAAATCAGACTATGGTCAACATCATATATTGACTTGATAAGAACTTAAAATTCTATAGTGTATATATATATATATATATATATAACCTTTAAACGAATGTATGTAATCTTCAAATATAAGTTATTGTATTTTTTGGATATGGCACATGCGACAACTTATATAGATGTCACGTATGGTCAGATATATACGATCTACAATTTTTAAGTTGGATACATTGACTATATAATCTCCCGCTAAATACTCATAGAAATCAAGATGAATCAACGAAAACATAACGAAACAAAATCGGATGAAGAATACGAGTTCCGATGAGTTGATATCATCACCAGATCTATTAATCTCAACAATTCAACTAAAAATTGACATTTTTTTATTTTTTTCAAAAAAATCTTAGTAAACAGATTAAACTGAAACAAAACACTGATCAATCAATCATAGAATCTGATAAAAAAAAATATGAATCGGAAAAGATCTAAACAATCACAGACACAAACACAGAAACACAGAGAGTAATTATGAAGATGAAATGAAAGAAAATGAAGACCTGAGAAAGCTTTACGGAGCTGTTCAACATCGTCGGAGATGGAAATATCATGAGCCGGAATGGTGATCGTCGACATTTTTTCCGTTTTCTTTTATATTATTTCAGTTATCGTTTGGTTCCAAATTGATATAAGCTTTATTTATAAAGAGAAAGTGCATATTCATCATAAATAAATTCAAAGCGCCTAATAATTATTATTATTAATTTTCTCTTCTACTAAAACTTACGGTTTCAATTCTAACATCTAATCTATGGGTGTTGATAAAGACACCCCAAAAATTTAATTTTGGTTATCCACACCCCCAAGGGTCAAATCGGTACTTTAAATTATTATTATTATTATTATTTTTTTATTATTATTATTTCATTTGTTATATACTTATTTAAATAAATTATTAAACGAAAACTTTTATTTATTTAGTTTTGATGAAAAAAATCAAAAAATTAAGACAAAATGTTATGAAAATATAAATGGTATTACCGGTTATGCGTGTTATATAAATATGATAACTTTCTTCTAATTAAATGATATTCACTTAAATATTACTTTAGTTAACTCAAGTAATATGATTAGTTGACTAAACCAGGGAATCTTAATCTCGAAATCTCGTTTTAATTTTATTTATTTAAAAGTTTAAATTATTTGACGTGACTAAAGTAAAAGTAAAAGAATATATTCCCTGCTTTTCTATTTGACGCGACTAAAGTAAAAGAAAAAGAATATATTCCCTGCTTTTCTGTTTGACGCGACTAAAGTAAAAGAAAAGGAATATATTCCCTGGTTTTTTGTTTATAAACGAGAATTTATTCTCACATTTCATTCTCACCATTTCATAAACGAGAATTTATTCTCACATTTCAATCTCACCATTTCATTCTCACATTTCATTCTAAAATTTCATTTCCTTTCATTGCAATCTCAAAGTTTACTTCGTTTCATTACATTCTCAAATGGATAATAGTTCAGAATTTACAACCGATACGGTATTACATTAACCTTATTTTCTAAAATAACATTAATCTCGTTCATTTAGTAATATACTTGTGTTATATTTACAAATTTTCAACTTTTTTTTCAGGTCTTCAGTACTCGTGAAGATTTATTTAATTGGGCGCAAAATGTGGCGCGGTCTCTTGGTTATGTTATTGTTAATAAAAAATCAAAATCAAAAAATGGTTACGTTTCTAAAGTTTTACTTATTTGTGATCGGGGTGGTATTCACAAAAGTAAAAAAACTGAAAATGAAAATACGTCTAGTAGAGAACGTTTGACAAAAAAAATTGGTTGTCCATTTGAATTGGTTGGAAAATATTATAAGACAATTGATGTCTGGAGATTAAGTGTGAAATGTGGTACACATAATCATGAGCCTGCAGAGTTTATGGAAGGTCATTCATATGTAATGCGGCTAACTGATAATGAAAACATTTTGGTTGCAGATTTGTTAAAGCAGAATGTAAAACCACGTGATATATTAACAACATTGAAGAAGCAAAACGAAAATAATGTTTCTTCGTTAAGAACCGTATACAATGCTAGTGCCAAATTTCGAGTAGCTCAACAAGCTGGTCGATCTCAAATGCAGGTTGTCATGGACCATTTCAGGGCTGATGGATATGATTTTGAATATCTTACAAATGATATCACTAACGAGTTGGAGGAATTATTTTTTGTCCATCCTATATCATATATGATATGGAAAGCATTTCCATACGTGTTGTTCTTAGATGCGACATACAAGACGAACAAGTATACCTTATTTTTCATATAACTTCGATTTAATTTTTTTTCATACTTACTTTTATTTTTAACTTTTCAATTTTTTATGCAACAGATATAATCTTCCATTTCTCCAGATTGTTGGTGTTACTTCAACTAATCAGACATTTTCAATAGCGTTTGTCTTTTTACATAAAGAAAAGAAAACCAATTTTGTTTGGGCATTAACAAATCTAAAGATGATGATGAATGACGATTTTTCCCCGCGAGTTATTGTTACTGACAGAGATTTGGCTTTAATGAATGCATGCAAAACTATATTTCCAGAAGCCAATCAGTTACTTTGTACATGGCACATATCTCAAGCGATTGTTTTGAAAATGGCAACTAGAGTAAAACCGCTTGAGTTACGCGAACGAGTTAGGATCCAGTGGAGCTTATTGGTTGAATCGGTTACACAAGATACATACATGCAAAACTATGAATATCTTGAAGCTTTGTTAATCGAATATCCAGGTTTTTCCTTAAAGCTTTTTTTATTTATTTACTTTGAACATGCTATTTTGAATTACTTAAAATAAACTTAATATTTTTTTTTCCAGATATTCTAGACTATATGAATAAAGTATGGTTGAACAACTATGGTCGAATGTTTCTAGCTATATGGACTAACATGTATCTTCACTTTGGAAATCCAACAAACAACCGAGTTGAAAGCCAACATGCAAAGTTGAAGTTATTGTTAGATTTGGCACAATCTAATATAGACCGATTTGTCTACTTTATCGATCAACTCGTGCAATTACAACACACTACTATAAAAGAATCACTTGAAAGAAGCAGAATTTTTCGTAGAACTAAATCAACCTTACCACAGTTCCAACCATTATGGGGCCTTGTTTCCAAAAATGGTTTAGATTTAATTTTCGAAGAAATTAACAGGTCTAACGGTCTCGAGTTAGATTATGAAAATTGTGGTTGTAAGTTGCGGTCATGTTTTGGGTTACCATGTGCCCACGAACTTGCAGATTTATTTAATGCAGGTTTGCCAATTCCATTGGAGTCAATTGACATGTTTTGGAGAAAGCTTGACTTGTCATCATCTTTACCCGAAGATGATGATATTCCATGTGAAGAAGATGTTGAAAAGTTTCAAGAAGTCTACGCGAAGCAGACACCCTTTGGTAAGAACATTTTTTTGAAAATGATACGAGGAATATACAACAAAAAAACAGATCATGTTCGTGAACCTGCTATCCAAAGGAATACTCGTGGTCGACCAACTTCCAAGGGAAAACAACCAAAAGCAACACAATTTGATCCACAAAGTCAAGATCCATATCGACATAGTTATTCGAACACTTCAAAGGGATTTGATCCACCAAGTCAAGATCCACATAGACACAGTTCTTACACGAATCAAACACGCTATTCACATCCACTACCTGGTCATCGACAAAGCTATTCGAACACTTCAACGGGAATTAATCCACCAAATCAAGATCCACATAGACACAGTTCTTACACGAATCAAACACACTATTCACATCCACTTCTTGGTCAAATTCCACATACCTTTCACCCTTACGTCGCACATATAGAGAATGTAAAAGGTGACGGAAATTGCGGATTTCGAGCAATTGCTAATTCCCTCGGCTATGATGAAGAAGAATATCTCCAAATCAGATGTGCTCTATTAGAAGAATTTCATACCCACTATGAAGGTTACTTGAAAATTATGGACGTTGAATGGTTAGAACAAATTCTTCACTCTTTGAGTTTCCCATATGCGTGTCCTGCACCACAGCCGCATTGGATGCTAATGCCGGATACAGGGTTTATGATTGCTTCAAAGTTCGACGTAATAGTTAATTTTTTGAGTCCCAAAGGCAGTATAACTTTTTTTCCGCTTTGGTCTGCTCTTCAGCATTTTTTAAGCATCACACTGGCACTCGTAAATGATAACCACTATGTCTCAGTGGAGTTAAAAGGGGAATACCCAATGGCACCGACTCATCCGCACTGGGTTTTGGGAAGATCCGATTGTGCTTCTGGATGGGAAACCCCATATGTTAATCGACAAAAAGTGTATCGTCAACTTAACCCTTCAACTTGTGATCCTGAAGGTGTTGATGTAGATGATTAGATAATCTACTTTGTTATGTTCAATAACTTGTTATGTTTAATTATTTATGTATTTTGTTATGAGTAATGTTCATTTTATTAATATATTTATCTTAAATCTATATTTTTAATTTAAGATCTATAATAATAATAATAATAATAATAATAATAATAATAATAATAATAATAATAATACATGGGGGGTGAAGATAGAGGGGAGGGGGGTGAGGTTATCCCTCCCCCTAATCTAAACAACTTTGTCCTATTTTTTTTTCTTTTCCTAGTGTCAATAACTACATAACTAAATCTCGTGTATGTATGAGTGATCATTAAATGGTTTAATACGAAAAAATATCTAATCTAAATATATTTGGTTTATTTAGTTTTGCTTCTTTTGGATTTGGTTCAAATAATTGGCTATAACTTAATTTATGTATTTGTTTTCGGAATGGATTTGGATTATAAAAAATAATATTAGGGCCCAACCGAATAACTAAATATATATGTTCTAATTCTAGATATTAAGATCAGAAACTATATATGTAAGACATTTTCTCATTTTATCTTTCCTAAATTAAGATTTCAGTTTGTGATTATTATTTTATCTTTTATGAATATTTTTCTTGTAAATTGAAAGATGTTTGTTCATATTAAATTAGTTAAATCAGTTGGTTTAAACATTAAAAAAAAAAACTTTTAAGTTTGTTTTTAATTTATATTTCTTAAAAGTTCATATAAATTAACTTTTTTTAGTTTTTCTATTTTTTGTTTCATCGCTATATTAAAATCGTAATAATTATCGTAATCTCTTGTTTAAACCATAATGGTTTATCTTCGTCTTTTTTATTTGGTTTTTATGGGACCCAAACCGATTAACCCGATAGGATATTTGGTTGGATTGGTCTGGTTTTGTCCAACTTTGGTTCGGATTTGGATGTGTAAAAAATATTTACAAAACCAAATAATCCAATCCAAATAACTTCGGTCAACCAAAAACCGGTCGTTTGAACACACCTAGATGTATGTTACAAATCCGCATACATTATAAAGTTCTTTAAGTTCAAATAGTGATTTCTTAATATACATTATCTTAGTCATTTTAATGTAATAACTAAGATTAAAACGCAAAACATGCTTTTCTTTTCTATTGAAATCATTAAATTATCATACAAAACGTTAATCGCTAGATGAAACAAATTAGGTCATTACGATCTTTTTATCTTTAATTAGAGCAGTGGTGTTATACACTTTCGAATACTTTCTTTTTCCTTCATTTTTAGTAGGTATTGAAATCGTAACGATAGAATCACACATGGTATTAGCACCGTTACATAAAATTTTATATAGGAGAATTACTATAAAACGTATAAATTACCTAAATGTAGAAAAGATCGAATTTTGACTACTTTTTTTCTTCATTTTTTGACATAAATGTGATAGTACTAAAATCTCATATGATAATATTAAAATAACATGTGATTGTAATGTATATCATATGTAATATTAATATGTATCTAAAATTTTAAAAACTTGTAAGACTAACACACATGATTTTAACTTTAAATAGATATTTTAAAACACCACAATGTTATATGATGTATAACCTATATGGACTTGGAAAAAAAATCGAATTTTTATGACTTTTTAAATTTCTATTAAAAATAAAAATTAACATGTGATGTTTCTTTATGAATTCCAACATTTAACTAGAATAAAAAGGAAAAACAAAAAAATTACATGTTTTATTACTAGTATCATATGTGATAAAAATATGATTTTATAATATAGAATTTTATAACTAATTAAAAAAAATCCGAAATCTTTTTTGTTAGATGAGTGATCTAAAGAAAAACAATATAATGTTCATTACAATGATATAATTTATTCGTTTAATACATTAATAGTTTTTGAGATGATTAACTTTTAGACAAAATTAAATTAAAATAATTTTTTGACATAAAAAGTTGTGATTGATTGGTTTAGTATTAAGATTTTTTAATGGTCTTTTTTTTTTATCAAATCCTAAATAATTATTTAATTATAGTTTAAAAAGTCGTTGTTATTAAATATATATATATTTTTTTTTAGATGTAAAAACTTTTTATACGTTGAAATCAGGGGTGATAAATAATAAAAATTAAATGAAAAATGTGATAAAATTTAAGAGAGAAGACTGTTATAATCAAGTTAAAAATGTGTGATAATTTTATGGCGAGTAGCTAAAAACCGTCTCTAAGGTGACCTAAAGGGAGTGATGTTTTCTTAGATTTCTAAAAGTTTTTGGTACGAAGCTTCCTACGTAGTAGATAATTTAAAAACGGTTTACAAGTTTTATTTAAATCTTTTTTCTTTAATAGCTTTACATCAAATGGTTAATCAATCCTATAAAAGCTAATGTTAAAATTGAAGATAAATAGAGAACATAAAAAGAGTATATTCCTTGTAAAAAATCCCATCTATTTTTTCTTAACATTATTATTTATTTTTGATTCATAGTTTTGGCGTGTAGTTTTGGCGTGGCTTAGAACAAACATTGTCAAATCTACATTCTAGTAACCAGCAAATATAGTTATTTAAAATTAAAGTTTGATCTCAGTTAAATGGTTTTCATGTGCTGAAAGTGTAGAGAAAACTTTTTTCGGATTATTTGGAAAAATAAAATAGAATTCTAATGTATGACTTTAATAGAAATATATTTGTGATTAGTTTTAATTATTTTGTTGACCATTACAAGATGTTTATGTAATAAAGTTCGATGTTGAATCATCTTGATAATAAAAGGTTTCGATTTCATTTTATATAATGTCTATTAAAAATATGTAACATGTATAGAAAAGGTCCATATTTTATTAATAAATTTTGCTAATTAAATTATAGTCTTTAATGCCAATGGGTGTTTTCCCATTGGTAGGAGATTCCTCTAAGGTTTCCTCCTTATAAGAATATTTAGAGATATGTAACTTACTTTATTGTAAGTTTCGTGGGTCGGATATTGCCCAATTGGATGTTACTGTGAACCCAAATTCTAAAAAAATAGAAAAAAAATCATATATCTTTAATCTTTAATATATAATAAAAGAGATGCCTTAAATACCACATGGCGAAATAATGGCCCTTGGAGGGTTAACTTTTTTGATTTTAACCGTTAGATTAAATTGATGATAATACTACTTTCATTTTACACCCTCTTACAATAAATAATAACATTCTCTATTAAATTTCCATCTCAACTAAAATAAAAACAAAATTCTAATTTACTTATAAAATCACTCAATTTTTACTATTATTTACCTTATTGTTATTTTAAAATCTCATAATAAAAAATATCAAAACATATGTATAAACATAAAGGTGTATATGTTATTATAATTATAAAAAACATGTGTATAAACGTAAAGGTATATATATGTTATTATTCGTATAAAGTTGTCTTTTCATAATATTTACAATTCAATTTTTATATATATTCACGCTATCATGGAACAATAATCTAGTTATTGATTATAAATAACCGCTTAATCATTTTTAAATATAACTCCCAAGCTATGTTTAGCAGATCCAAAAATATTAAATGTAGTTGTTTGGAAAAAAGAAATAATAAATAATGATATTTCCGTTAATTTCGCCACGTCTCAGAAAACAGATAGACATGATAATCATGATGAATATATAAGTATTATTATTTATTTGTTTGGAAAGATATGGTTGTCCGCTATCTAAAACTTTAATTTATAATTTAAATTTTCCACGTATACACCTTTTTAGGGATCCGCGTTCCAATCAAATCTACCGACACTTATCATAAAACAATGCAATAATACTGGATGTCTAAAGATCGTTTCACACTATGAAAACAACGAGTTGATTTATCCGACTAATTCGAACAAATGAAAATACCTAAACAATCTAAAACTTTTAAATCATTATATATAATTTTTGAAAACATTCAATAAAGTCATTTTTATGATATAATAAAATATATATTCGATTCGATTTATGAGAACGTTGCTATTTTATTTAATTATATAATCTAAAAGGAAATATAAAACGAATTACTTTAAAACAAAGAAACTATTTAAAACGAAAAGACTTAAACTAAAAGATAATAACCAATCAAAATGAAAAGGGAGTAACCTATTTACGTAAAAGAAAAAATAATAATAAGTTAAGTAGACAGATTAGCTGCCTGCTTTACTTATTTATAATGTCGCTCTCAAAGAGTAATGGAAATATATATATATATATATATATATATATATATATATATATATATATATATATATATATATATATATATATATATATAGAGGTGGGTTCATTTAGGAACCATCAATTATTTAGGAACCATTAGGAACCATTTTTAGGCAAGGTGGCAATTTTGTAATTAAGTCAAATCCCCAAATTAAAACCCACTTTAAAATACTAATTAACTTTAAATTAACATATATAGAGTATAACTAGGTTTTAGGAAAAACTAAATACACCATTAAAACAAGCATTTAATTATCTTTCCAACGAGCACCCACTTGATATACTTTTGACGACTTTTTTTTTTTTTTTTTTTTTAGTGAGTTTCGGTATATACACTAGTGTATATACTAATTCACCAAAAACACATCTAAACCATATACACTATACACTAGTGTATACACTATATTCACTAATGTATACGAATCTTTATATTAATTTCCTTTTAATTGTGAATACGCAATACACAAAAGTGAATATACAATATATATATACACAAGTGAATATACAATATACACCAGTGAATACGCAATATACACAAGTGAATATACAATATACACCAGTGAATACCATGTATTCAATAGAGAATACATCTTATACATTAGTGAATATAGTGTATACACTAGTGTATATTGTATAAATACACTAGTGTATAACTATACATTAGTGAATATAGTGTATACACTAGTGTATAAATACACTACTGTAGTGTATAAATACACTAGTGTATAACTATACATTAGTGAATATAGTGTATACACTAGTGTATAGTATATATGGTTCAGATGTGTTTTTTGTGAATTAGTATATACACTGGTGAATATTTAGTATATACACTAGTGTATATACCGAAACTCACTGTAAAAAAAAAAAAAAAAAAGTCGTCAAAAGTATATCAAGTGGGTGCTCGTTGGAAAGATAATTAAATGCTTGTTCTAATGGTGTATTTAGTTTTTCCTAAAACCTAGTTATACTCTAGATATGTTAATTTAAAGTTAATTAGGATTTTAAAGTGGTTTTAATTGATTTCCAATTTGGCTCTCAATTTTGACTTAATTACAAAATTGCCACCTTGAGTTTAATTACAAAATTGTCACCTTGCCTAAAAATGGTTCCTAATGGTTCCTAAATAATTACATGGTTCTTAAATGAAACCAACTCTATATATATATATATATATATATATATATATATATATATATATATATATATATATATATATATATATATAGGGGTGAGATCGTGTAAAAAATGGAAATATCGTAAAAAGTGTGAGAAGCGATTAGAACCAATCATTATTACTTAAGTGGGTTTTTATAAAAATCAATAGAAAAGGGTATTCCCGTCATTTAACAATTACAAAATACACTAATACAAAACAAAAAATCAATCGTGCAAACACACGCAAACCCCGCCCAATTCACAAACCCTCCCCAATTCACGAAATTAGGGTTTTTAGAAATCGATTTTTTCGTTCAAATCCGCCATTGTTGTGCATCATAATCACTCATCACTCTCGATTCTTTGTTAGATGAAAGGAAAAATGAAGGTAACGGATGAAGATTTAACTCGTAAGTGTAAAAAATTCTATATCGTGTATCATATCAGTTAATATTTTGAAATTTTCTAATGAAATCCGCCATTGTTATACATCATAACCATCATAACGTTTTCGATTTCATTTTGTTTAGCAAAAAGACGAAGCAATAGACTGATGAGGTTATCAGCAACTTTCAAAAACACAGAAGACACGGCTATAGAAATAAATGAAGATGAAGATGAACCAGAGAAGATTGTACGCGATGAGAGACGAACAAAGTTTAAAAATGATCGTCCAGCTCCAAAAAAAAGTAATTTTTTTATTTTATATTATAAATTTCTGTTACTTATTTCATTATACATATGTTAAATGCATATAAAAAAATGTTGTTTATTGTAGTAGAATTTTTGTTTGTGTGGTACATATTTGTTGATTCACAAAACAGTTATATATGTATAACTATTGTGTATCATAATTGTTGATACACAACAGTTTTTACACATATATGTAACACACAACAGATATATACTATATGATACACAGATTATATACTTAACTATTGTGTATCATATTGTATGAAATTTTGTATATCATGAAACTTAACAGGAGATGCATCTAATATGTATATAAACACTATATGCAGGTCCTAAACACAAACTAACTTATCAACTTAAGGATCTTCCCATTGAATCGGACCCAGATGACGATTTTGTAGAAAATGAGTTGGTAGTTAGTAAGAAAAAAAAGAAGTTAAGTCCAATGAGGGAAACTGAAGTAGTAGAGAATTTAGAAAATTTGAAACGCATCAGACAACGAAACCCCCCTAAGTTACTGTTTGAGGCACTAGAAAACCTTAGTGACGCACAAATAAAAGATATTAAAAGTTTGGGGTTTAAAGAATTGGTAAACTTTAATATTGAAAGTATACCAGCAAGATTGGGGTACTTAGTTGTTAAGAATTTCGATCCAAAAACTTTGACTTTGAAAATGAAGAATGTGTCATTCACAATTACAAGAGATGTTGTCAATGAAATTATTGGATTTCCACTGGGAAATATTCCAATAAAGACATATAAGAAAAAAAAATTGGTTGATGATCCATTAACTAAATTTTGGAGAGAACAATACACCGAAACAAATCCTTGTAGAATTTATATGAAAAATGTGACTGATAAAATGAAGAGTCAAAGGGAGGGGGGTGCATTATACAAGCTGAACTTTTTGGTCGCTGTTATGACGGTATTAGGAAAAACAAATAAGTGTGGAACAGTAAACCAAACCTTTTTGTATACTTTGACATGAAGTGAAGAAAATGGACTGGTGCGGGTTCTTTATAGATTGTTTGAAAAGTAGCCGAGAAGAGTGGGATGAAATAAGCCATTTCAACGGCCCACAATTGTTCCTTGAAGTAAGTAATATTTTTTTTGCACATATTAATAAATTAGTAAATATGCACAGATTTTATGCGTATTAAAAATAAGTTTTCTTTGTGTAGCTATTGTTTGCAGAATCCAAAAGAGCAGAACCTGAAGGAAACGAACCATTAATTCCACCATTGCAGTACTGGACTGCTGAAAAATTAAAGTTGTTGGAGGAGGAAGAATTGGGAGTTACGGGAGTTACTCGACTGAAACGAGAGGCTGAATTTGTGAAGCTGATTCAAGAAGAGCTTCAGAGTAATCAAATTGAAGATGTACCAATTTCAGAAGATGCACCACAGCTGCATTCAAAAGAAGATGCACATCCAGAATCTGCACCGCTGATTTCAGAAGAAGAAGCTGCACGTACAGAAGAAGCTGCAAATCCAGAAGCTGCACATGTTGATTCAGAAGACCCTGCACATCTTCAAACAGAAGAACCTGCACATGTGCATTCGGAAGATTCTGATCATTTTTACCAACAAGAACTTGAGATACCTTCTCCAAGAAATGCAGCCGTGGAAAGTGAGAAAATCAAGAACAATGAAAAAGCCACTGCAAGTCAAGGTACAATCAAAAAATTAATTTTATTATTCGTATTAAGTTTTATAAATTATAAAAAATCATAATAACTTCTTTTACCAGAATATTATGCTCCAAAAACACGTGATGTAACCTCTCCAAGAATGACAAAGAGCATCGCAAAA
>CAJVGC010000592.1:4704106-4736606 GCA_910822075.1 Senecio squalidus
TTGTATTCCTCGTCAGAAGATTGCATAAAATCAGAAGTGAAACTTTCGTTTTGGTGAATGTTAAAACTGGTGAGTGGTTGAAAAAAGTATGCGTCGAATGCGAAATGCTTTCTCCGGATCTTCGAAAGGCTCTACAAGATTTGGATTTGAACTCCGGGTCATGCAAAACCTATAAGAACAGAAGAAAATGTGTCAGTAGCCCGTGATAACTGAAAATTAAACAAACCGAAATATTAAAATTACAATAAAACGAAAAATAACAAACAACTGCTAATCAGCCGGCGGCTGGAAATCAGCCGGCGGCTGTTTAAATTCAGCCGACGGTTAAAAAGTACTGTGTGCAAATTTTCTGAAAAATTGTAACTTCAAAAATCCGATTAGTCCAATTAACAATTATCACGTAATACAAAAATAAATGCAACTTCCAGAAAGATAAATCTTTCCAAAAGGATCGAATAATTACAAATTCAAAATTACGAATAAAAATAGCTACCGTTCCCCGACAGCGGCGCCAAAACTTGATGTGTATTTTATAACATAAAATTAATAAAGTTTAGAAAATGATTTACCAATGTAGATTAACAGTGTACCTGATCGTACGATAATACAGAATCAGTAAGTCCGGATCGAACTCAGGGAACGTGTATTTATATCCGTTATCTCAAATTATATAATTAAACTAAATAAAGCAAGTAAATATGGGGGGCGTTTTAGTTCTGTGAGAACATAATTCAGAAAACAAATAACTAAAATAAAATAGCAATTTAATTAACTAAGTGGAATTGCGGATGAAAAACTGTTTTGAAAAGTCTTTAGATTTAATCAATATTTAGAAAGCAACGATTACTTGGAATTACGTTTCACCTGGATCATGATTAACAAGAATATGTTTGATTGGTTTAACTGTGATTTCTATGATAACTAGATTTCCCGCTAGAGTTATCTAATCCTACAATTTTAGAGAAAGATCATACGAATGATCGTACATCAAGAGCTATCTTAGACTATCCACTCTAAATTGTGCTTTAATGTCACTATTGTTTACAATTTAATCTGTCGACTACGAATTAACAAAATTCTCAATTATTCAGATTCGATATAATTGTCATGTTCATTCAATTCATTAAATTACTAATCTCTTAGCCTATCTCAATTAAGTATCAAGCTACAATTATCTAATAAATCATATAATTGTAAATAACTGATAAATTCATAAGAACGCTAGTTATGTTATAGATCTATCAATCACGCTAAGTAGTAGATTTAATAACTTTGAATAAACATGGATCTCGATTAAACGTAAACAATAATAGAAAAACCAATTAGTTCAAACATAAACTTGATTAAAACATAAATCCAGGTTCAACAATCCAAGCAATCGCTTAATGAGTTTAGCTCATGTTGGATTGTAAACAAATAACAATAATAGTCTTAAAACAAAACATTGTATCAAGATAATAATGCGTAAAAGTTCAAACCAAACAATTGCTAGCTTCAACAAAGATTAATGATGATTAACCAAGGCTTCCACGTGATCAACGGCTTCTAGGACTCTCCTTGCAGCTTTCCAGGATGGATGCAGGTTGAGAATAATGAATAATGTGTTAAAAACCCGAACCCTAGAAGCCTATTTATAAATATTTAAACCGACTGATTTAGCGGTCGGCTGGCTGAATTCAGCCGTGGGCTAAAAGGAACGGGTGAAAAAGTTGCTTCCGCGGCACGTTAAGAACAAAAGTGAAAAATTTAATTCAGCCGCCGGCTGTTTCTCCAAACTTCACATTTCTTGCTCGTTTGTCTCCGTTTCAAGCCGGTTTCAGCTCCTTTTCGCTCCATGATCCAAATATAACTCTAATCTTCAATTCTTACTAAAAATATACCAAATCATAACAAAAGTTGCAGAAAACGAGCTTAAATATGATAAATGTGGTTACAAAATATAGATTATTTCAGGCACATCAATAAAATGTGTACTTAATTAACCGCACTTTTAACAATGATTTTTAACGAACATCTATTTTAGAGACGGAAAATGTAAGTAATTTTTCTAAATAGACGAGTGGTATATTTTTTTTAAAAGTAGAGACGAAATCCTTAATTTGGGATAAACCATAAGAACAATTTAGGTAATTTACTCAAAAACATAAGTTGTTTAAAACGAGCTTAAGGATTCATTAAAGCGTTACTGAATAGGATTCATTAATGTTATTTATAAGTTGGCCATCTGGGTTCTGTATAAGTGATAAAATGTTGGTTTTTTTGATGGAGGAGATTTCGAGTCTTGTATGAGGGTTTCATTTTGTAGGTTAAGTGAAACTCTCCTTGTATCCTTGTAGGGTGTGTAAGTTTTCCTCTTGTTTTTTAAGTGAGATTTGTGCTTCTGAGGATATGTTGGTTTGTGGATTATATACTACCTAATTGAATGTTCATGTGGCTCAAAACCGACAAGTCGTCGTGTCGGTTTTTATTGAGAGTTTCAAGTATCGTCAACGTCTAAACTAATCAATTTGTTCATTATGTAAAGCTAAGATTCTTAATTATTTCGCCAGGTCTATCGTTAGGACTTCTAATTTTTCAACATGTAGGCCAAATGAGTTAGAAACAAGATAACGTCATGTCCCAAACTTAGGGGTGTTTGTCTCGGCTTATGTAACGGACTTATGAGCTTATGTAAATTTTGATAAGCTTATAAACCTAATTTTTCCGGCTTATCAGCTTATCAACTTGAGTTTATGAGCTTAAATAAGCCATAAGCCGGAAAAATTGGGCTTATGAGCTTATCAAAGTTTACATAAACTAATAAGCCCATTACATAAGCCGAAACAAACACCCCCTTAATTACGCGGTTCTAGGACATTCATATCGACTACATATTATTTTTATTTGACGAATTTGAGTGAAAGCAATCTCGCACTTAGTGCATATTCTAGTTTCTAGCTCATTTGGCCTACCAAAGAAATGTGATTAATTTTAGTCATACTGAAGTTGAGTGAAAGTGATCGCGCACTTAATGCACATATCGAGTTTCTAGCTCACTTGGCGTACCAAAGAAATGCGATGGACGACTTGCTATTTTATAGTCTCCCTTGACAAGTAAAACCTGCCTCCATTATTCGATTTTTTGGCAAAATAAATGAGTTTGTAGAAACTATCAAAATAATTTAAATTGTTTAATATGAATGATAAACAAAAAATCGCTGAAGTTATTATTCTATATCTTCATAGAAGTGTTTAATAACATTCCGAATTATTAAAGTCCATAAATTCACTATATTTGATTTGTATACCTGGATGTATGAACGAGTTGCAGGTTTTTTATATTGGAAAATGCTTCAATCTTTTTCTTTATATACAGCACTAATCAATTTAAGAATACAGTGTTGGAAATTGTCGTTGCCAAATGATTATGTTGTTATTAATAATTTCATTGGTAAAATATATTATTATGTGTATTGATGAAACCGATTAACCCCACAAAACGCTCAAGATTGTAAGTTTACTGAGATTCCACTCTAAAACTGGCTAACACTAGCAAGACCGTTTCAAGTTAATTTGGGGCTCGAAACTAAATAAAAAAGTGGGGCCCTAATAATATCATTTTTGAATAAAAATGATGTGTTGAACCTCCGAAATTTTTTATTAATTGAAAAAGTTATTACAATTGAAGGCTGGGGACTATCACCTATGGAAAGAAAAAAGGTCATGGCTTATTAGCCAAACAACCTAACAACTACATATTACAATAGAATAAAACAAAATAAAAAACTAGAACTAACGTTTACATTTTCGAGCTTTCTTAGATGCAAAATTATCAATAATAGTATCAATATTAATGTTGTTAAATATATTTTTCTCAGTGCATAACATAACCAACCCATTCAATCTTTCTTGTGACATTGATGATCTCAAATAGTTTTTTAATAATTTTAATTTTGAAAAACTTCTTTCGACCGATGCGACGGTAACGGATATAGTTAATAAAATTCGATAAGAGCCTAATTTTTTTATAAACTTATTCATAGATCATTTTCGTTTTTCTATAGATTGTTCAATTTTCTATTTTTTTTTTTCCTTTTTTCCTGTCCAGAGATATATTTTCTAGGCATCATTTTACTAATTATTACTAAACAGAATTGAGAGGTGGGAGGGAAAAAAGTCAGACCTAAGACCTGCTATGAAGAAGCTGATCAGTGACACACATCAGGCAACAAGCCAACAACCTCTGTTTTTCAGCAAGACAACAACTCTCACTCAATCTTGAATCAAAAACAGAAAAGCTCTTCTACTTTTGTGGTGAATCTACAAATCTAGAATCATAAACAATCAAGCAACAAAACAAAATAATCAGAGCCCAGACAACAAACAATCCTTATTATATCTCATATAAACAGGAAAAAAAAGATGACAGAAAATAAACATACTCAAGAATCGAGTTCTTTGCTTGGTCAGTCAGAAATTCAGAATCAATTACAGAAATCGATTGCTTTGTGGCTTAGTGTCTTGAATGGTTCCTTGGTATCGAGCAATGTTTATGGCGTGTTAATGGTATCGAGCCGTTATGGCGTGTTAATGGTATCGAGCCGAGCAGAGGGAGTCAGGGAAAGTGAAATCAAATTTCAGAATCGAGCATGAGAGGAATAGATTCATAATCGAAAATAAGAATTAAATCAGAATTCACTGGCCGTTTGAGATGATTATGAGTAATTATTGCTAAATGTTGTAATTTTGGGACTTGATGAAATCGTTTGGGCGTTTGGCATGCCCGATGAGGCGATGATGCAGTTGGCAACCTCCGAATTTAATGCCTAGAACTAGAACAATCCGATCGGTTTTATGCTTCAATTTCTTTTGGGCGTTTTCTTTTACCAATTTTTTTAGGTCTTTTTTTATACCAAATTTTCCTTGGACCTTTTCTTTTACCAAATCTGTTTTGGGTTTTTTCTTATATCAAAAATTTTTTGGGCCTCAAAACTAACTAAATATAGAAGCTATATTAAGGAGACATACAAATTTGGGGACCCTAGGAATTTGGGGACCCGAAGCGGTCGACCACCTCGCACATGTCCACGCTACGGCCCTGGACACTAGATGAGTAACTCATTGCCTTTTATGTTTCTTTTAGTTCTAAACTTAGAAACCGTGAGTTCAAAACAAGAAAATTAAATATGAATTATTATTTGTTTTGTTGTGCCTTTCTTGAATTTCTTTTTGCACGATATGTATATATGTCTTTAAATCATGAATGTCATCTTTATGGTTGCCCAAATTTTAACCGTTAAGTGACTATATGACCAACTGAAATGTCAAAAAAACCTTTTCTTATTCTTGTAGTTACTGAAAAGGACATTTTTGTCATTTTAATTGGTTATGTAGTCGATAACCGGCTAAAATTAAACATAATTAGACGGAGATAAGTTTAGGATAAAAAATCAGTCATCGGATAACATAACAATATAGCTCTTGAAGTTTAGGGATGACATATGCAATGTAAACAAAACCACATGATTCATCTTCGTAATTTATCCTTTGTCTTATTATCACAGTTGCTAGAAGATTGCAAGACATTTCTTGTCTGTCTCGACTTGTCAAATTGCTAGGGAATAAAAGCCATTGATTTTCCTTATTGACATCACTTTTTCGGGTTTTTACTTTTCCTATAAAAGTAATAGATCAGGAAGTTGCATATATGTATCAAACACATAAGTAATCTCCTACATTGCGCGAGCTGAAAAATGAGCCACAATGTTTTCTTTGTGCTCTGTTGTATCCTCTTGGTTTCAAGCCCTTTGGCTATCTCAACATTAAAAGTTACAACCGTCCCCTCCGCAAAGGTTCACGGTATGTATAGATATATCACTTCATATTCTTAGCTTTTTGTGTATAAAAATGATATTATGGTGATATTACCTTCTAAAAGTTGGATACGAAAAAAATGTATTTGAATATAATCTAATATTGGTCATCTATGTTAGATTTATGCTATCTTTGAGCTTGGATTAACATTAGATTCACTCAAGTTCCACACTTGAAAATCGATAAGAGTACACGATTGAAGAGGTGTGAAATACCTCATTAATATAAATTTACAACAAAATCATAAATCATGGCTAGCTGGGAGATGAAAATGAACTAAAAGAAACAAAATTGTTTATTATCTAAATGAACAAGTCATCTTTCTTTTTTTCCACACATAAAACAATATACAATACTATTTTTGTTTTTGTTTTTGCTAATTAAATATGTATACTTTCAAACTCTGTCTTTAACATTTTGTAATCCGGATTCGACCAAGTCAGTAAAATATCGTCGGCATCATATTCTAGTTTATATGGTATAAAATTTTAACAAACTTATTCAAAACCCTAAACACATAAAATAATTTCTATAGTTTTGATGTTTTAAATATGAAATTAATAACTAAAATAGGAGGAGGGACGCTTAAATCCTTATTTCCGCGGTTGTATGCGTTAGAAAATAATCAAGTCGTCTCGGTTTTTGATAAGCGTTCTAATGGTCTCGAAGGCGGTTTTCGTAGGGCTTCTAGAGAGGGAGTAAAAAATGAGCAACTTTTACAACTTAGAAACTACCTTCGTGATGTTCATTTAACCAATGACATAGATTCATGGAGCTGGAAGTTGGAGGAGAATGGGTTGTTTTCTGTCGCTTCTATTCGGAAAGTTATTGCTTCTAATCTTAATATGGTAGAAGGTGATCCTACAAGATGGTGTAAGCTTGTACCCATTAAAGTCAATCTTCTTGTTTGGAGAATAGGAGGTGATAAACTTCCGACAAGATTTAACATGTCCTTACGTGGTCTTGATATTCAAAGCTTGGAGTGTCCGATGTGCAAAGAACGGGCGGAAACTACTAATCACATTTTTTTCTCGTGTTCTTTTACAACTGATCTTTTAAAGAGGATGTTGATTTTGTGGTATTTTCCTGCAACTTATTTTGATTCATGGAATAGTTGGCAAAGTTGGTTTGACGAGTTAAAAATAAAAAGAGAGAAGAAGAATTATGTGGAAGCCACGTTTTTTGCTTTATGGTGGTCTGTATGGAACTTCAGGAACAAGTTGATTTTCTCTTCCAAGAAGGTCTATTGTAGTGATGTTTTTAACATGATGGTGTCGCAAGTTTTTTTATGATGTAACAATAGGGGTAGACGCAAACTTGATTGGTCATTTTGGATTAGAAATCCAATGTATACGCTTAATAACTGGTTATTTTAGCTTCTTGCTAATTTAATATATTTGAATACAAACACGGGGTGATATGACAATGCCGAAGCTTCTTGTTTATATTTTTGTCGTTCAAAAAAAATAAAATAACTAAAATAGGAAAAGCAAAATATCCTAACCTTAATAATTACAAAGTCATAACCTTGTCGGCGATATATTACTGGTTCAGCTTCGATCTCGATTCATAGGGATTTAAAACAGGCAAGAAGCGGAAGTTGATTGCCTTTAGTAGAGGCAAAACAAAAATTAAAAAATAATTAGTCATCTCATTTGACAAAAATAAATGAGTACGTGCCTGTTTGTAGGGTTTTGAGTTTTATCCGAACTTAACCCACCTGACCCAAATCAGGTTCGGATTAATTTGGTTAAGTGGATCAAAACCGAATAACTCGAAACCTTATATGGGTACGGATAAGTGTTGTTCTTTTGTTATTTGAACTCAATAACCCAAATAACCCATATATACCATTGCAGATTTTTGTTATTTTATTGTTAGAACTATTTTTTATCTAGATACATGATGAAATTTGTGACTTTTTGTTAGTCATGTAACATGTTAGATCCCGAGTAATAGTATTTTATGACTATAGCTCCATAACATTTGCCCAACCAAGACTTGAACATAAGAGTCTCACCAAACAGTATTTGTAAGGCCTTTTATCTTTTTGTAGTTAAAGTTAAGGCTGAATTTTCATATATATATTTCTCCAAACAATTTTTGCCTAAAAAAGAGGCTTTTCAAGGGCTTTGTAATACAGATGTTACACCACCAATATCCTCCTTTTAACTTTAAAATCCTCACAAACTTCTCTTCATCACTGGATTGTTCCACCTGTAGTTGATTGTAACTGATTGTTATACCTGCCTCATTAAATGATCGTTCCGACTACTTGTTCAATTACGCTATTGCAAACTACTTGGTCAATTACGCTATTGCAATTGATTCGTCATCGTCATTAGTTATGTTTGATCGAAAGGATATAACAAAATAACAAAAATAATACTAAATAAATTGTAGATGTCATTCTCTTAATACGTTAGTGTGAAAAGGAAATGTTCAATAAAATAAATTGAGTCAAAAATAAAATCTTTCATCTCATGTTAATCAAATTAGTATTAAATCAAAAGTTATTTATAATAATTTTAAAGTTAATTTATTTTATAAACCGCTAATCATTAAATAAAATAAATTATATTGTAATAATTGTTGTGTTCACCATAATACATGTTCTATGAAGTGACCTAATTCGTTTCATGTTCTCCATATTTTTAAAATTTTAACTTCTTATTGTCAAAAATTAAATTGCACCCATTTCCATAATACTTGTTCAATGAAGTGTTTCGATTGGTTTCATGTTTCAAACTTCCTTTCTATCTCTTTCATTATCTCAATTCATTGTGTAAATTTAGGTAGAAAATCATTATTTCTAAAAAAAGAAAATATAAACTTACACTAATACTAATTATTAATATTACTAAAATATAAATTATAATTATTTAATAATTGGATAACAATTTCCACCTTAATCTAAGGGATTAAGAATTAGATAACTAAGATACTAAGCATCTCCAGGTACTCCACGCAATGCTTGAACTTCGGTCTCGGAACCATCTTAGTCTTGAGGTCTTCTTTCAGCTTGATTAGTAAATGTGAGGATCGTTATAGTTTATGTAAACACAACCACACTTATGTAGATCAAGATTTATCAAAGAAGTTGCAGCGGATAAACACTTTGATATTCACAAGTTTATGATAATCGAATATTGTATATATAAAAACAATAAGAACAATAACACAATAACGATTACCATCAAGCTTCAATCTATTAATCGATGAACAAATTAACAGACGTGTTTCTCTTAATACAAGGATCTATAAAAGACTTTGAAGCTAAACCTAGCTTTTCCAGGAAACATCTAACAACACTAGTCTCAGTCTATTTGATCAGAATAGACGTGTTTCTTCTCTTTACAAGGATCAATCTTGACCTTGAGGCTGACCAAAGGGGAACGATCTCAAGTGGTGAGATCGTTTGGTGTTATCCTAAAGAATAAACATGATGAAAACCACTCATTTACAATGTCTAGGGATCTCTTTATATATAGAGTCTCCTACGACTTACATAAGGAAACCTAGTTATATTAGGAGACTAATTCTTTTAGATCTTTATCTTGAAAAGCTAGTCTTCCATAACCCTAGCCGCAGTAGTAACTGAGTTGCAGTAGTAACACCATCGTGCAGTAGTAACTAGCTCTTGTAGTATTAACCAGATAACCTTGCAGTAGTAACTTCATCATGTAGTACTAATTGTTGTATGCAACGCAACTCTAGAATAACAATCCCAACCATTTAATTCTAACAATCTCCCCCTAAACTTATGCTTTCTACATGTAAAGCAATAAGTTTCTTCAAAGCAAATTGTTATTGAGAATGTTATCAAAATTACTTGTGACAACCGTCCAAAATTCAGGATAATTCCGTGTTCTATCTCTTCGAGATATATGTTTTTGTTCTTAACTGTACTTTGACCGTAAACGTGTGTGTGTTGGAATCGATATCTGAATCAATAAATGAACCCTAATACCAAGAAAACGCATAATGTACTTGCCCAAGTTCATTTAACTACTAAACATAAACTTTCAACTAACGAAAATGCTTAACGATAAAGAAAAACGAAAATTTTTCAACTTCCAGCGTAACTATGCAGTTACGCAGCGTAACTAACCAGTTCACGCAACGTAACTATCTGGGATAGTTACGCAACGTAACTGTGCAGTTACGCAGCGTAACTAACGAGCTGAGTCACTTTTGCATGTTAATCGATTGGTACACTTGTCGTTACGTCCCTAACACCTGCCTTAACCCGATTCGACCCCCAAGTTTACAAATTTAGACTTATTGAATTGTTGACTTCACCTATCTCTCTTCTTTCTTTCATTTTTCTATCAAAACCAAAAACACATACACTAAGAAAACACACACCATAACTCTTTTTAGAAGATCACAAATTACAGTTACTTTGTTCAAAGAAAATCACATAAAAACACCACTAAAATCATCCTAAAAGTCAAAGAAAGCAAGGAAGTGTTCATCATTTTGATTTCATAAACGATTTCTTCATTTTGGAGCTTAAATCACCAATTAATCATCATCAAACCAATTCTCTCCGGTAAAAACTCATCCCTTTACTGTTTTTCCTCAAAACATACATTGCATTTGAGATCTAACACATAAAAATATGACTTTTGAAGTTTTTAACCCAATTACATACAAACGGGTCATTTTATAAATCACTACTTAAATCTTCGTTTTTGTGGTTAAAAGTTTCTATAAACTGTCGTTTATAATGTGTTTTGAGGTTTCTATAAGTACATATCGAAATTTGCCATCAAAGATGACTTTATGACACCGAAAACGATTTTGACCCAAAACTGTCGTCAGTTACGCTGGTAGCGTAACTACAGTTACGCATCGTAACGAATAGTTACACCGCGTAGCTAACAGTTACGCATCGTAACTAACAGTTACGCTACATAACTGTAATCAGGTCCCGAAAACGTATTAAATTTGCGGTAAAACGTAACCTTAAGCTCGGTATTTCACGTATCGGTCCAGAACTAACTGTAATGACTTTAACTAGTATTAAAGTGACATTTTGAACATGTAAACATCTTTTTTGGTTCGTAATTAAATTAAAGATAGTTATAAGAATTGTAAGCGGGTAAGTGTTTGGAAAATTGGATTAAAAACTATAGCGCGAAAGCACTGCCCGACTTCCATTAGACCTGAACATAACTTCCAAAACTAAAGCATTTCGTTGACTAACAAACATATAATTTAATAAATTATATCGCTTAATCAAACTTGGTATGTTCTAAGGTTCCTTCGATTTTCGACGCGTCTGACTTCCTTTCCGTACACGCTAATTCTTCGCAATCCGTGAGTTACATCCCCGCTCTTTTTACCCTTTTTGTACAATTTTTGGGGGAAGCATGAGAACGAACTATTTTACGAACTTATGAACTAATTTGTCAACTTGTCAACTTTTGAACCATTTTATGAGCTTGCGAACTTATGAACGTTTTATGAACAAATATGTGTATACTTTTTTTAATTGCCACACTCGGCACTCTTATAAACTTATGATTGATTGTATGTCATGAAATTGCCACACTCGACACCTCCATCATATGATTAATTGTATAGATTCCAACCCTTGATGAGAATATAACGTGACTCATAAGTGCCTACTTTCATTTTGAAAATTGCATTTGCGCCCGGTTTTAGCTCGTTGCACACTATTAGCTTATTAAGCCGTTAGTAGTTATGGGTATCAATACTTAGGAAAGAACCGTTCCTTACTTAGGCGGCAGTCTAAGTACATATTACTAAGAAACGATATACTCCCCGTAGATAGTGCGGGGTAAGGGGCCTCACGGTTGGTAACTCGGTTTAGTGTGAACACTTATGTTATATTATGCCAAGAGGTTGATACAATGGATTCCAATCATTAGTTACTTTTAGTTTACGCATATTGTTGCGCGTATATAGTTAGAGATATATGAGATTCCGCAACAATTTTTACAAGTATTGATTCTACTTGTCCGTGACCATTTTTTGTAAGGTATTGCTATACCTTGCCGAAACGTGAACAGTCTTTACAAGTATTGCTATACTTATCCGTAAACATTTTTACAAGGTATTCCTATACCTTGCCGAACTCATTTTTATCCGAGAGTATATATACACGAACCCAAAACCATCTTTACAAAGTATCGCTATACTTTTTCGAAATCACTTTTTAATAGAAAGTATATATATACGGACAAGAAAAGCATCTTTTAAAGTATTTCCATACTTTGCCGAAACCGCTTTTAGTCAAGGACTACTAAAACTTTAACTCACTCACTACTTTCGTAGTTGACACTTTTTCTCATGTTTTCAGGAAACGAAAGGTAAGGACTAGAAGTGCATAGCTATCAGACGGGTCAGGCAAGTCATGTGAACCATGAATCGGGAGAAGAACTTGTCTATTTACATATATTGGGAACTTCGTTGAAATGTTTACTTATGTATCTTGTTGTACCGAAATTCTAAACTCTTGGTTATTTTCAAACCTGTAAACGTTTGATTATTTATTTAAAATGACTTGAAAATCGTTTGTATTTTATTATATCTCGTGTTATGATATCGACGCTCTTCACATCCCGTGTTTCCGCTTTAGCGGGGTGTGACAGACTTGGTATCAGAGCACAAGGTTATAGTGAATACGGGTTTTCAAAATTTTCAAAATTTCCGAAACCAAACTATAACCAAGGCTTTTTCGAAAAATCATTACGTGAGTTTTAAACTTTAGTGGATTAATTCCGCAAATGCATGGTTTATTAATAACTACCCGTAATTTGGCCAACTACGCCTAGTTCGGAATAAATCATGCAAGAACGGAACGTAATTGCTATTGTTAACAATTTTCGAGTCAAAATTTCCCTATCCCCACTGATTCCCGATTCTCACGTGACTGACCCGTACATGCACTACCATTTACATTTTTCCTTTTTCCCCCATACTCACGTGTACTGCTTGTTCGTTACGACATGTCCCGATCGTCACATTCTCGTTCGCACTCGCACTTCCGAACCGTATTCTCGACTTAGGTTTCTGACGACGTCACCTTGTCGGGAGCTCAGCACCACAAACCTACTGACTCTACGGAGGAGAGCTCCTGGGCCATTGCCAACAACCACGACACATCCAGTCCAAGGACTGCCCTACCTACTGTTCCACCGGTTTCCGTCGCAACTCCACAACGACGAGGACCGCGCATCCGTATGACTTCTCGTAAGCAGGTCACCATTTCCGGACGCTTACCGAATCGCATGATGGGATAAGCGTCGTTAGATTATTTCCTCATATTTCGTATTGAACCTTAGTATAAGTTGAAATTTTTCGTACTTGCACACGACTTAAGACTCGTATTGTAATTGTTTTTTGAACTTCCTTACTCTTATGAACCTTGTAACCGACTACTCTTTTTATGAAATGAAACTCCATTACTTTTATCTTTACCTTCTGTCATGCTTGGATTGTGGTATCGTTCTTTGACCGTTGATTGTGCTTGCGTTATCTAATCCTTCATATATATATATATATATATATATATATATATATATATATATATATATATATATATATATATATATAAGCTTACATGAAAAACTCATCAAAAAATATGTCGTTTTGTTAAAAATTCTTCAAATCTATATAATTTTAATCATATTTATTAAACTAACTTTACAAATTTTTATCTATTCACATCTTTTTCATCATTAATCGTGTCTTTCAAAAATATAAGTTTTTTTTGTCATCACTGGGCATCTATCGAAGTCACTTTTTATAACTTCTTCATAATAAACAATGACCCCCTGCATTTTGGGGATCACCTCTCCCTTGATGAATATAGGACAAATCAAGCGTTGAAAAGCATTTAAACCACAAAACGACATAGTTTTTAATGAGTTTCGCATGTAAGCTTACATGTGTAACAACCCCATAGTCACTTCCCCCTATATATATATATATATATATATATATATATATATATATATATATATATATATATATATATATATATCATTGTTGATTAGACATCGTTAAAATCTTTATCTCAGATTCTCATTCGTGCGTTTTAAACTAGTTTTCCTTTTCTGTTGTAGGATCATGCCTCCCAAAAAGAGCCACAATGACCTATTAGCCGAGCAGATTACCGTGCAGCTCAAAGCAGCACTCCCAAACATGATCGCCCAGATAATCGTTGGGGTCAGCGACGAAATTTTCGGGGATGATAACCCCAACGACAACCACCAGGAGAACAACGATGACCATAACCTCCACCTCTTTCCAACCACCGTTAAACAAGAGGAAGGTGAAAACCTCGGAAACATTAACCCCCTTCTCTTTCCAGTAACAGTCAAACAAGAAGAAAGCGAGGACTCCGGAAACAATAACCTCCTTCCCCCTCCAGCACCCGTCGAGCGAAAGGAGAGTAAGAAACGGAAGGCTGATCATCAACCAATGAGGAACAACAACAACAAGAAACCCACAACCGGACCCCGAACTTACGCCGGGCCGCACCCCAAATGCGGCAAATGCAACTTCCACCATGTTGGAGATTGCCCGGTGTGCTATACGTATAACAAATCGGGGCACCACTCCAGACATTGCCGAAAGAATGCTGACCGTCAAGGAAAGAAGCCAGTGACAGGTACATTTCCTGTAAACAACCATTATGCCTCAATATTATTCGATTCAGGAGCCGAGAGAAGCTACGTGTCCTTAGAATTTAGACCCCTTATCAATTTAGGATCTAAAGTTCTTAAGGATAGCTTCACCGTAGAGTATGCCAATGGTCAGGAGTTTGAAGCTAAGGCCGTAATCCTAGGATGTTCAATACGCCTAGTCAATAAGACCTTCCTCATAGACCCCATTCCCTTAGAACTGAAAAGTTTTGACATCAACGTCGGATTGGACTGAGTAGCTCGATCCCGAGCTGAAATGATCTGATCCGAAAAATTCGTCCTAGTACGTCATCCTAGGGAGCCCTAATCCTATTCGTTAAGAAGAAAGACGTATCCTTCCGGATGTGCGTCGATTCCCGTAAACTCATTAAACTGACATTAGGAACCGATACCCTCTTCCTCGAATCGACGATCTATTCGACCAGTTGCAAGGTGCAACTTACTTCTCAAGGATCGATCTCCGTTCAGGGTATCATCAGGTTCGAGTCAGTGAACCCGATAGTCCTAAAACCGCCTTCCGAACTCGCTGCGGGCAAACGAATATCTCGTTATGCCATTCGGTCTAACCAACGCACCGTCATTGTTCATGGGTTGATGAACCGGGTGTGTAGACCATATCTGGACAAGTTCGTGATCACATCCATAGACGAAATCCTCACCTATTCACGGAATAATCAAGACCACGCGAAACACTTGAAACTCATTCTAGAACTTCGTAGAGATCATAAGTTGTACGTCAAATTCTCGAAATGTGAATTCTGACTCCGGGAAGTACATTTCCTTGGTCATGCGATCAATCAGGATGAAATTGACGTAGACTCAGCCAAAATCAAAGCGATTGAGAAATATCAAGCCCCAGCGACTCCTACGGAAATCCGACAATTCCTAGGATTGGCTGGCTACTATCGAAGATTCATTGAGAATTTCTCAAGCATCGCTAAACCATTAACCGAACTCACTCCGAAAGATAAAGTTTCCCTTTGGGGGCAGAGAACAGGAGGCACCATTTCAGAAGCTCAAACTCAAATCGCTAGAGCTCAGAGCGAAGCATTGAAACCTGAGGACCTTAAGGACGAGACACTACAGAACCCCGTGAGGAAATTCGACCTTAATCCGGACGGAATCCACTACTTCGAGAACCGAGCGTGGATTCCGAGATCCGGAAGCCTTCGGAAACTTATACTAGACGAGGGCCACCGTTCCAGATATTCCATCCACCCAGGATCCGAAAAATTATTCAAAGACCCCGAGAATATTATTGGTGGCGAGGCATGAAGCAAGAAATCGCCTCGTACGTAGCTAAGTGTTTAACTTGCTCTAAGGTCAAGGCGGATATCAGAAACCATCAGGCCTACTGCAACAGCCGGAAATTCCCTTATGGAAGTGGGAACAAATCTCCATGGATTTCGTAACCAAATTGCCTCGTAAGGCAAAGGGGAATGACACGATTTGAGTCATCGTGGATCGGTTAGCGAAATCTGCACACTGTCTACCTGTCCGGGAGAACTACTCGATGGAAAAGTTCACGCAAGTCTACATCAACGAGATCGTCTCTCGTCGTGGAACGTCTCTCTCCATCATATCCGACGGGGATAGTCGATTCATGTCCCAATTTTGGAATGCACTCCATAAATCTATCGGGACGTGACTAGACCTTAGGACAACCTACCATCCCCAAACCAATAGTCAGAATGAAAGAACGAATCGACCCGGTAACCTATCGACTCTAACTCCCTCAAGAACTCTCTAGTATCCACAACGTTTTTCCACGTCTTGTACTTGAAAAGTGCCTGTCTGATGAAACCATTGTCATTCCACTGGACGAGGCCCAACTCGACAATAAGCTCAAATTCATCGAAGAACCACTTGAGGTTGTTGACCGAGAGGTTAAGCAACTCAAGCAGAGTCGAATTCCTATTGTCAAAGTTCGGTGGGATTCCCGAAGAGGTCATGAATTCACGTGGGAGCGTGAAGACCAGATTCTTCAGAAGTATCCACATCTGTTCAAGGACTCTTCTTCCCGATGAGGCGAATCAATTTAGGGACGAAATTCCTTTTAACCCGGGGAGAATGTGACAACCGTCCAAAATTCAGGATAATTCCGTGTTCTATATCTTCGAGATATCTTGTTTCTGTTCTTAATTGTACTTTGACCGTAAACGTGTGTGTGTCGGAATCGATATCGGAATCAATAAATGAACCCTAATACCAAGAAAACGCATAATGTACTTGCCCAAGTTCATTTAACTACTAAAAGTAAACTTTCAACTAACGAAAATGCTTAACGATAACGAATAACGAAAAAATTTCAACTTCCAACGTAACTGAGCAGCTATGCAGCGTAACTATGCAGTTACGCAACGTAACTATAGTTACTCTAGCGTAACTAACGAGTTGCGTCACTTTTGTATGTTTATTGATTGGTACACTTGTCGTTACGTCCCCAACACATGTCTTAACCCGATTCGACCCCCAAGTTTACAGATTTAGACTTGTTGAATTGTTGACTTCACCTATCTCTCTTCTTTTCTTTCATATTTCTATCAAAACCAAAAACATAAACACTAAGAAAACACACACCATAACTCTCTCTAGAAGATCAAAAATTACAGTCACTTTGTTCAAAGAAAATCATATAAAAACACCACTACAATCGTCCTAAAAGTCAAAGAAAGCAAGGAAGTGTTCATCATTTTGATTTCATAAACGTTTTCTTCATTTTGGAGCTTAAATCACCAATCAATCGTCATCAAACCAATTCTCTCGGGTAAAAACTAATCCATTACTGTTTTTATTCAAAACATACATTGCATGTGAGATCTAACACATAAAAATATGATTTTTGAAGTTTTTAACCCATTTACATACAAACGGGTCATTTTATAAATCACTACTTAAATCTTAGTTTTTTGTGGTTAAACGTTGCTATAAACTGTCGTTTATAATGTGTTTTGAGGTTACTATAAGTACATATCGAAATCTACCATCAAAATGAGTTTACGACACCGAAAACGATTTTGACCCAAAACTGTCGTCAGTTACGCTGGTAGCGTAACTAACAGTTACGCTACGTAACTGTAGTCAGGTCCCGAAAACGTATTAAATTCGTGGTAAAACGTAACTTGAAGCTCGGTATTTCACGTATCGGTCCAGAACTAACTGTAATGACTTTAACTAGTATTAAAGTGACATTTTGAACATGTAAACATCTTTTTGGGTTGGTAATTAAATTAAAGATAGTTAGAAGAATTGTAAGCGGGTAAGTGTTTGGAAAATTGGATTAAAAACTATACTGCGAAAGCGCTGCCCGACTTTCATTAGACCTGAACATAAATTCCAAAACTAAAGCATTTCGTTGACTAACAAACATATAATTTAATAAATTATATTGCTTACTCAAACTTGGTATGTTCTAAGGTTCCTTCGATTTCCGACGCGTTCGACTTCCTTTCCGTACACGCTAATTCTTTGCAATCCGTGAGTTATATCCCTACTCTTTTTACCCTTTTTGTACAATTTTTGGGGGAAGCATGAAAACGAACTATTTTACGAACTTATGAACTAATTTGTGAACTTGTGAACTTTTGAACCATTTTATGAGCTTGCGAACTTATGAACTTTTTATGAACTAATATGCGTATATTTTTTTAATTGCCACACTCGACACTCTTATAAACTTATGATTGATTGTATGTTATGAAATCGCTACACTCGGCACCTCTATTGACTCATCATACGCTTTTTACATTGCCACTCTCAGCACTCGATTGAACTTATGATTTATTGCATAGAATCCAACCCTTGATGAGAATATAACGTGACTCATAAGTGCCTACTATCATTTTTATTATTTTGCATTCGCGCCCAGTTTTAGCTCGTTGCACACTATTAGCTTATTAAGCCGTTAGTAATTATATTTATCGATACTTAGGAAAGAACCGTTCTTTACTTAGGCGGCAGTCTAAGTACATATTACTAAGAAACGATATACTCCCCGTAGATAGTGTGGGGTAAGGGGCCTCACGGTTGGTAACTCGGTTTAGTGTGAACACTTATGTTATATTATGCCAAGAGGTTGATACAATGGATTCCAATCATTAGTTACTTTTAGTTTACGCATATTGTTGCGCGTATATAGTTAGAGATATACGAGATTCCGCAACCATTTTTACAAGTATTGATTCTACTTGTCCGTGAACATTTTTTGTAAGGTATTTATATACCTTGCCGAAACGTGAACAGTCTTTACAAGTATTGCTATACTTGTCCGTAAACATTTTTACAAGGTATTTCTATACCTTCCCGAACTCATTTTTATCCGAGAGTATATATATACGGACCCGAAACCATCTTTACAAAGTATCGCTATACTTTTCCGAAATCACTTTTATGTGAAAGTATATATATACGGACCCGAAATTCATCTTTTAAGTATTGCCATACTTTTTCGAAACCGCTTTTAGTCAAGGACTACTAAAACTGTAACTCACTCACTACTTTCGTTATTGACACTTTTTCTCATGTTTTCAGGAAACGAAATGTAAGGACTAGAAGTGCATAGCTATCGGACAGGTCAGGAAAGTCACGTGAACCATGAATCAGGAGAAGACCTTGTCTATTTATCTATTTTGGGAACTTCTTTGAAATGTTTACTTATGTATATTGTTGTACCGAAATACTAAACTCTTGGTTATTTTCAAACCTGTAAACGTTTGACTATTTATTTAAAATAACTTGAAAATCATTTGTATTTTATTATATCTCATGTTATGATATCGACGCTCTTCACATCCCGTGTTTTCGCTTTAGCGAGGTGTGACAGTACTATTTCTTCTTGTCTTCCCCATGGTTCGTTGATGTAAATTATCAGTTTATATTTTGTCTCATCAAATCA
This sequence comes from Senecio squalidus, assembly GCA_910822075.1. Lineage (NCBI taxonomy): Eukaryota > Viridiplantae > Streptophyta > Magnoliopsida > Asterales > Asteraceae > Senecio > Senecio squalidus. Next base: position 4,723,535 of record CAJVGC010000592.1, read on the forward strand.
GTAATATGGATAATAAATCATCTCAACAATCTTACCCTATTTGATGATGACTAAACAAACAATAAAATGAGACCTTGAAGAACTTCCCCTTCAACTGAGATCTCTTGTGAACAAGTTGATACTTAATTTACCGTTGATATTTCTATCAAAACACGCCACGGTTTTTCGTAAGTAGACTTTCGATACTTTGAAGCCTTCAATTCTTGTTCCATGCCACCACACTTTATATAAGTTGAAAAATATATCATCTATGCAATATCTTCCCCTTTTGTTATCATCCATTAGGGGAACTTTGAAAATTATGCAACCTTGAACGTCTCTTTACGAACTACGAACCATATTAATCTCCCAATCCAAGCTTTCCAATGTCTCTAATTACAATCCATGACACACAATACTAATAATGAATTCAAACATTAGAAACTCAAACTAGAAGTTGTAATAAAGTTAAAGTAGTATACCTTCTTCTTTGAATCAAGAGTTGTTCTTCTTATATGAAGTTAAATCACTCTACACAAGTGAAAACTTCTCCCTCAAGTGGTGTATGTATAAGATCACATTCAAATATTCCAATTCTCACTTCGACTTTTGGAACATATTCTTCCCCTTAAACCAATATTCCCGACTGATTCACCAACATGGGAGTAGTACTAACTTTATCATCGTATAGAAAAATGTATATTGTAATACTAACAACGTAGCAGTAGCATTAACAATATAAGAGCAACACTAGGTATATATTTGTAGCAGATTAAAAACTAAATAATTTTCCCTTGAAAAATCTGATCATGCTCAAAATTTTACACATAGTATATCTGTGTCTCTCGAACCACATATCAAAAAATAAAGACGATCCAACGGTTAACGAATACAAAATGACCATTTTACCATAGCTGCGCTCTGTAAACAATAAACATTCAACATCCAACTTTGAAATTTTACATCTCCTTGATAATACCTATGATAACAATCAAATTTTAACACAACATAGATTCATATTCCTTGAAGCACATATCCAAAAATCACGACGATCCAGTGTGTAACAAGTAAACAACGATCGTTTCAATATACATAAACACAATAATTCTAACCTTTCAGCAGCAGATTTCTAAAATTAATATCTCACAGATAAATGCTCAGATCGAAAATTCCTTTGGTCAGATTGTGCGTTTATGTGTGAAGAATTTCGTCCAAATCCGAAGGCTAACGAACAAGTTATGCCCTTTTTACTACGGCTGCCCAGATTATGACGAACACCCTAGTTTCCAAACTTATAGATCTCCTTCTTTCTTCTTCTTCTTGTAAACTTGTGGATATTTGATCTAGAGCACCTCCTGTGCTCGATACCACTTGTCAGGATCGTTATGGTTTATGTAAACACAACCACACTTATGTAGATCAAGATTTATCAAAGAAGTTGCAGCGGATAAACACTTTGGTATTCACAAGTTTATGATAATCGAATATTGTATATATAAAAACAATAAGAACAATAACACAAGTTTATGATAATCGATGAACAAATTAACAGACGTGTTTCTCTTAATACAAGGATCTATAAAAGACCTTGAGGCTAAACCTAGATTTTTTAGGAAACATCTAACAACACTAGCCTCAATCTATTTGATCAGAATAAACGTGTTTCTTCTGTTTACAAGGATTAATCTTGACCTTGAGGCTGAACAAAGGGGAACGATCTCAAGTGGTGAGATCGTTTGGTGTTTTCCTAAAGAATAAACATGATGAAAACCACACATTTACAATGTCTAGGGATCTCTTTATATATAGAGTCTCCTACGACTTACATAAGGAAACCTAGTTATATTAGGAAACTAATTCTTTTAGATCTCTATCTTGAAAAGAAAGTCTTCCATAACCCTAGCCGCAGTAGTAACACCATCGTGCAGCAGTAACTAGCTCTTGCAATATTAACCAGATAACCTTGCAGTAGTAACTTCATCGTGCAATACTAACTGTTGTATGAAACGCAACTCTAGAATAACAATCCCAACCACTTAATCCTAAATTTAAACCCCTAAGCCCTATTCTTTCCTTTACTGCCTCCGTAAGCCCCTCACACTCCGCTCCTATAGTAACTATGTGCAGAAACGCACATATCTTCACCATGACACATACTTGGTTTTCAACCTACCCTCGTCAAGGTCCTTGATACCGTAAACATTACCGTGTTCATCTTGATCTCCTCCATGCACTAAACTCACCTATGCAGAGCCTTTTACAAGAATCACCGCGCAAAAAAATGTCTAGCACAAACCATCAACTTGCCTACACTATACACATGTGAACCCTTACTCATCTCTTCTCCATCACAGTCAGTCCCGAGGCAAACCTTTAATGAAACCTTGAAGCGTGCTCCCAATGCCCTAAATATTGAACCGTCATTACTCATTATGTAATAACCCATAATTCCTCGCACATACCTCGACTGAGACACCCTCAAGGTTCGGCTACCCTTCTTCCTGGCAATCACCATACCATAAACCTTGTTTGCGAGACCCTCCATGTCGAAAACCTTCTCTAGCAAACCCCTAGGATCTTTGATTTCAGCCTTGCTATTCCAAGCAATTACTTTTTTACCAGTGTACTCCCCTGGCGTTATCCCTTGATACCTAAATAACACCGATTTAACCATTATTCCCAGATTCTGTAACCGAGGCTCCTCACCTTTCCCCTCATCACTACTCCCCTGATCTACCTCAGCTTCGCGATGACCTCTGATCAACTCAGGTTGATCGCCCGATGATTCCACCTCTAACTTGACATGTTCCAAAAATTTGTAGCACCAACCTTTGCACACCCATCCAAAGAGTAAACACAACTCTTTGTCCTTATTCCATACAAAACCGTAATGGAACCCTTCTTAACCTTCACCCTACCATCCTACATCACCACGTTGTATCCCCCTTTCTCCAACGTACCCAAAGAAATCAAGCTCCTTCTCAACTCCGGAATGTAGCGCACACCCTCGAGAACATAACTTGAACCATCTTTCATATGTACTTTCACCTTACCTATCCCCCTGACCACACATGCCCTATCGTCTCCTAGTAGCACTCCTCCAGCATCGAACTCCTCGAAATCATACAAGACTTCCCCCTTGACGTCATGTGATACGATCCTCCAGAATCCATAACCCATTCCTTTGGCATATCCCCACTCACTTCCATGAGTAAGTCTCCATCGTCAGGTGTATCCCTCTTTTTCCAACGTAAACAAAGAAATTAAGCTCCTTCGGAACTCCAGAATGTAGCACACACCCTCGAGAACATAACTTGAACCATCTTTCATATGTACTTTCACCTTACCTATCCCCTGACCACACATGCCCTATCGTCTCCTAGTAGCACTGCTCCAACATCGAACTCCTCGAAATCATACAAGACTTCCCCCCTTGACGTCATGTGATACGATCCTCCAGAATCCATAACCCATTTCTTTGGCATCTCCCCACTCACCGCCATGAGTAAGTCTCCATCGTCATAAAAACATCGGGATGCGAACACAAACTCGATTCCCCATCCTTTTTGAAGAAACCCGATTTCGAACCGTTTCAATTGGGAAAATCTCTCTTTAGGTGATCCTCAGAAGAGCACACATAACACTTCAACTTATAAGCTCCTTTACCTCGTGACCGAGAATCCCTCTTCCATGAGAAATATTCCTGTGATCAGACCTACCCCTAACATATAACCAGTCACATACCTCACCATTTGTTTCCCCTCTCTTCTTCAGCTCCCGTGAATTAAGAGTAGACAAGACATCTTCCAGCGTCAGGGCTTCCCGCCCATATAGCAATGTCTCACAATGTTCTCATACAACGGTGGTAATGATGTAAGCAATATAAGCGCGTGATCCTCATCCTCAATCTTGACATCAATATTCGCCAGGTCACCGATCAACTTATTGAAGTCATCCATATTTTAGGATATTATCTTATCAGAACCCATATAGAATGTGTACAACTTCCTCTTCAAGTACAACCTCGTTGCTAGAGAGTTAGTCATATACAATGACTCTAACTTTAACCACACCGCACCTGCAAACGTCTTCTTTACAACCTCTCGTAGAACCCGGTTGCCCAAACATAGTATTATGGAACTATGTGCCTTCCTGTAAGGTTTTAAAGCAAAAATCGCAACTTTTGCATCATCAGTGGTACCGTAGGGAAATTTATCGATGACATTTTCCGATCCATACTGATCAACACGGCCCTCATCTTTACCCGCCATAACCCAAAGTCATTATACCCGTCCAACTTCTCGACATCAAACTTCGGTACCGACGTTATCCTTCCGTTACTCCTTCTTGTAAATCGTACCCCTTTAGAAAACCCTAAAGACGATTATCCAAGTATCCCAATCACAACTTGCTCCTAAGTCACAAATCGTAACTTGCTACGCAAGAAAACCCGACTTAACTTGAAACTCAAGAACCCTATAACACCCGGTACCGTTGCTTATCCTTCTTGAAACCGATGACTTGCTCCCCCAAGAACCACACCGTACCTTGATACGCAAGTGAACTCGATCACTCAAGAACCCTAGCAACACCTTCCTTTTTCCTTCTTCACTTGCAAAACTCAGATCGTAACCAACCACCTCCACGAGACCGCATGGAATGCGTAAGCAACCTGAAAAACCCTAACTTGAGCACCAAGTTAGATTTGCAAAACCCTAACTTTTGTGGTACATGTTAAACCCTACAAAAATTTGTAACCGTCTTCTTTCCTTCTCGAATTTATGGCCAGCCAAACACCAATAATCCAAAAAAAAAAAAAAAAAAAAAATACTTTTTCTGAATTTTTCAAGAAATTAATTCACTACTTCTTCGTAGACTTTTAATTAAACTCGATGTAATTGTAATTGGGCCTAGTTTTTGAAAATGCCCAACTCCTTTATTTCCTTGGCCTGAATTCGAGAAAGTGAAACAAAACAGAAAAAAAAAATATAACCTTACATCTTCTTTTTTGTTTGAACAACGCCCTTTTTTTTTCTTTTTTTTTTCTTCTTTCTTTCTTTTTCAGATTTGAACCAACGAACAACTTCTAAACACCTCTTCATTGAACCACAAATTAACAGTGGCTCTGATATCAATTGTTGAAATATTTAACCTCGACAACAAACCAAAGAAGAATTGTGGAAACTTTAAAGCTATGAATCGTAGTTAAGGAAATTAGAAAACGGAAAAAGAAACAAGAGAAAAGATATGTTGAATTTTAGAATTCGTATTTAAGAAAAGAAAACGGTACAAAACTTTATTGCCTCCCCCTCATCGTTTATATAGGTGAGGGGGAATCCTCTAATTTCATAATCGATTAGGAATTCTAGATTAATACGAAAAATGAAACTTAAATAACTAATCTTATTCTAATTAATAGATTATCTAATTAACCGACTAAAACACAAATTCGTTTAACAGTGTAAATAACAAATCATATATGATAGATACAAATTACAATTAATTTAATACATGTTTTTTTGAAAGGCAAATTTTGTAATTTTACCAAGTTAAGAAAAAATTGACAAAAACACTTCAAATAATTAGCTCTTTGTGTTTTGTTACGACTTATTAAGCCCAAAAAACGCTTTCATCTATAATGTGTTATGATGCAACATAAGCTAATACGGTTTTGTTGGTTAAAATGGTAGGTCGGTTTTAATAAGCATGATCAAACACCACCAAAAAGGCCAAAGTTGTTAATGTAAATAATAACTAAAGCAAAACGGTCTCTTAATATCTAAGATTTATCAAAGTCACCCAATATCCGATAGTTTAACTGTTTTTTCATTATATTGAAATATTAAAAAAAGGTATTTAGTGACGTCTTAAATTCAGTCAATAATTTATTAGTGTTAGTAATCAATTTTGAATGATTACCTTTTGTTATTTTAGGCCCGTCATTAATTTTATTATATATCAAATAACGTTATTTTTTTATCACTAATTTCATTTAATGACAAAATTTACTGACCATTTTTCTTAATGGTTACTAAATAAAGTTATCAGTAACAAAAAATAGCCGTCATTAAAAACTTTCGCCCCAAAAACCTATTTTTCTGGTAGTGAAACTACCTTATATATCCTACATAAAATCTGTATCAAAGATCCAAACAAGCAATTGATTTCCGTATTGTCTTCAACAAGGCCAAGTCTAAGATTTTGGATGTCCTATACGTAAAGTAAAATATGGGCCCCTAAATACACTTTTATATATACATGTAAGCGAAATTGATTTCGATCATTTTATGTGAACATATATGTATGATCAATAGTTTTTATAATAAATTGTAGTTTATAATTTATATTGTAGTTTATAATTTATCTCAAATCATCATATGAAGTTGCGTTTGAATAAACAAGTTAAAATTAAACCTTTTATAATAAATTGTAGTTTTTTAACAAGTTAGAAAGCCACTAAAATTAAACCTTTTTCTTTTTGTATAAATTTTAGTTTAAAATTTATCATTAATCATTATAATAAATTTATTTATAAAATCATTTATAATATCAAGAGTCTTGTCATAAAGCATATATATTTATAAGAATAACAATAAAAAGAATTGATTACTAATTAAAATAAATAATGATATAATACTAAAAAGTTGTGTGTTTAAAATAAATAATGAAAAAATAAAGGTTTTTTTTTTTTTTTTTTTTTTTTTTTTTTAATTTTTAGAATGTAGGTTTAAATGTTATCACAATTAATTATATTATGTGGAGTTTGAATAATAAAAATTTAAGTCTTTAAAATAAATAATGATAATGAATAATTTTTGATAAATAATAGATAATAAATAAATGCATCTAAGCAAATATGTATGATCAAAAGTTTCTTATTATTTATAGTTTAAATTTTATCTCAAATTATTATATTAAGTGGACTTTGAGTACTAATTTCTAAACACACCAAAAGTTAACCCTCTTTTATAAATTGTAGTTTCTATTTATTATTATAATAAACTAGGCGTATTCCCGCGCGTTGCGCGGTGACAATTTCTAAAGAGATTTGTCACGAACAATGATCAGAATCGGGAGTTCGAACAATATGAATCTGAAACTGAATTAGAACAATATTGATGTGACCACTCAAATAGCTAAGGGATTGACTACAAAAGTCAAACTTTTCAAATACATATGTAAAAATAAAAAGACATTCCTACGTACAGTATTAAATATTAGATTAGATACATATATAATTCAGCAAAGTGCTGCATATTTTCAAGTAAGGTATAGAAAGAATATAACATGTTGTATCACTTGTCTAATCAACAACATGCACATGGACCCTATACCTGCAACAACGAAAACAGACATTACAAAAGGCAATAATTGGGTAGGTTAATACCATAGTCCCTACATAAAACAACTCAAAAAACCAACCTTATCATAGGGTACTTGCAAAAGTCATTGAAAAGATCACAAAAAAACAAACCATCGTTTACAACTAACTCTTTGTTGCACTCTCCACAACTCTTGTAGCACCAACCGGATTGAGTATATAGACGATCAACTGTTGCCAAAACAGTGAAAACATGACGACCAACTGTTGCCAAAATAGTGAAAACATGGTCAGTTACACATTTATAATAATATATAAAAGGTTTCCATCGTTGTACATAAAAAACATGGTAGAAATTATTGTATATTAACTGTTTTCGTGGCGTACCCTTTTTCCGGCTTTTCAAATTTTCAAACAAATTAGAAATTACCTCATCATCAGTTATAACCATCTCCAACCCAAGTAAGACATCACCGAATTTCGTATTTACTGCCTCCCACATTCTACAAATACTTACATGAACAACCCAATCTTCTCTAGTTGGGTCAAGGGCGCCAATCTTGGAGTGAGACATGTTTTTCGAAAGAGACATAATTGTACGTGGTTATGTGGTTTGTTGATGCAAAAGAACTTATATAGAAAAACACAAAACCACCATTATACCTTACATTATGATAATTAAAACACAGGGCAACCAAAGAGTCAGACGTTTCAAATGTGTTATTAACTTAGGGTAACTGAACAGTTTAAATATCATTATACCTCACATTATGGTAATTAAAACACAGGGCAACCAAAGAGTCAGGAGTTTCGTGTTATTAACTTAGGGTAACTAAACAGTCTAAAAAATCATTATATCTCACATTATGGTAATTAAAACACAGGGCAATATCTCAAACATTAGCTATCCGACGACTCTCTATTATAAGTAATTATACCTCACATTATGGTAATTAAAACACAGGGCAACCAAAGAGTCAGGAGTTTCGTGTTATTAACTTAGGGTAACTAAACAGTCTTAAAAATCATTATATCCTACATTATGGTAATTAAAACACAGGGCAACCAAAGAGTCAGGAATATCATTATACCTCACATTATGGTAATTAAAACACAGGAAACTAAAGAGTCAGAAGTTTCAAATGTGTTATTAACTTAGGGTAACTGAACAGTTTACGTATCATTATACCTCTCATTATGGTAATTAAAACACATGGCAACTAAAGAGTCAGGAGTTTCAAATGCATACCATTCCACTATTTGGAATATCTCAAACATTAGCGGACAATATCTCAAACATTAGCTATCCGACGACTCTCTATTATAAGTAATTATACCTCACATTATGGTAATTAAAATACAGGGCAACCAAAGAGTTAGGAGTTTCGTGTTATTAACTCAGGGTAACTAAACAGTCTAAAAAATCATTATATCTCACATTATGGTAATTAAAACACAGGGCAACCAAAGAGTCAGGAATATCATTATACCTCACATTATGGTAATTAAAACACAGTAATTAAAACATAGGGCAACCAAAGAGTCAGGAGTTTCAAATGTATAAGTATGCCATTAATCATATTATGGTAATTAAAACATAGGGCAACCAAAGAGTCAGGAGTTTCAAATGTATTATGGTAATTAAAAAATAGGGCAACCAAAGAGTCAGGAGTTTCAAATGCATAAGTATGCCATTAATCACATTATGGTAATTAAAACATAGGGTAAACAAAGAGTCAGGAGTTTCAAATGCATACGATTCCACTATTTGGAAATTCTCGAATATTAGTCATCCGACGATCCTCCATTATAAGTAAATATAGATATAGATATAGATTTATTTAAAAACTCATTTGTAATATCAAAAGTTTTGTCATAAATCATATTATTCAATACAATTAGCAATGAAAATAATTGAATACTAATTAAGTAATAACTATCATTTTTAATAAACAATAAATATTATTAAACCAAAAACAAAAAAAGTCTTTTGAGCTCTCTAAGAAAGTTACAACCTACAACTACAAAATAGACAAATTTCATACTTTAAAATGAAATTTTAATCCGGGTCAAAGCCCAAAACATAATATTATAATTGGAGAATCACTCAAGCTATCCAAATGATTTTCAAAACAAAAACATAGAACAAAGAAGTCGAAGAAGAAGATGGAAACAATGTGTTTCAAAACGTATTTTCTATTTGTTGTTGTTGCCATCATAAATCCCATTGAAGCGAATAATAAATTTTTTTAGCTTTTAGTATTTTTTGTTTTAATAGAGGATGTGCTGGTTGTTTTGTTTTGGGTAATACAAGCTTTTATGTATTTTATATATATAATTATTTTTAGTTAAAATTTATTGATTGTTAGTATTTTGATAAAATAAAATGGTAATATATTTTAATATAAGTGTTCGATGAATAATCAAGTTAAAGAAGACGAATGAAACAATGCATTTCTTGATGTATCTTAATTATTCATCGAACACTTATATTATAATACATTACCATTATTTCATTGAGGGACACGAAACCAACAATGGTGGTGGTGGTTTGAGACTTTAGGTTTGACCATAGCTGACAAAAAGTAGGATTTGTACTGTTAGTGGGTTGCGTAAACTAATTAATGTAACATTCTTATCTCAGCGACTATTGCTTCCGAATGCGAATGGAACAAATCATTCCCAACAAGGTCGAACCTTGACAAGAGCGGTGTTGATATTCATTGTAGTAGATGTAGACAAATCCACCTTTTCGAATACTCCAAGACAATTCTACCATTTCGAATACTGCAAGGTGGCGCTTGACTTATTAGAATTAATCTCCAAATGGTGGAACCTATGACACTTCCAATTATCAGGTATGTCATATATTCTCAACCTCTCGGATACAGTGTCTCCCTTTGTTAGACGTGACCAGAAAAAGGGAACCCTAAACCGAAATTGAAAAAAATCGAAACTGGAAACTGCTCAAAACCGGTTCGGTTTTTGCATAAACCGCCGATTTAGGATATGTTCGTATAAATCCGTTGAGAAACCGGTTCGGGTCGCGTATTTAGGAACATGGTTGAGAAACCGGTTCAAAAAACAGGCAATATATAGCTGTTAATATTATAATCGCTTTTTTTATTTACTTTTTTACCGTCTTTTTCCTGTTTTTTTTTTTTTTTTTTACCCATTTGCCTATCCTAATTTAGTATAAATATGTTGGTTGATTTTGTTTAATCACAACACCTAAACACTCTCGCAATATTAAATTCGAAAAACAATCGAAAAATCATCAATAATCAAATGGCAACTCAAAGTTCTTCCGCTTCTATCGGTTTTGGTTCCTCAAGTGCACAAACGATTGTTGAAGTATTAGAAAGAACCTGAAACCCACCATCTGGTGTAATTACCGCTTAGTGAGGTTGTCAGATGGTTCTTTGAAAGCGCATTGCAATAATTGCGGAAGTTTTTGAAACAAAAATACAACTCAACATTGAAATTATCATACCGATAAGCTTTACAAAACACTCAAACCCGTTCCGGAAATGGGTCAATCATCGATGGGGCGAGATGAGAGTATTTTTGTATATCAAGTGGGGCGGTGTCGTGAAGAATTTGCAGGCTATGTGATTCAGTCCACGTTGCTGTTCAATAACTTCGAGAACCCTCGATTCACTAGGGTGGTTCAAAGGTGTCTTCAACTGCGATATAAGCACGTAAGTCGTGCTAGTCTTAGACGTGACTGCATGAAGTTATGGAAAAAAGCTAATATAGATTTAATAAACGGTTTTGAAAACTTAAATACAAATGTAAACTTAACAACCTATGTTTGGTCGGCTCCTCATGGTTCGCCCGATTCATAGATTTGTGTTACCACACATTGGGTTAATTCGGTATCGTGGAAAATGATGAAGCGGATTATTGCTTTCGAAAACTTTAAAAGTATCATCACACATGTCAAAATTTATTTCATATAGTACGAGATGTTTTACAAATCTTTAAATTAGAAGAAAAAGTTTGTTCAATAGCATTTAATATCGCGACTAAAAATATAAACGCCGTAACTAAACTTGTAACACCCCGAAAATATGTATTGACTTGGCTGTAGATGGGTTAAATGGAATGTTCACTCTTGATGATCCTATGTTCAGTAGCATCTTTAATAGAGGTGGCTATGATCCAGTTGTTGAATGGATCTTATATGAAAGGAGTGGAGTGTATTCTGTTTACAGAAAGCATGGAGTTATCAAGTATTATCTAGTTGAGAAGAGGTATGATCATGATTTTGCTACATTGCATGAAATGATTACCTTGAGATTGTTTGCTCCAAGAGATTTTCAGATCGCTCATGATTTGGTGAGGAGATTAGTTTTGTAGAGAAGAGAAGAAGATCTCAACTTGAAGGAAGAAAGGGTAAGGAAAAACACCGAGCAGAAACCAATTTTTGATATCATCCTCCTTTGAAATTGTTTTTGTAAAAACTTAGTACATTGTATGAATGAAAAGTATAAGTTTAGGGGGAGATTGTTGGGAACAAAACGGTTGGAATTAACTAGGTATGTTACTACTGCAAAGTTAATACTACTTGGTTAATACTGCATGAAGACTGGTTAATACTGCAATGATAGTTACAACTGTTTGTCAATGAGTTACTACTGCTTGAAGTCTTATGAAGAAAAAGATAGTTCTAGAATCGGTTTATGTTTATATTTTTCTTTATTAAAATTGAATTAGAATTACAATTAGTTGATTCCTAGAATAGTTAGGTTTAGTCTGTCTATAAATACATAGATCCTTCTATTAGAAAAAAACGTGTATTAGTCTTTTGTTTATGATTAATACATTGACGCTTATTGTGATATTTGTTATTGTTCTTATTAGTTATCATAAGCTCTATTTATTTGATCACATAGACTTATAATATCAGTGTCTATCCATTTCTAAACTTTTTTTTATAGAACAAGATCAAATTTTTAATATTGGGATTTTTATTCCCTAACAACGTATATGTTGGTATGGTGCATTAGTGGGTCTTCATGTTTTCCTAGTTTTTAGGTAGACTAAGTAGTTATTTGTGATGCACATTTGTTTACAAAAAGGTTATATATAGTCTTATTAGTTTATTGAATAGAAAGCGAAGTGGTGTGGTGCTTTCATCATAGAGTATTTGTTGCTCTCATTCTAATTAATAAACAAATAAATATATATTGAAAGGGTCTGTGACCAACAAAAGTAGTCCCTTGTGCAAATCCGAAATATAATAAATGACAGAAAAACAATAGAGATTACATATTAAAATATGTATTAAATAATTCCTAATTATAAACAACACAAATTACATTACGAGATCTCATTTATATTCAACATATATTCTTCTTCATAACCGGTAACCATAATCTCGTGCAATTAATATGGAGCTTGATCATAATCATTATTTGTTTTGGATGAAACACAACCCACTTACGGGTTGTTATGACTATCGTCCTTTCCGGGTTCTGGCTTTTGTTGATTAAGCTTTCGGCCCCATGATGCTACAACAGGCACTACAAATGAAGTATAGTTTCACAGTTATAACCAAGTCTAGCGTTTAATAAGGAATACGAAAAGAAATATACATATACATACCATGAGTTTTAATGGATGTCGTGGTTATATGATTTTCTACCGTAATTGCTAATAGACTTGGAATCAACATGATGCAACAAAGAAGGAGAATGCTTTTGTGGTTCATTTCTTCGAATCTGGATAATTCTTGTGTTCTAGGGTTTGGTTATTTCTTTATTTTGA
>CAJVGC010000592.1:4741606-4749824 GCA_910822075.1 Senecio squalidus
TACCTTATCAATTGGGAAATCTTATTAATCTAGAGGAGCTCTATATAAATACTAACTATCTAACTGGATCTATCCCAAAAACTTTTGTCAATCTAAAGCAGCTAACATCCTTGATACTATTCGAGAATCAACTAAATGGATCAATCCCCAAAGAAATAGGTAACTTAACTTCACTCAAATGGTTGGAGCTACAATCGAACCATCTCAGTGGTAAGATTCCTTCATCTTTTGGTGAACTCAAATCCCTTGAACTTCTTCGTCTCTATGCGAACCAAATCTCGGGTCCTCTTCCGCACGAGTTAGGAAACCTAATATCTATTTCTAATATACAATTAAGCAGAAATCAACTCAACGGTTCCATTCCATGTTCATTCAGTAACCTACAAAATTTAAAAATATTGTATCTTCGAAACAATCAACTTTCGGGTTCTATTCCACAAGAATTAGGAAATCTGGAGTTGGTTCGGATAGAAATTACTGATAATAGTTTCTCTGGTAGTTTGCCAGACGATATTTGCAATGGAGGGAAACTTGAATGGCTTCTAGCTGGTAACAATAATCTATCGGGCCAAATTCCAAGGAGCTTGTATAACTGCTCGAGCTTGACTCGAGTAAGGTTGTATGGAAACCAATTGACCGGAGATGTTTTGGAGTCTTTTGGTGTCTATCCGAACCTTGACTACATCGATCTTAATGATAATAAGTTTTTCGGTAAGATCTCGGACAACTGGAGCAAGTGCAAGAACTTAACGGCAATGCAAATGGGGGGGAATCAAATAGGTGGTAGCATACCTCCTTCCCTTGGAAACTCGACTCAGTTACAAGAACTTAATTTTTCTTCAAATGATTTGGTCGGCCAAATACCGAAGGAATTTGGTAAGATGAGTGGACTCTTGACTCTTGTTTTGAGCAATAATCGACTTTCTGGTGACTTGCCACCAGATCTTGGATCACTAGCTACAATTTCGTACCTTGATCTTTCCATGAATAACTTGAATGGGTCCATTCCGTCTTCCATTGGAGATTGCTCGAAACTCTTTCACTTAAACTTGAGCAAAAATGGATTCACTCATGAAATCCCAGTTCAATTAGGTAGATTGGTTCGTTTGTCTGTTCTTGATTTGAGTCACAATTCACTCATCAAAGATATACCTTCTGCTCTTTCGAGTATGAGTAGTTTGGAGATTCTAAATCTCTCTCACAACAGACTCTCTGGTAATATTCCGGAGAGTCTGGAATCTATGAATGCGTTGCGGAACATTAATCTTTCATATAATCTCTTAGAAGGTCCCCTTCCCAAAGGCAAAGCCTTTACGAATCTTTCAATAGAAGCATTGAAAGGGAACACCAATTTGTGCGGAAATATTACTGGATTGAGACAATGTGCATCAGAAAGGAGTACGTCGAACAAGAACTACAAAATTGCACTCGTGATTTCCCTGCCACTTCTTGGAGCTCTTCTACTTGGCGGTATCATGGGAATATTCACTTTCTATAGATGGAAATCGAAGAAGTTTTCATCGATACAGCTTGTGGACGAACATACATATAGCAAAGATTTCATTTCGATTTCAACTTTTAATGCAAGAGATACATACCACGAAATCCTAAAGGGAACCGAGGAGTTTAATGAGGCATATTGTATAGGAAAAGGACAATGTGGGAGTGTGTACAAAACGAAATTGACATCTGGTGATATAGTTGCTGTAAAGAAACTTCATTCATCATTGGAGGTGATTGGTCACGATGATTTCCTGAATGAAATCAAGGCATTAACAATAATACGACATAGAAACATCGTGAAACTACTTGGCTATTGTTCCCAAGCTCAAAATTCCTTTTTGGTTTATGAGTATCTCGAAGGGGGTAGTTTAGTTGATATTTTACACAATCAAACCGCTCAAAAGTTGGATTGGATCAAGAGAGTGAACATTATCAAAGGTGTTGCATATGCTTTATCATATATGCACCATGATTGTTCACCCCCTATCGTTCACCGTGACATATCAAGCAAAAATATTTTGCTTAATTCGGATTACGAAGCTTGTGTTTCAGATTTTGGTACGTCCAAGATTTTAAATCTAAACTCGTCGAATTGGAGTAACGTGGCAGGAACGTTTGGATACCTTGCACCAGGTAAGTCATTTGTATTCATGAAAATTAACTATATCGCCGTATAATTAAAAACAAGATTTATCGTATTGACATTTTGTTTTCAGAACTCGCTTACAGTATGAACGTAACAGAAAAGTGTGATGTGTATAGCTTTGGGGTTCTTGTGTTGGAAGTCATCAAAGGGGAGCATCCAGGTGATACTCTTACCACTCTCACATCTCCATCGACCAAAAAGATAGAACTCAAAGATCTGATGGATCATCGTCTTCCGATTATACTTCCAGAAATGAAAAAAGTTCTAACAGCAATCTTGATTCTAGCTATAAAATGTGTCAATAGGAACCCTGAAACTAGGCCTTCGATGTATGATGTTTCAGAGAAAATTGCATGGGTAATTCGTGACATGCCTAAAGAGTGATAACATTATGTAGTATCATTGGTTAAAGGAGGCCAGATAATTAGGTCAAATGTAATAGTATGTACAATGTTCTTACTTTTTTTATTCAATAATGAAGAATATCTCAATCTCAATGTATATATATAACTAGGACCGAAAATTGACGTGTAGCTTGGACTAAAGATGTGAAACTGCAAAGCTATTAAACCCTCCATTATAGCAATGTGATGGCCACGATTTTGACTCTGAAGAACGAACTCATACTCAAAGCGAGTATGGGTCATGTGTTTTCATACGAGCCTTACCGAAAAACAGACCTTATTAATCTAAACGGAAATTTATCAAGGCATCTCTTAATCGAACAAAAAGAAAAAATTAATCCCTTTATGTCTTAACTACAACCTACAATATGCATGTGTGGACATGCTTTATACACTGCTATGCTTCGATTTTTATGTAAATTAATGACTTAACTATCTCTTTTTCTTAATTAAAGGAAATTCATTAAAACTTTATAGGAAGAAGCAAGAGGAAAACACAGCAAATTAAAATCAGTTAACGCCGAACCAGATTAATCTGACCCTACCCAAGATTCCCCACTATGATTGTACTTGAGACCAGAGATGATTAGCCACTTCACAACCTAAGAAGATAAGGGTAATCGTCTCCACATCTTTATCACACATGGGACATCTAAATGAGTTAAGATCCATGTTTTCCTGATTGAGATTTACTCTAGTAGCTAGGCTGCCACGCAATATGCCTTGAATTCACATTGATATTAAAAAATGTTGGAAATTACGCTCGACTAATATATGTGTAGATGTATATTAGTGTGTTGCATTTGAAAATGTGTCCAAATAAATTTCTGGTGAATGAGATTTCGAGTCTCAAAATAAAGAGTTTATTGCATGAAAAACAAAAGAAATTAAATAGATTTGGGTTGTCGGAGTAGAAACAAACATGTAAGTGGTTTGTAAATGGGAGGCAAGAGTCATTGTTGTGATCTATTTGTGTTCTACTCTATCAACTAAAACTACTTGTAGGTATGGTTATGGACCCGGAATTCGGTTCCGAATATTTGGGCTCGTGCAAGTCCATATTTGGTCACCATGACCCATTTATTTTCTAAAGTTACAAATTGGTTTTAATGGAATCATAATAGTCTTTGATATTATGATTCAACTTTAATACCCATGAATAACTTGTTGTAATAGCCTTTTAAAGAAGATTAAAAGAGCTTAATAGACATCATTAAACCGTTAGTTATAACCGGTTGGTTATATATACAAGACTTCAGTCTTGAACTAAAGAAACCACACCATTACATACACACAATATTTTGGTTCTACCGTTAAAGCTCATTGGAGAATTCCGACGAAAGTATCAGACATTTGGGTTTAAGTCCGGCAGTACTACTATAGGTATACACCTCGAGTCAAATTATCAAATAATTATATGCAGCGGAAATTAGAATCACATAGTAAATAATAAATCGGATATAAAGTGCGTACCTTAAGGAGCAAGCAAAATAATGAAAACCTAACGTAAGGTTTTTACCACGGTTGCGTACTGTCACACCCCGCTAAAGCGGAAACACGGGATGCGAGAGCTGGAAAATCATTACACGGTCATAAGCAAACATAAACGATTCAAGTCATTTCGATTAAAAATAAAATTGTTCAAAGTTCAACAACCAAGCAATTTATAAGTTTCGAAATAAAATACAAGTGCAAGTTTCAATTGAAAATTCCCAAAATGAAAGGTCTTTTCCCAATGAGCGCCTCATGTAACCATATCGACCCTCCTTTGCCATGCATTCCGAACACTTACTTTAATTTCCTGAAACATAAGATAAAGTGTCAACTACATAAAGTAGTGAGTGAGTTACAGTTTAGAGTTCGAGAAAGTTTCTAAAAATAGAAAGTTGTAAAACATATATTGACGTCATAAGTAAAAAGAACGAGTTGACGTTTGAACATATATGTAAATAGTAAAAGTTTGTATGTACGCGAGTAAAATAGTTAAATAAACTCGTATAATAAAGTTGTAGCGGAATCCAGGCGCTAAAATAAAGTTGTATTAAAGTTGTAGCGGAACAGTGCTAAAATAAAGTTGTAGCGGAACAGTGCTAAAATAAAGTTGTAGCGGAACAGTGCTAAAATAAAGTTGTAGCGGAACAGTGCTAAAATAAAGTTGTAGCGGAACAGTGCTAAAATAAAGTTGTAGCGGAACAGTGCTAAAATAAAGTTGTAGCGGAATCCAAGCGCTAAAAAGATGTATGCGTAGGGAGTATGTGTTTAACTAAATAGTAACTCGTATCAATCACTTGGCATAATATAAGTAGTAAGTATACACTAAACCGGTTGTATGGTCCTGAACTAGCCCAAAAATGTTTAATTGATTGAACCTCAGTGTGGTAGTAATATGTACTTGGGACGCTAACCCTTAGTAAGGAGTGACCGCTCCTAAGTATCGATACTCATATGACTAACGGCTATTGCTAATAGTGTATAAGTGAACCTGAACCAAAAACAACGGGCAATTGAACAAAGTTGCTAAAATTGTACTGAACTCTTACGGGCTTATATATCCATCAAGGATTGGTCGCTAACAAGTATCCTAGTTTAGTTAACCCGCTAAGGCAATAACACAAATACGCATAATAGTTTGTAAGTTCCAAGTTTGTACAAGTTCCATAGTTCCAAATAAGTTGCAAAAGTACCAAGTTTTGAACAGTTCCAAATAAGTTGCAAAAGTACCAAGTTTTGAACAGTTCCAATTAAGTTGCAAAAGTACCAAGTTTTGAACAGTTCCAATTAAGTTGCAAAAGTACCAAGTTTTGAACAGTTCCAATTAAGTTGCAAAAGTACTAAGTTTTGAACAGTTCCAATTAAGTTGCAAAAGTACCGAGTTTTGAACAGTTCCAATTAAGTTGCAAAAGCGTTAAAAGTTACAAACATGTGATCTTATGCTTCCCCCAAAAAATGTTTTAAAAGTACAAAAGTAAAAACAAGTGGGGTTGTAACTCACGGTTTGCGGAGAAGTGAACTCGGAATCGGTCGGAAAGGAGCCGGGAATCACGGAATGCCTAAGAATTACCAATATTGTCCAAAAGTTAACTTCTTATTAGGTTAGTTTATATATAAGAGATTTATGTAACTTTTGTTTAAAGTAGAGTATTAGAGTCATAGTTGTCCAAAAATTGGTCCGAAGCGATTAACGTTTATTTTTAGTCCAAAGGTTCAAAGGTGATGTTATTAATATGATAAACATGTTTAGGTTACTGAAATGGTTTAGATTTTCTAACGAAATTTGGGCAGCGCTTCCGCGCCCAAATTTCGTGTCCAAAACCTACAACCATTTCCGCTCACAAAACATGTTTATACACATAATAACTTAATAACGAGTCCATTTAAGTCCATAGAGTCCAAAACAAGTCACCATTATTATTAGTTTTACTCATCTCAGTCCAATAATGTTATTGACAAAAGTCCAGAATGTGTGTACAAGTTTTAAACGAACAAAACGACGTTTTTCGGGAAAACAGCAGCTCGGTGCTGCGCACCTAGCTGCTGTCTTTTCCCGTTTTGTGTTTTTCTTGCTAAAAACGTTTTGTGACTCAAAGATTTCGACATGCAACCAGTAGATACTTTATAAAATGATGTTTTTACAGTTTCTAAACAACTTTTAACCACAAATATATAGATCTAAGTATTATTTAGATAAAAATCGTTTTTGTATAAAAAGTGTTGTAAATCTTTATAAAAACTCATTTTTATTGTTTAGATCTTACATGCAATCAAAGATATTAGTAAAAAGAGTAAAGTAAATGAGTTATACCGAAGGAAAAGAAATGAAACGATTTGGATGAGTTTCTAGCCCCAAATCTTCTTGAAAACCCGATTTAATCCTTTCCTTTTGCTACCCTTTACTCTTGGAACGTTTTGTGTAAGGTTGATGGTCGATTTTTATGTGTTTATGGACTGATTTTGTGGCTGGACTTTCTGGTTTCAATGGAGTTTTTAGAGAGAGAATAGAGAGAAGTAGGAGAAAGTGTGTGTGTAGGTGTTTTTGTTAAAAGGAAATGTGAAAATGAAAAAGAAAAGAAAGAGTGTAGTAAATGGGTCTTGGGGCAGGGATTGTGACAGTAAATGAGTGGTATATCCCGAGTTTGATTGGTTGAAAGTTTACAAAAACGAGACAAGGACCAAAATGTAACATTTTTGAAATCTGCAGCTAGGTGCTGCCCACCCAGCAAAGGGGTGTTGCGCACCGGGCATATTTTCAGATTTTATCTGATTTTTGTTTTTACGTTATTGCTTCGTTGGACCTTTTTGTTAACTGAAAGTTCTTAAGTATGATTTGTTATGAACTTAGGAAAGTTCATTATGTGTTTTCTTGGTATTAGGACTTATATAATTGATTCCGGGAGTTATTCCGACACTAGTTCCGACAAGTACAGACTCAATAGTTACGATCTAGAACAAAGTGAACACGATAAAAGAGTAACTAGAGAATTGAACCGATATAATAGCTGAACAAGTACCTGATTTTTAGACGGTTGTCACATCATCCCCGGGTTGAAAGAAATTTCGTCCCGAAATTTGACTCGCCACATCAGGTAGAAGTATCTTTGAACAAGTGCGGATACTTTTGACGTATCTGGTCTTCACGTTCCCATGTGAATTCATGACCACGTCGGGAGTTCCAACGGACTTTGACAATAGGAACAGGGCTTTGTCTGAGTTGCTTGACCTCACGGTCTACAACTTCAAGCGGTTCCTCGATGAAATTGAGCTTGTTGTCGATCTTGACCTCGTCGAGCGGAATGACGATGGTCTCATCAGATAGGCACTTGTCAGATAGGCACTTTTTCAAGTGCGAGACATGGAACACGTTATGAACATTGGAAAGAACTGGCGGGGGTTGGAGTCGATAGGCTACTGGACCAATACGCTCGGTGACTTCAAACGGTCCGGTGTACCTCGGGCTTAGCTTGCCGCGTTTCCCGAAGCGAACTGTCCCTTTCCATGGCGATACTTTGAGAGGCACTCGATCGCCGACCTGGAACTCAAGGGGTTTTCTCCGGTTATCGGCGTAGCTCTCCTGCCGGGTACGGGACGTCTTCAGTCGTTCACGGATGAGGGGGGGTGGGAAGCGTCGGACCTTGCAAGTCGTCAATCGTTAGCTTCAAGCCAACAGAGCGGTGACCGACGCTTGCGTCCATATAGGGCTTCGAAGGGTGTGCACTTGATGCTGGCATGGTAGCTGTTGCCATAGGTGAACTCAGGGGAGGTGAATATCTCGGCTTCCTACGAAGGCAACTACACGCGCTCTCAGCATCCTTTCAAGCGTTTGGATCGTCCTTCCACTCTGACCATTGGTCGGGGGGTGGTATGCAGTGATGAGGTCTAGTCGCGTTCTTAGCGATTTCCTGGAGGGCATTCGAAGGGGACGGGGTGTAGCTCGACTATCCTTATCGGAGATGATTGAAAGAGGGGTTTCGATATTCTGCCTGGACCTTGGAGCAAGTGAGGGGCTTGGCTATATTCTTTTTCGTGCCCGGCCACTATCAATATTCTCGGGGATCCTTGGGTCATACGTCGGATTCCGGGTTTCATGCTCGACCCTTGACGTAGTGGGTTATGTCTGGCCTGAGTTCGAATTCCTTCCCGATTGGCCATATGACCAAGGAAATGTACT
>CAJVGC010000592.1:4749924-4891766 GCA_910822075.1 Senecio squalidus
ATCGGGGATTTTGTAGTTATGAGAAGTAATGGACAACCGGTGTATAATTTTTGTGTCACCATTGATGATGCTACTATGGCTATTACACATGTAATAAGGTAATCTAATGAACATTTGTACGGAACTGCTGTTTCTCTTTGCAAACTGCTGCATGCCTTATTGCATCGTAACTAAAAAATATTATTTGATGTCACGACATCTAAACACATATGCTTCAGGGCCGAAGAACACTTACCTAATACATTAAGACAAGCGTTGATATACAAGGTGATTTTTCTACTATGCTGATTTTTATAGAGGTGGCGAAATGGACGGGTTGGTTTACGGGTCAGAATGGGTGGGTCAGGTAGACCTGAAACACTGCCCTGTACTAAATAAAGAAAACGAAGAAAAAAAAAAAAGGTATTCCTTTGGAGGAACTTCAACTGTTTGCCCTGGTTCCGAGATTTAAAATTACACGAATCAACCCATTCATAAGTAAATGGTTGAAATTGCCACATCTAAATTTTTTGTGAGAAAACTTACTCGTGGTTGTACTGTCGTTTTCTTACTATATGTTATTTTGTCATAGGCTCTGGGCTTCCCAATGCCTTCTTTTGCACACGTTTCATTGATTCTTGCCCCTGATCGGAGCAAACTCTCAAAACGACTATGGTACAACTTCAGTAGGACAGGTAATCATTGCCAATCATGTTATTGCTTGAGGCCAGAAACCCCATTTCCCTGAAACTGTCAGAGGTAAAAGTAAACTAAGCACGAAATAGCAACACAAACATTCATTCATAAGTAAATGGTTGCAAATCAAAACTGAATCTTATTGCGTGTCTTGTGTTAAGGGTTTTTTCAGCAACTACAAACATTTTCATTGGCGGGTATTGAAACGACCATGCATCCTCTCCAAAATCAGACCAGATACATAATTTCTTTCAAGATTGAATCAGGCACGCTTTCATGCTTCTCGAGGACAGAGAGCTTTTCTTTTCTTTTTGGTTGGACAAGACTGCATTTTGCTTATTTGTTTTTAGGGTGATATGAACATCAAGATGTAGAAGACATATGATTTGTATGAAAGTTAACTCATATCTCCATATTCTTTATTTGACAAGTATGTAGAATTTTGAGTTTTAAATAAAAGTTTACGGTCTTCTAATTATTGATTTCATGAGATAAATGTATGTGTTTTGGAGTTAAAGTTTAGCATTTACAGATTTGTCACTTTATATTGTCTATTATAATTTTCTATCTCTTTGCTTACTTTTTGAAATCAGATTAAACAACTTATAATAAGTATTATGAATTTAATTTTTTAACTACTAAAATTTATCAATTTTAAGTTTATTTTGCTACATTTTAACGATACTTTCTTATATAATCTCGTGTATCACACGGGGAATAAGCTAGTATATAGTAATATTTACGAATTCCGTTTCGATCTACCATAATTTCAAATCTTAGAAACATGATTCGGCCTCCAGTCGATATCCGTTACAATTTAACAGTTCAAACAAATTAGATCTAATACAAACTCTTTATTAAGCAGATCTTAACAGCTAAAATGGGACCACAAAATCACTGAAACAGATCAATCACAAATCAATAACCTAACATACTTAACAAATTTAGAAATCATTCAAAACAAACAATTTCAGCTCAAAACAACAAAATGAAATAAATTAGATCTCAAACCTTTTGTTCAAGCTTTCAACTTCTTCATCAGTAACCTGACCTCCAAACACAACTTTACTGATTCCATCAGACGGCTGTAATTCATTCAATTAGGAAAATTTTCAAATTCAAATTCAAAACCCTAATTTTCATGAAATCATGAAATTGAACAAAATTGGAGTGAATTGTGTATACCTGATGAGAACGAGCGGCGGAGCGAACGGTGGCCGGAGAATCAACGGCGGTGGTTTCTGACCAGGTCAATAGATCCGCAGTTGAAGTGTGAGGTTTTCTCACCGGAGTGTTTTTCTCCATTGTTGTTGTACAGAGTGAGAGATCAGAGTCTGATTTTGTTTGTTTAATGCGACGTCGTTTGGTTATAGATATATGAATTTGTATCTATATATTCATGTGTTTGAATTTGAGAGGTACGATTAATAGTATCTACTTTATCTAATAAATGGGGATAGAGCTGATGTCATATGACTGATGTGGCACATTTTTAGACCGTCCACCTAGGATTGCTTATTGATTCAATGATGTCATAATTCAATCTATTATATTATATATCAATATCTGTTATTAAAAGAAAGGCAGCGTACTGTGGAAGCTTTGCAACGTTAGAATACTCGCTGCTATTTATTTTCTTGCCGATGGTTTTCAAGAAATTTGAATTGTTCCAACTTTAAATAATTTTGAATTCCCAAGAAACCCTTTCACTTTCATATGTACTCCTTTTTCGTCACAAAACCTTGATTTTTTTTTCAGCTTCATTTTTCACAAAGTTAGGTTATTAACTTTTTTTAGTAATTAACAAAATTTTCATATGGGTTTGTTAATTTTTTGGATTCGAATAGTTGAATATATAACTTTTATATGATTTACTGATTTGTGTTGATGGACTTGATTTGGTGTAACAGTTGGGGTAATGAAGAAATGGTGGCGAAGTGAAGAGTTTTGGGTTTGTTCTTTTGGATCGTTTCAAAGGTATCAATTTTGGATTGTGATTCTGTATTTGAACGATTTTAGGTTTGATGTTTTTGTTCGTTTCATTTTATCTAAATCACTTGATTTAGTAGTTTTGTTGAGGTTTCACTAGAGCCCACAATGTGTTTGATGATATGTCAATTACATTTATGTCATGTCTATATTTTTAATTCAAGTACTCAATCAACAATCATAATATAGATTTGTGATTTTTAGTTAAAAAAAAATCAAAAGAGAATTTCCTTAGGTGTTTTATACGGCTTTGCATGAGTTGTTGAAGCAAATTCCTCATATGCATATATAAATATGAATTTGAATTGTGTTTAAAAGTTTGTGATTATGTTTATGTTTCACAGATGGATCGGGCTTCGATTCTTGGAGACGCAATAAGGTATGTAAAATTGGTTTTATGTCAAGTCAGTGAATTTAGCCTCGAACTGTAGTCGTCTTCTTCAAGCTCTTTGTTTGCACGTGATACAGGTCCTACTTCGGCCAACGAGTTCCACCAGCAACCCAGGTGCCACCACTCTTCCTCCAAGCATCAAACAAGAGGTTTTTCCCATTGACTTGCTCTCATCCGTTTAGCCTATTAGGGTACATTTCTTTCTATTAAATTCCATTTGAGTTTATATATTATTCAAACCAATCTTATGATATTTTACATGCAAGTATTCCGTAAAAGGGTAATAAACACAATGTAAAAAATATTTTATTAAAATGTATAAAGTCTAAAGCTTTTATTTAATATGCATGATCTCCGATGAGTTAGATATCGGGACTCTAAGATTAGTATAAATATAGCAACGTTTATAGAAAACGAGCATAAATAAGTTGAGACTTCAAGTATTAGTAAAGGGTAATGAATGTGCCATATGATGTAGTGTATTACTTCAAAGACATAAATTGTGCAATATTTTATACATTGGTTCATGGGCTTATATGTGTATTTAGGCTGTTATTTTTAAAGATCGTCAAACTTAGTAATGATGAATGAAGTGAAGTGATTGAAGATGAAATGTTCAAGTATTAGTAAAGGCTAAATGAAATGTTCAAGTATTAGTAAAGGCTAAATGAAATGTTCAAATATATATGTGTATATAGGCTGTTATTTTTAAAAATTTTATATGAAATCTCTCCAAGTATCTTAAACATTTCATCTTCAATCACTTCATTTGCTCCACCAAACCCTTCCTAATAGGTATCAAAAGTTAGGGTTTTTTTTATCAGTTTATGAAACAAGGTAAACGTGTTTATAGTTTTATAGAATCTGTTTGGTCAGCTGTTTGATTCTATCAGCGTGATTTCAGGTGTTTGATTCATATAATATTTCAGGGGATAATATTATAGCCCTTACATTTAAATTTCATTTTATCTTTCTCCCATTTGACTGATTCTTCTTCATGTTAGTTCGGTTATATTTTACACAGATAGGGAATCTAGACACACTCGGGGATTTTGTAGTTATGAGAAGTAATGGACAACCGGTGTATAATTTTTGTGTCACCATTGATGATGCTACTATGGCTATTACACATGTAATAAGGTAATCTAATGAACATTTGTACGGAACTGCTGTTTCTCTTTTGCAAACTGCTGCATGCCTTATTGCATCGTAACTAAAAAATATTATTTGATGTCAGGGCATCTACTAAACACATATGCTTCAGGGCCGAAGAACACTTACCTAATACATTAAGACAAGCGTTGATATACAAGGTGATTTTTCTACTATGCTGATTTTTTATAGAGGTGGCGAAATGGACGGGTTGGTTTACGGGTCAGAATGGGTGGGTCAGGTAGACCTGAAACACTGCCCTGTACTAAATAAAGAAAAACGAAAAAAAAAAAGGTATCCTTTGGAGAACTTCAACCTGTTTGCCTGGTTCCGAGATTAAAAATTACACGAATCAACCCATTCATAAGTAAATGGTTGAAATTGCCACATCTAAATTTTTTGTGAGAAAACTTACTCGTGGTTGTACTGTCGTTTTCTTACTATATGTTATTTTGTCATAGGCTCTGGGCTTCCCAATGCCTTCTTTTGCACACGTTTCATTGATTCTTGCCCCTGATCGGAGCAAACTCTCAAAACGACATGGTACAACTTCAGTAGGACAGGTAATCATTGCCAATCATGTTAATTGCTTGAGGCAGAAACCCCATTTCCCTGAACTGTCAGAGGTAAAAGTAAATAAGCACGAAAATAGCAACACAAACATTTTCATTCATAAGTAAATGGTTGAAATCAAAACTGAATCTTATTGCGTGTCTTGTGTTAAGGGTTTTTTTTAGCAACTACAAACATTTTCATTGGCGGGTATTGAAACGACCATGCATCCTCTCCAAAATCAGACCAGATACATAATTTCTTTCAAGATTGAATCAGGCACGCTTTCAACCTTCTCGAGGACAGAGAGCTTTTCTTTTCTTTTTGGTTGGACAAGACTGCATTTTGCTTATTTGTTTTTAGGGTGATATGAACATCAAGATGTAGAAGACATATGATTTGTATGAAAGTTAACTCATCTCTCCATATTCTTTATTTGACAAGTATGTAGAATTTTGAGTTTTAAATAAAAGTTTACGGTCTTCTAATTATTGATTTCATGAGATAAATGTATGTGTTTTGGAGTTAAAGTTTAGCATTTACAGATTTGTCACTTTATATTGTCTATTATAATTTTCTATCTCTTTGCTTACTTTTTGAAATCAAATTAAACAACTTATAATAAGTATTATGAATTTAATTTTTTAACTACTAAAATTTATCAATTTTAAGTTTATTTTGCTACATTTTAACGATACTTTCTTATATAATCTCGTGTATCACACGGGGAATAAGCTAGTATATAGTAATATTTACGAATTCCGTTTCGATCTACCATAATTTCAAATCTTAGAAACATGATTCGGCCTCCAGTCGATATCCGTTACAATTTAACAGTTCAAACAAATTAGATCTAATACAAACTCTTTATTAAGCAGATCTTAACAGCTAAAATGGGACCACAAAATCACTGAAACAGATCAATCACAAATCAATAACCTAACATACTTAACAAATTTAGAAATCATTCAAAACAAACAATTTCAGCTCAAAACAACAAAATGAAATAAATTAGATCTCAAACCTTTTGTTCAAGCTTTCAACTTCTTCATCAGTAACCTGACCTCCAAACACAACTTTACTGATTCCATCAGACGGCTGTAATTCATTCAATTAGGAAAATTTTCTAATTCAAATTCAAAACCCTAATTTTCATGAAATCATGAAATTGAACAAAATTGGAGTGAATTGTGTATACCTGATGAGAACGAGCGGCGGAGCGAACGGTGGCCGGAGAATCAACGGCGGTGGTTTCTAACCAGGTCAATAGATCTGCAGTTGAAGTGTGAGGTTTTCTCACCGGAGTGTTTTTCTCCATTGTTGTTGTACAGAGTGAGAGATCAGAGTCTGATTTTGTTTGTTTAATGCGACGTCGTTTGGTTATAGATATATGAATTTGTATCTATATATTCATGTGTTTGAATTTGAGAGGTACGATTAATAGTATCTACTTTATCTAATAAATGGGGATAGAGCTGATGTCATATGACTGATGTGGCACATTCTTAGACCGTCCACCTAGGATTGCTTATTGATTCAATGATGTCATAATTCAATCTATTATATTATATATCAATATCTGTTATTAAAAGAAAGGCAGCGTACTGTGGAAGCTTTGCAACGTTAGAATACTAGCTGCTATTTATTTTCTTGCCGATGGTTTTCAAGAAATTTGAATTGTTCCAACTTTAAATAATTTTGAATTCCCAAGAAACCCTTTCACTTTCATATGTACTCCTTTTTCGTCACAAAACCTTGATTTTTTTTTCAGCTTCATTTTTCACAAAGTTAGGTTATTAACTTTTTTTAGTAATTAACAAAATTTTCATATGGGTTTGTTAATTTTTTGGATTCGAATAGTTGAATATATAACTTTTATATGATTTACTGATTTGTGTTGATGGACTTGATTTGGTGTAACAGTTGGGGTAATGAAGAAATGGTGGCGAAGTGAAGAGTTTTGGGTTTGTTCTTTTGGATCGTTTCAAAGGTATCAATTTTGGATTGTGATTCTGTATTTGAACGATTTTAGGTTTGATGTTTTTGTTCGTTTCATTTTATCTAAATCACCTGATTTAGTAGTTTTGTTGAGGTTTCACTAGAGCCCACAATGTGTTTGATGATATGTCAATTACATTTATGTCATGTCTATATTTTTAATTCAAGTACTCAATCAACAATCATAATATAGATTTGTGATTTTTAGTTAAAAAAAAATCAAAAGAGAATTTCCTTAGGTGTTTTATACGGCTTTGCATGAGTTGTTGAAGCAAATTCCTCATATGCATATATAAATATGAATTTGAATTGTGTTTAAAAGTTTGTGATTATGTTAATGTTTCACAGATGGATCGGGCTTCGATTCTTGGAGACGCAATAAGGTATGTAAAATTGGTTTTATGTCAAGTCAGTGAATTTAGCCTCGAACTGTAGTCGTCTTCTTCAAGCTCTTTGTTTGCACGTGATACAGGTCCTACTTCGGCCAACGAGTTCCACCAGCAACCCAGGTGCCACCACTCTTCCTCCAAGCATCAAACAAGAGGTTTTTCCCATTGACTTGCTCTCATCCGTTTAGCCTATTAGGGTACATTTCTTTCTATTAAATTCCATTTGAGTTTATATATTATTCAAACCAATCTTATGATATTTTACATGCAAGTATTCCGTAAAAGGGTAATAAACACAATGTAAAAAATATTTTATTAAAATGTATAAAGTCTAAAGCTTTTATTTAATATGCATGATCTCCGATGAGTTAGATATCGGGACTCTAAGATTAGTATAAATATAGCAACGTTTATAGAAAACGAGCATAAATAAGTTGAGACTTCAAGTATTAGTAAAGGGTAATGAATGTGCCATATGATGTAGTGTATTACTTCAAAGACATAAATTGTGCAATATTTTATACATTGGTTCATGGGCTTATATGTGTATTTAGGCTGTTATTTTTAAAGATCGTCAAACTTAGTAATGATGAATGAAGTGAAGTGATTGAAGATGAAATGTTCAAATATTAGTAAAGGCTAAATGAAATGTTCAAGTATTAGTAAAGGCTAAATGAAATGTTCAAATATGTGTATTTAGGCTGTTATTTTTAAAAATTTATATGAAATCTCTCCAAGTATCTTAAACATTTCATCTTCAATCACTTCATATGCTCCACCAAACCCTTCCTAATAGGTATCAAAAGTTAGGGTTTTTTTTATCAGTTTATGAAACAAGGTAAACGTGTTTATAGTTTTATAGAATCTGTTTGGTCTGCTGTTTGATTCTATCAGCGTGATTTCAGGTGTTTGATTCATATAATATTTCAGGGGATAATATTATAGCCCTTACATTTAAATTTCATTTTATCTTTCTCCCATTTGACTGATTCTTCTTCATGTTAGTTCGGTTATATTTTACACAGATAGGGAATCTAGACACACTCGGGGATTTTGTAGTTATGAGAAGTAATGGACAACCGGTGTATAATTTTTGTGTCACCATTGATGATGCTACTATGGCTATTACACATGTAATAAGGTAATCTAATGAACATTTGTACGGAACTGCTGTTTCTCTTTTGCAAACTGCTGCATGCCTTATTGCATCGTAACTAAAAAATATTATTTGATGTCACGACATCTACTAAACACATATGCTTCAGGGCCGAAGAACACTTACCTAATACATTAAGACAAGCGTTGATATACAAGGTGATTTTTCTACTATGCTGAGTTTTTATAGAGGTGGCGAAATGGACGGGTTGGTTTACGGGTCAGAATGGGTGGGTCAGGTAGACCTGAAACACTGCCCTGTACTAAATAAAGAAAAACGAAGAAAAAAAAAAGGTATCCTTTGGAGAACTTCAACCTGTTTGCCTGGTTCCGAGATTAAAAATTACACGAATCAACCCATTCATAAGTAAATGGTTGAAATTGCCACATCTAAATTTTTTGTGAGAAAACTTACTCGTGGTTGTACTGTCGTTTTCTTACTATATGTTATTTTGTCATAGGCTCTGGGCTTCCCAATGCCTTCTTTTGCACACGTTTCATTGATTCTTGCCCCTGATCGGAGCAAACTCTCAAAACGACATGGTACAACTTCAGTAGGACAGGTAATCATTGCCAATCATGTTAATTGCCAGAGGCAGAAACCCCATTTCCCTGAACTGTCAGAGGTAAAAGTAAATAAGCACGAAAATAGCAACACAAACATTTTCATTCATAAGTAAATGGTTGAAATCAAAACTGAATCTTATTGCGTGTCTTGTGTTAAGGGTTTTTTTAGCAACTACAAACATTTTCATTGGCGGGTATTGAAACGACCATGCATCCTCTCCAAAATCAGACCAGATACATAATTTCTTTCAAGATTGAATCAGGCACGCTTTCATGCTTCTCGAGGACAGAGAGCTTTTCTTTTCTTTTTGGTTGGACAAGACTGCATTTTGCTTATTTGTTTTTAGGGTGATATGAACATCAAGATGTAGAAGACATATGATTTGTATGAAAGTTAACTCATCTCTCCATATTCTTTATTTGACAAGTATGTAGAATTTTGAGTTTTAAATAAAAGTTTACGGTCTTCTAATTATTGATATCATGAGATAAATGTATGGGTTTTGGAGTTAAAGTTTAGCATTTACAGATTTGTCACTTTATATTGTCTATTATAATTTTCTATCTCTTTGCTTACTTTTTGAAATCAGATTAAACAACTTATAATAAGTATTATGAATTTAATTTTTTAACTACTAAAATTTATCAATTTTAAGTTTATTTTGCTACATTTTAACGATACTTTCTTATATAATCTCGTGTATCACACGGGGAATAAGCTAGTATATAGTAATATTTACGAATTCCGTTTCGATCTACCATAATTTCAAATCTTAGAAA
Source organism: Senecio squalidus (assembly GCA_910822075.1). Lineage (NCBI taxonomy): Eukaryota > Viridiplantae > Streptophyta > Magnoliopsida > Asterales > Asteraceae > Senecio > Senecio squalidus. The sequence goes on from CAJVGC010000592.1 coordinate 4,759,573, forward strand.
CATGATTCGGCCTCCATTCGATATCCGTTACAATTTAACAGTTCAAACAAATTAGATCTAATACAAACTCTTTATTAAGCAGATCTTAACAGCTAAAATGGGACCACAAAATCACTGAAACAGATCAATCACAAATCAATAACCTAACATACTTAACAAATTTAGAAATCATTCAAAACAAACAATTTCAGCTCAAAACAACAAAATGAAATAAATTAGATCTCAAACCTTTTGTTCAAGCTTTCAACTTCTTCATCAGTAACCTGACCTCCAAACACAACTTTACTGATTCCATCAGACGGCTGTAATTCATTCAATTAGGAAAATTTTCAAATTCAAATTCAAAACCCTAATTTTCATGAAATCATGAAATTGAACAAAATTGGAGTGAATTGTGTATACCTGATGAGAACGAGCGGCGGAGCGAACGGTGGCCGGAGAATCAACGGCGGTGGTTTCTGACCAGGTCAATAGATCCGCAGTTGAAGTGTGAGGTTTTCTCACCGGAGTGTTTTTCTCCATTGTTGTTGTACAGAGTGAGAGATCAGAGTCTGATTTTGTTTGTTTAATGCGACGTCGTTTGGTTATAGATATATGAATTTGTATCTATATATTCATGTGTTTGAATTTGAGAGGTACGATTAATAGTATCTACTTTATCTAATAAATGGGGATAGAGCTGATGTCATATGACTGATGTGGCACATTCTTAGACCGTCCACCTAGGATTGCTTATTGATTCAATGATGTCATAATTCAATCTATTATATTATATATCAATATCTGTTATTAAAAGAAAGGCAGCGTACTGTGGAAGCTTTGCAACGTTAGAATACTCGCTGCTATTTATTTTCTTGCCGATGGTTTTCAAGAAATTTGAATTGTTCCAACTTTAAATAATTTTGAATTCCCAAGAAACCCTTTCACTTTCATATGTACTCCTTTTTCGTCACAAAACCTTGATTTTTTTTTCAGCTTCATTTTTCACAAAGTTAGGTTATTAAATTTTTTTAGTAATTAACAAAATTTTCATATGGGTTTGTTAATTTTTTGGATTCGAATAGTTGAATATATAACTTTTATATGATTTACTGATTTGTGTTGATGGACTTGATTTGGTGTAACAGTTGGGGTAATGAAGAAATGGTGGCGAAGTGATTCTTTTGGATCGTTTCAAAGGTATCAATTTTGGATTGTGATTCTGTATTTGAACGATTTTAGGTTTGATGTTTTTGTTCGTTTCATTTTATCTAAATCACCTGATTTAGTAGTTTTGTTGAGGTTTCACTAGAGCCCACAATGTGTTTGATGATATGTCAATTACATTTATGTCATGTCTATATTTTTAATTCAAGTACTCAATCAACAATCATAATATAGATTTGTGATTTTTAGTTAAAAAAAAATCAAAAGAGAATTTCCTTAGGTGTTTTATACGGCTTTGCATGAGTTGTTGAAGCAAATTCCTCATATGCATATATAAATATGAATTTGAATTGTGTTTAAAAGTTTGTGATTATGTTAATGTTTCACAGATGGATCGGGCTTCGATTCTTGGAGACGCAATAAGGTATGTAAAATTGGTTTTATGTCAAGTCAGTGAATTTAGCCTCGAACTGTAGTCGTCTTCTTCAAGCTCTTTGTTTGCACGTGATACAGGTCCTACTTCGGCCAACGAGTTCCACCAGCAACCCAGGTGCCACCACTCTTCCTCCAAGCATCAAACAAGAGGTTTTTCCCATTGACTTGCTCTCATCCGTTTAGCCTATTAGGGTACATTTCTTTCTATTAAATTCCATTTGAGTTTATATATTATTCAAACCAATCTTATGATATTTTACATGCAAGTATTCCGTAAAAGGGTAATAAACACAATGTAAAAAATATTTTATTAAAATGTATAAAGTCTAAAGCTTTTATTTAATATGCATGATCTCCGATGAGTTAGATATCGGGACTCTAAGATTAGTATAAATATAGCAACGTTTATAGAAAACGAGCATAAATAAGTTGAGACTTCAAGTATTAGTAAAGGGTAATGAATGTGCCATATGATGTAGTGTATTACTTCAAAGACATAAATTGTGCAATATTTTATACATTGGTTCATGGGCTTATATGTGTATTTAGGCTGTTATTTTTAAAGATCGTCAAACTTAGTAATGATGAATGAAGTGAAGTGATTGAAGATGAAATGTTCAAGTATTAGTAAAGGCTAAATGAAATGTTCAAGTATTAGTAAAGGCTAAATGAAATGTTCAAATATGTGTATTTAGGCTGTTATTTTTAAAAATTTTATATGAAATCTCTCCAAGTATCTTAAACATTTCATCTTCAATCACTTCATATGCTCCACCAAACCCTTCCTAATAGGTATCAAAAGTTAGGGTTTTTTTTATCAGTTTATGAAACAAGGTAAACGTGTTTATAGTTTTATAGAATCTGTTTGGTCTGCTGTTTGATTCTATCAGCGTGATTTCAGGTGTTTGATTCATATAATATTTCAGGGGATAATATTATAGCCCTTACATTTAAATTTCATTTTATCTTTCTCCCATTTGACTGATTCTTCTTCATGTTAGTTCGGTTATATTTTACACAGATAGGGAATCTAGACACACTCGGGGATTTTGTAGTTATGAGAAGTAATGGACAACCGGTGTATAATTTTTGTGTCACCATTGATGATGCTACTATGGCTATTACACATGTAATAAGGTAATCTAATGAACATTTGTACGGAACTGCTGTTTCTCTTTTGCAAACTGCTGCATGCCTTATTGCATCGTAACTAAAAAATATTATTTGATGTCACGACATCTACTAAACACATATGCTTCAGGGCCGAAGAACACTTACCTAATACATTAAGACAAGCGTTGATATACAAGGTGACTTTTCTACTATGCTGAGTTTTTATAGAGGTGGCGAAATGGACGGGTTGGTTTACGGGTCAGAATGGGTGGGTCAGGTAGACCTGAAACACTGCCCTGTACTAAATAAAGAAAAACGAAAAAAAAAAAGGTATCCTTTGGAGAACTTCAACCTGTTTGCCTGGTTCCGAGATTAAAAATTACACGAATCAACCCATTCATAAGTAAATGGTTGAAATTGCCACATTTAAATTTTTTGTGAGAAAACTTATTCGTGGTTGTACTGTCGTTTTCTTACTATATGTTATTTTGTCATAGGCTCTGGGCTTCCCAATGCCTTCTTTTGCACACGTTTCATTGATTCTTGTCCCTGATCGGAGCAAACTCTCAAAACGACATGGTACAACTTCAGTACGACAGGTAATCATTGCCAATCATGTTAATTGCTTGAGGCAGAAACCCCATTTCCCTGAACTGTCAGAGGTAAAAGTAAATAAGCACGAAAATAGCAACACAAACATTTTCATTCATAAGTAAATGGTTGAAATCAAAACTGAATCTTATTGCGTGACTTGTGTTAAGGGTTTTTTTAGCAACTACAAACATTTTCATTGGCGGGTATTGAAACGACCATGCATCCTCTCCAAAATCAGACCAGATACATAATTTCTTTCAAGATTGAATCAGGCACGCTTTCATGCTTCTCGAGGACAGAGAGCTTTTCTTTTCTTTTTGGTTGGACAAGACTGCATTTTGCTTATTTGTTTTTAGGGTGATATGAACATCAAGATGTAGAAGACATATGATTTGTATGAAAGTTAACTCATCTCTCCATATTCTTTATTTGACAAGTATGTAGAATTTTGAGTTTTAAATAAAAGTTTACGGTCTTCTAATTATTGATTTCATGAGATAAATGTATGTGTTTTGGAGTTAAAGTTTAGCATTTACAGATTTGTCACTTTATATTGTCTATTATAATTTTCTATCTCTTTGCTTACTTTTTGAAATCAGATTAAACAACTTATAATAAGTATTATGAATTTAATTTTTTAACTACTAAAATTTATCAATTTTAAGTTTATTTTGCTACATTTTAACGATACTTTCTTATATAATCTCGTGTATCACACGGGGAATAAGCTAGTATATAGTAATATTTACGAATTCCGTTTCGATCTACCATAATTTCAAATCTTAGAAACATGATTCGGCCTCCAGTCGATATCCGTTACAATTTAACAGTTCAAACAAATTAGATCTAATACAAACTCTTTATTAAGCAGATCTTAACAGCTAAAATGGGACCACAAAATCACTGAAACAGATCAATCACAAATCAATAACCTAACATACTTAACAAATTTAGAAATCATTCAAAACAAACAATTTCAGCTCAAAACAACAAAATGAAATAAATTAGATCTCAAACCTTTTGTTCAAGCTTTCAACTTCTTCATCAGTAACCTGACCTCCAAACACAACTTTACTGATTCCATCAGACGGCTGTAATTCATTCAATTAGGAAAATTTTCAAATTCAAATTCAAAACCCTAATTTTCATGAAATCATGAAATTGAACAAAATTGGAGTGAATTGTGTATACCTGATGAGAACGAGCGGCGGAGCGAACGGTGGCCGGAGAATCAACGGCGGTGGTTTCTGACCAGGTCAATAGATCTGCAGTTGAAGTGTGAGGTTTTCTCACCGGAGTGTGTTTCTCCATTGTTGTTGTACAGAGTGAGAGATCAGAGTCTGATTTTGTTTGTTTAATGCGACGTCGTTTGGTTATAGATATATGAATTTGTATCTATATATTCATGTGTTTGAATTTGAGAGGTACGATTAATAGTATCTACTTTATCTAATAAATGGGGATAGAGCTGATGTCATATGATTGATGTGGCACATTCTTAGACCGTCCACCTAGGATTGCTTATTGATTCAATGATGTCATAATTCAATCTATTATATTATATATCAATATCTGTTATTAAAAGAAAGGCAGCGTACTGTGGAAGCTTTGCAACGTTAGAATACTCGCTGCTATTTATTTTCTTGCCGATGGTTTTCAAGAAATTTGAATTGTTCCAACTTTAAATAATTTTGAATTCCCAAGAAACCCTTTCACTTTCATATGTACTCCTTTTTCGTCACAAAACCTTGATTTTTTTTTCAGCTTCATTTTTCACAAAGTTAGGTTATTAACTTTTTTTAGTAATTAACAAAATTTTCATATGGGTTTGTTAATTTTTTGGATTCGAATAGTTGAATATATAACTTTTATATGATTTACTGATTTGTGTTGATGGACTTGATTTGGTGTAACAGTTGGGGTAATGAAGAAATGGTGGCGAAGTGATTCTTTTGGATCGTTTCAAAGGTATCAATTTTGGATTGTGATTCTGTATTTGAACGATTTTAGGTTTGATGTTTTTGTTCGTTTCATTTTATCTAAATCACCTGATTTAGTAGTTTTGTTGAGGTTTCACTAGAGCCCACAATGTGTTTGATGATATGTCAATTACATTTATGTCATGTCTATATTTTTAATTCAAGTACTCAATCAACAATCATAATATAGATTTGTGATTTTTAGTTAAAAAAAAATCAAAAGAGAATTTCCTTAGGTGTTTTATACGGCTTTGCATGAGTTGTTGAAGCAAATTCCTCATATGCATATATAAATATGAATTTGAATTGTGTTTAAAAGTTTGTGATTATGTTAATGTTTCACAGATGGATCGGGCTTCGATTCTTGGAGACGCAATAAGGTATGTAAAATTGGTTTTATGTCAAGTCAGTGAATTTAGCCTCGAACTGTAGTCGTCTTCTTCAAGCTCTTTGTTTGCACGTGATACAGGTCCTACTTCGGCCAACGAGTTCCACCAGCAACCCAGGTGCCACCACTCTTCCTCCAAGCATCAAACAAGAGGTTTTTCCCATTGACTTGCTCTCATCCGTTTAGCCTATTAGGGTACATTTCTTTCTATTAAATTCCATTTGTGTTTATATATTATTCAAACCAATCTTATGATATTTTACATGCAAGTATTCCGTAAAAGGGTAATAAACACAATGTAAAAAATATTTTATTAAAATGTATAAAGTCTAAAGCTTTTATTTAATATGCATGATCTCCGATGAGTTAGATATCGGGACTCTAAGATTAGTATAAATATAGCAACGTTTATAGAAAACGAGCATAAATAAGTTGAGACTTCAAGTATTAGTAAAGGGTAATGAATGTGCCATATGATGTAGTGTATTACTTCAAAGACATAAATTGTGCAATATTTTATACATTGGTTCATGGGCTTATATGTGTATTTAGGCTGTTATTTTTAAAGATCGTCAAACTTAGTAATGATGAATGAAGTGAAGTGATTGAAGATGAAATGTTCAAGTATTAGTAAAGGCTAAATGAAATGTTCAAGTATTAGTAAAGGCTAAATGAAATGTTCAAATATGTGTATTTAGGCTGTTATTTTTAAAATTTTATATGAAATCTCTCCAAGTATCTTAAACATTTCATCTTCAATCACTTCATTTGCTCCACCAAACCCTTCCTAATAGGTATCAAAAGTTAGGGTTTTTTTTATCAGTTTATGAAACAAGGTAAACGTGTTTATAGTTTTATAGAATCTGTTTGGTCTGCTGTTTGATTCTATCAGCGTGATTTCAGGTGTTTGATTCATATAATATTTCAGGGGATAATATTATAGCCCTTACATTTAAATTTCATTTTATCTTTCTCCCATTTGACTGATTCTTCTTCATGTTAGTTCGGTTATATTTTACACAGATAGGGAATCTAGACACACTCGGGGATTTTGTAGTTATGAGAAGTAATGGACAACCGGTGTATAATTTTTGTGTCACCATTGATGATGCTACTATGGCTATTACACATGTAATAAGGTAATCTAATGAACATTTGTACGGAACTGCTGTTTCTCTTTTGCAAACTGCTGCATGCCTTATTGCATCGTAACTAAAAAATATTATTTGATGTCACGGCATCTACTAAACACATATGCTTCAGGGCCGAAGAACACTTACCTAATACATTAAGACAAGCGTTGATATACAAGGTGATTTTTCTACTATGCTGATTTTTTATAGAGGTGGCGAAATGGACGGGTTGGTTTACGGGTCAGAATGGGTGGGTCAGGTAGACCTGAAACACTGCCCTGTACTAAATAAAGAAAAACGAAAAAAAAAAGGTATCCTTTGGAGAACTTCAACCTGTTTGCCTGGTTCCGAGATTAAAAATTACACGAATCAACCCATTCATAAGTAAATGGTTGAAATTGCCACATCTAAATTTTTTGTGAGAAAACTTACTCGTGGTTGTACTGTCGTTTTCTTACTATATGTTATTTTGTCATAGGCTCTGGGCTTCCCAATGCCTTCTTTTGCACACGTTTCATTGATTCTTGCCCCTGATCGGAGCAAACTCTAAAAACGACATGGTACAACTTCAGTAGGACAGGTAATCATTGCCAATCATGTTAATTTCGATTCTTTTTCCTTCGGAGATATACAAATTTTGTGTTGCTATTTTCGTGCTTATTTACTTTTACCTCTGACAGTTCAGGGAAATCGGGTTTCTGCCTCAAGCAATTGTGAATTATCTAGCATTGTTGGGTTGGAGTGACGGGACTAATGCTGAATTTTTTACCCTGGACCAACTAGGTTAGTACGCCTAATCTGGTGTTATGCACATAATTTGCAGCTTAGATTGAAGTTGTCCTTCGTGGTCTTTAATCTAATATTCTTGTGTGCAGTTGAAAAATTTTCAATTAGTCGCGTCAACAAAAGTGGAGCCATATTTGATTCAACCAAGTTGAGGTGACCGATGTCTAATTTTTTTATTATAAAAAGTGTCGGTTTTCAAGTATTCTAATTTTTAAGTAATTGCAATTTTCGAAAAGATTAGGTGGATGAATGGTCAACATTTGAAGGCTCTTCCCGCAGAAGAGTTGATAAAGTCTATCGGTGAGCAATGGAGGAGTGCACACATACTCAATGAATCAGACGGGCTCTTTATAGAAGTACGAATTCTGTTTCTAAATATCTCCTTGAGGTCGAAAACCTAAATGTGTATTTTATTCCGTTTAGTGGTTATTTTTATTTTGGTATACAGGATGCTTTTAAACTTCTGGAAGGTGGGATTGATGTGATAACCGATGCAGAAAAGTTACTTTTAGACCTGCTATCTTATCCTTTCCACGATACTCTATCAAGGTTACTTGCCATTTTTTGACACAAATTATGTCGTGATCTTCTTTTCAAAACATAGTAGATATTTGACTCCTAGGTGGACTATATCATTCAGTTCCTATTTATTCATTAACAAATGCCGCCAATCTAATATTTGAGTTTACGTTTTAGTCTTGTATCGTTTGAGTTTTTAAAGGAGTTTGTAACTATAATTAATTGTATGGTTTTCGGCAGTCCTGAAGGTAGAGTAATCTTAGAAGACGGTCTTCCAGTAGTTTCTGAGAGCTTGTTAGCTGCATATGATAGCGGTGAGCTTTTAGGTGCACTTGAAGAAGGAAAATTTGGGTGGCAGAAGTGGGTTAAAGCCTTTGGTAAACCATTAAAACGCAAGGGGAAATCTCTGTTCATGCCTCTGCGAGTTTTGCTGACAGGAAAACTTCATGGGCTCGACATGGGAGAAAATATTGTTTTGATCTATAGAGCGGGAACTAGCGGCATTGTGACAGATAAAGTTGGGTTTGTGACATTGGAACAACGGCTCAAATCATTAAAACAAGTCGACTGGGAAGCATTTAGCAAGGTGGTGCCAGAAGAGGAGTCTTCATCTGCTACCGTTGTTGCTGCTTCTCACTAATTGAGTATTCATATCGTATCGATATTTGAATCTTTTTCTTGAGTTAACCCTTGCGTGTTTTTCTAATCATGGAACATATGTCCTATCATGTATAGGATATCTTATTTGATAATGATAATATTTCATCGGTTTTTGCTTCTAGGAGAGACCCTATATGTAGAAAAGCTCACACGTTACAATAATTTGTAGCAAGTACATTACAATAGATAACTAATAATATTATAGCCCTTACATTTAAATTTCATTTTATCTTTCTCCCATTTGACTTTCTCCCATTTGACTGATTCTTCTTCATATATGTGGGATGAAAACAAATAGTCTTAATGTTATAGCCTAAACTAATAATAAAAATGATGATTTTAAAACAACTTTTGAATGTAGCATCCGTGTATTACACGGGTACTAAGCTAGTTGAGTGAGTAAGTGAGTGTGTGTGTGTGAGTGGATTTTAAGTTTTTCCTTTTTTCTCTCACTCTAGAAAATTTTGTTTTTTCTCTCTCTATATCTATAACGCTATCTCTAGATATAGAATCAGAATATTTATGGTTTTGGTCCCTTGAGTTTTTATTATTATAATTGAAGACTCGTATTTAAAAATCGTAATGTAATTGAGTAATAGACAATTGTCTTCATCTAAATTTTGTTGTAATATAAAAGTTAGTTAGTTTTATTTTATTTTTTCAAAAGTTGCTTCTATAAAGTTAATCCGAGAAATATAAACATTAACAATATATCAACTTTATAAATAGCTTTCGATTTGTCTTCTCATTTAAATTTTTCTTACTCCTTTTAAAAGTTATTATCAGAATTTAAATAGTTAGAAAATATTTAAGGAAAAATGGAAAGTTCGAACTTTTGAAGGGGAAAGTGAAATAGTTTAGAAAATGGATTGGGATACTTTGATGTCCCCACAATTTGAAGAGTTTGAAAAATAATTGGCAGATAAAGATAAACAACAAGCTACTCAAGAAGTAGAACTTATTACTGTTGATACTGCATAAAATCTAAAATATGTTGATGCACTAGTAATTCATTATGATCAACCAGTTTTTGAACAAGTTAATACTGAACAAACAAGTGAGCCAACAAGTGAGGAGAAGAAATTGGCTGAATAACTTCCGAAATTAGAAGTGATATGATTGTTAAAGAGAAGTGTAGAACAAGCCAAAAGGCCCAAAGCTAAGGGTGTTGCTCTTCCTGCTGCATAAACTAATGAAACACCAAGAATTGTTGAAGGGGGAGACTACTTTGTTGATACAACTGCTCCTCATAGGGTAGTTCCAATTATTCCTCCTGATACAAGACTAAATCCAAGACCTCATACTGATCCAATTGAAAAAGGAAAAAGGAAAGAAGGTGATTGTTGAAGATGAATCTACTAAGAAGACTGAAGATGCCAAACAACTAAAGATAGATGAACTTGTGGCATTAGAATTGGCTTTATAAAAAATCAATGTGCCTAGTGATCTGTCTGTAGCAAGACAAGTTCATGTTGAGCTTCAAAGAAGATAATTTGAAAGGATAGAGAGGGAAGAAGCTGAGAGAATGAAGCTTATCTGATTGAAAAATGAAGAGATGAAGCTGATAGAAAGAGAAGAAAAAGGCCAAAAGGAACAAGAAGAAAACAAAAGAATGACACTTATAAGCAGAAGTTTGTCAAGTTCTTAAAAGACAGGGGCTATAGTGGTAAGTCTCTAGGTCCAAGAACTTTACAAACATTCTTGGACTGTTTGAGATGGAGAGAAAGAAGGATAAAAAAAAAATTGCAACTAGGCTTACAGAACAACAAGAGAAAGAAAAATATAAGTTGGAAAAGCTTATCAAGAGAGCTCATGAAGTAGGAGCAAGAGTTTTAAATGAACAAGGACAGTTTATTCCTAATCCCTTCCATCCTAAACAAACTATCATTGATTTGGAGAAGATGAAAAGAAAAAATTCATTTTCTACAAAGCAAACTTCAAAGAGGCAAAAGGTTGTGAAGGAACCAACAATAGTAATTGGAGTAGCAACAGACTCTACACCAAAGGAACAAGGTGATACATCTTCTCAATTTGTTTTAGTTGATGTTTGTAAGATTGTTGAAAAAGAGAGAGATGTAGAGATCATACCAGATGATTACTCATTGATCATTTTGCAAGAAGAAGATGATGCTTTACATGTTGAACCATTAGCCAACGAGTTATTTGACATCATTGATTGGGAGTTTATTGGAGAAAATAACAAAGCAACTTATGAAGTAACTAGATCAGACAAGAAGAAGTACAATATGCTTATTTCTTTTGGATGGTGAAAGAATTCTCCAGAAAAGACATGGTCCAAACACTACAAGAAAAAACACCTTAAGTGACGACTTTTTTAGTAACAACCCATAATTTAGTCACTAATATCATCATTTAGTCACTATAAAATAAGTCGTCACTAAATTTGGTCTTTATTGCAATATTAGTGACCAATACTAAAATAGTGGTCTCTAAACTGAGATAGTATGAACGAAAAATCTCTTATCTTAATTTCATAATTAACATTAGTGACCAAAAATAGTTCGTCACTTCGTTTAAAGGCTAGAGACCAAGACAAAGTGGTCACTAAGTAGTGTTTATTAATTTGAAAAAAACAATATACTAGTTGGGAAGCGTAGAATTCTCATAAAATGTTAAAGTACAATAACATTTATTCAGATAAAAAATTTTAAGACGAAAATAAAATGGAATTTAATTATGATGTATGAAGTTAAAAAAAAATCTTAAAGATCATAATATTCTTTAAATTAATGCTAATGTTAGGCTGTTTTTAATTTGTCATATAAGTTATTTAATAAAAGTTATATTTGTACAGTGAACCAAATAAAAAAAAAGTTTTACATCATATAAAATACATAAAAATATTATTACTCTTAGGTGCTGTTCTTTTTTGAAAAAAAAGTGTGAATAGGCTCTGATTTCTGACCCGGTCAGAGGTTTTAAAAATTTTGTTGTTCTTTTTTTTTTTTTCAACCAGAGACAAAAAACCTCTTTTTACCTCTAATACAACCCTACATAAAAAAAACCTCTTTTGATTACCTCTTTCTCTTCACCAGTAAGTTTTCCATCCTTAAATTCGGATGTTCCTTAAATTAGTTTGGAAGTGTGATTCGGTTTGTTATTTGGGATTGCATTATGGTGCTATATATCAGTTGAGTTATGAATAATTTAAAGTTTCGTGATATAATGAAAAAGTCTGAGTAACTGTTAGAGTTAAAAATAGAGGAAACCGTGTAGAAATAACATTAATAATGTCGTAATTGGTCATAGCTTAAAGTAGCCTTTGGGAAATAATCAATATGAATAGAGTTTCTGCCTGCTTATTTAAAACATTTCATTTGAGAATATTGGCGGACCAATGAGGTTGAGGGGTTGTACAACACGCATATACATGGAACATTGTATTGCAAAAGAACTTGTTATTTGTTATTGAATTGGACCCGTAAAGAAGAGTTGTCATGGATGTATAGAGTATAACCAAGCTTGAAAACTTAGATCTGCAACAGTTTGAGAAGTTAAGGTTCTAGACAAAGAAGACTATTTTCTGTCTAAAACTTTAAATCTATTGTCGATTTTAGCTCATATTTATTTTTTATTTTTTGTTTGTTTTGAAATGTTTTTAGGAATTCAAGCAGATCAGCAGAGGTTGATATTTGCTGGAAAACAGCTCGATGACGGGCAAGACTACAACATCCAGAAAGGTTCATTCTTTTTTCGATATTTTTACTTTATTTATGGAGAGCTTTCTTGCTTATTGCTATGATTTTGTGGTTGGAAATTTGCAATTGTTTTTGTTATTTGGAATTGTACGCGTTGATTAAGCTTTTGCGGATGACATAATTATTAGTAGTTTGTTTCGTTTTCATTCATTTTTGTCTTGGTTTTAAACTTCTAGCTATAGCTTTTGTTATCGTATACTAGCTAGTAGAGTTAGTTAAAAAATTAGATGAAATGTGATATTTGAATTAGGAGAGGGTGTTTGGGTAAGCTTCTTTAAGGGGCTTATTCATTAATTTGGTTTTTGTAAAAGTTAAAACGTGGTTTTTATGTGTTTTGTTTTGATAAGCTTAACTAGTGTTAGTCGCTTATTAGCTTTTGTTATTTGGAATTGTGTGTTGATAAAGCTTTTGTGGACGACATGATTATTTACTCACTGTATTTGTTTGTTTCATTCTCATTCATTTAAAACTGACATTAAAATTAAGAGGGAGTTTTTTGGTATTTTAAGCTAATTTGTATTTTGTAAAAGTTAATAAAAAGCTTTTTAAGTGTTTGGATAATCTTAAGTGTTACTGCTTATAAGTTTTCTAAAGCCTGAAAATTGTGTTAGTTATTAACATTTTAAAGCAAAAATTATTAGCAGTGTATGTTACTTTTTTTGCCATAGGTCGATATGTTGGATTAAATTAGATTGATTCATGTTATTTACATACCTCCTGATGATCCTGGGATGTTGTTGAACAAGTTAGCCATTGATTCCCAAAACGAGATGATCGTATTAGGATGGAATATTGAGAGAAAACACTATGTGTGTTTTAGGATAGAAATATGGTGGTGTTAAGTGACCAACCCTAATAAGGGTTTATGATGGTCCTTATATACACACTCAAATTAGGAGTGTGTACTCCTTAGTCCTTGGTGTTTAATAAGTGTTTATATTTAAGCTCTCATAGTTCCGATCACCTAATGGGAAATCTATAGTGTCGTTAAGGTAAATACGTCCATCGAATATTTACTAGACACAGATTTCAGTTAGTGTGAGTCATCATATGAATAAGGATAAATGATCAATGAGGGTCACAAATAATATGGGTCCAACATTCTCCCACTTGACCGAGTAGATCATTTATCTATGAGTATTAATAAGTCCGTACGAGATAATACTCATTTTGTTTCAAACCGAAATCATAGTTAATAAGTACAGTCGTAGAGAAGAACATCTACTCAGGACCCCCACTAGTCAAACTATGACTCAAATTCAAAACTGAATAAGCAATGATAGACCAACTAAGACAAATTTTGTTATAATAATGTCCAACACAGTTATGCGCATAAGGTGTAAATAATAGACAAACAAAATCTGAATAAGGAGGAAAAAAAATTTCATTAATAAATAATAATGACCAATAAGTACAACATGCTATTAAATTAAGTCTTTTGTAAGCCCCATATTCGACACGTGTCCTACGAATATATTAGGAGGAAGACCTTTGGTCATCGGATCCGCTAGCATGTCATGTGTACTTATGTACTCAACACAAAGAGCACTTTCCTCAACCCGTTCGCGTACAAACAGATACTTTGTGTCGAGATACAGCCGAGCGCCAGTCGAACTGTTACTGTTCGAGAAAGTTACAGCAGCTGAGTTATCACAGTAAAGCTTCAATGGTCTAGAGATTGAGTTGACGAGTTTGAGTCCACTGATCAGGTTCCTTAACAACATCCCATGACAGGTTGCATTATAAACGGCAACATATTCAGCCATCATAGTAGACGTCGTGGTCAGTTTCTGTTTATGACCCCGCCAAGAGATTGGTCCGCCAGCTAACATGTAAATATACCCAGAAGTAGATTTATGGTCTTCTTTGCTTTTAGCAAAGTCAGAGTCAGAATAACCCACTACTTCCAAGTTGTCACTTCTTCTATAAGTTAATTTGTAGTCTTTGGTCCCTTTCAGATATCGTAGAACCTTTTTAGCCGCTTTCCAGTGTGCTAATCCGGGGTTAGATAAGTAACGCCCCAGCATACCAGCGATGTAGGCGATATCCGGTCGAGTACAGACCTGAGCGTACATAATGCTCCCAACTACAGATGAGTAAGGTATCATCCTCATTTCAGCCTTCTCAGTTTCAGTGCTCGGAGTTTGATGAGGTCCAAATACGTCCCCTTTAACTACCGGAGCCACAGTGGGTGTGCAGTGCTGCATGTTATAGCGTTCTAGAACACGGTCAATATAAGCCCTTTGGGAAAGACCTAGAACACCATTACGTCTGTCTCGATGTATTTCGATACCTATAACATAAGAGGCATCACCGAGATCTTTCATGTCGAAATTATGCGAAAGCATTCGCTTCGACTCATGTAGCAAATCCAAGTTGTTACTTGCAAGCAGGATATCATCCACATACAAAACAAGGATAATAAAGTTACTCCCACTGATCTTGAGATAGGTGCATTGATCCACTTGATTCTTTAGGAAGCCATCAGATTTCACGACTTCATCAAATTTAAGGTACCATTGTCGTGATGCTTGTTTCAACCCATATATCGATTTTTTCAACTTGCAGACCATGTGCTCTTTACCTTCTGGAATAAATCCTTCAGGTTGCTGCATGTATACGTCTTCTTGCAAGTCACCATTTAGGAAAGCGGTCTTGACATCCATCTGATGTAACTCTAAATCATAATGAGCTACGAGTGCCATAACGATCCTTAGGGAATCTTTACGAGAGACAGGAGAAAAGGTCTCTTGATAATCAATTCCTTCCTTTTGAGTAAAGCCTTTTGCAACCAGTCTGGCCTTATAGCGTTCGACGTTTCCATTCGGGTCTAATTTGGTTTTGAAGACCCATTTACAACCAATTATTTTGGATCCTTTAGGAAGTGCAACCAATACCCAAACGCCATTATGCTTCATGGAATTGAGCTCTTCAATCATGGCTTCAATCCAATGAGCGGCCTGATCACTATTAATAGCTTCTCGGTAAGAGGTTGGATCAGTAAGTTTCCCAATATTTTCGACTTCAGCCAGATAAGTTTCGAAACCATCAAAATTAGTGTTTCTGCGAGCCCTTGATGATCTCCTGAGCTGAATTACGGGTTCTTCAGGAACAAGCGGTTCTTCGGCGTTTAGATTAGGAGGCAAAATGGGAGGTTCAACCGGTTCATTAGGAGGTTCAGGCATAACGGGAGCAGCGTTGGGTACAAGAGGAGTTATCGGAGGAATCGTAATAACCGACGAGTGGTTTCCCCCCGCTTCTTGTACCTCTTGCAAATCTAAATCACGATTTGTCGTGCTCCCACTGATCTCTGAATTTTCGAGGAAAGTGGCATGTTGCGTATCTATGATGCGGGTAGAGTGAGAAGGACAGTAAAACCGATAACCTTTTGAGTTCTCGGGATAACCAATAAAGAAACATGTAATGGTTTTAGAATCCAGTTTCTTTAAGTTAGGGTTATAGACTTTTGCTTCGGCAGGACAGCCCCATACTTTCATATATTTTAGACTCGGTTTCCTACCTGTCCAGATCTCATAAGGAGTTTTAGGGACAGATTTTGATGGAACCCTATTGAGTATATGAACAACTGTTTTTAAGGCCTCAGTCCAAAGAAATTTGGGTAGGTTAGTGTTGGCGAGCATACTTCTCACCATGTCCATTAAAGTTCGGTTTCTCCTTTCAGCAACACCATTCTGTTGAGGAGAACCTGGCATGGTGTATTGGTTAATTATGCCCTGTTCCTTGCAAAAATTATAGAAGGGACCAGGAGCTTGACCAATATCAGTATGTTTACCGTAATACTCACCTCCCCTATCTGATCGGACAACTTTTATCTTATGATCAAGTTGGTTTTCAACCAAAGTTTTATAATCGACAAAAGTTTGTAAGGATTCAGATTTTTCTTTAATCAGATAAAGGTGCATATAACGTGAATAATCGTCAATGAATGTAATAAATGATGTATGTCCTGTTATTGATGCGGGATAGGGGCCACTAATATCAGTATGAATTATTTCCAACAAGTTGGAACATCTGGTGGCTCCTTTCTTATTCCCTTTAGCCATTTTGCCTTTGAGGCATTGAATACATGTTTCAAAATCACTAAAATCAAGAGAGGGTAAGATTCCTTCTTTTACGAGTCGTGTCATGCGATCTCGTGAGATGTGGCCGGGACGTTTATGCCACAATGTGGAGGAATTCTCTGCTTGTTTAGGTGATTTTGTCTTTGTTTTAGTTATGTCATCAATATTAAGAGACAACAAAGACTGTGAGAAATTATGATCTAGTTCTAATTTATACAGTAATCCATCCAAAAAACCACAACCAAACAATTCATTATTAAGAGTAAAAGTGATCCTCCCACAACCATGAGTAATTACATAACCTTCAAGATCAAGTCTAGATATAGATACAAGGTTCCGAGTAATTCTCGGTACATATAAGGTATCTATTAATCTAATACACTTTCCGGTATTCATATGTAAATTTAAAGTCCCCATGGCTTCGACATCTAAGAGATCACCATTTCCAACTCTAAGTTTTCTTTGGTCCTTTTGTAGCTTCTGGATTGTAAGGAATCCCTGTAAGGAATTGGTCACATGGACCATAGAACCAGAGTCACCCCACCATGTATTACATGGAACATCAGTAGTAAAGGAATCAAATATTACGTAAAGAATGTTACCTTTCTTAGCTAGCCAGTCCTTGAATTTAGAGCAATCTTTCTGTCCGTGCCCTTTGGAGCGGCAGAATTTGCAGTTAGTATTGCTTGTTGAGGGTTTAGGGCCAGAGGTAGCAGCACCATGATTTTGAACTTTATTTTCAGTCTTATTACTGTAGTTACCTTTCCTCTTCTTGAAGTTTGAAGTGGTAGTAAGGTGAACAGCTTCAGGTTGAATGTGCTTAAGACGATCTTCCTCTTGAACGCACATAGCAATCAGTTCACTTATCGACCATTTATCTTTCATAGCATTATAATTCACTTTGAAAGTGTCGAACCAAGCAGGCAAGGAAGTCATTATGAAATGCACAAGAAAATTATCTGAGACTTCCATTTCCAAATTCTTAAGCTTATGAGACATGTCAACCATCTTCATTATGTGTTCACGGACACCATTAGAACCTTCATATTTAAGAGTTAGCATCTGTAGCATTAAACTACTCGCAGTTGCCTTAGACGATCCCTTAAAGTGATCCTCAATAGATGTGAGGTAAGTTTTCACTTTGTCTTCATTAGGGATAGCTCCTCGGATGCTGGGATGAATTGAGTTCTTGACCATCATTAGTGACAGTCGATTCGCCCTTTCCCACTTCTCAAAGTCCGCTTTCTGAGCCGCAGTAGACGCAGCAGTAATAGCAGCGGGTTCATCATGGCGAATAGCATAGTCAATGCCTAAACGTTAAGGGTGCACCAGAGTTAAGTAAAGTTGATCCTTCCAAGAAGTGAAATTAGCACCAGTAAGTGCCTCAATGCCGAAGTTTGGTACTCCTGTAGTGGAGAATAAGGAGGATATAGGTTTATGATACGAGTATTAGAAGATTTTAAAGTGACAGAGTTAGCTATATAAGGCAGACTAAGTAATGTCCCTTAAGATAATAGAACTAGAGTAATGTCTAAAATAAATAGATCTAATAGTAATGTTCCTGAGACTAAGACCATATTAGTAATGAAGCCAATGATAGGTAAGCCTATTGAAACACCAAAATAATAAGCTAAAGTAAAGCTCTACTTAGATGTTACATCACCTTTGGGCAGAAATAACTAATATCTAAGTAAAATTATGAGCATAAGGTTTATGCAACACATCGTTTGTCTTTTGACCTTTGGGTAACAAAATAGAACATCGTGTTTTAAGGCATAATAAGAATCCTTTTAAGCACACAAGTATATTAAATCACCTTTGGGCAGAATTAATATCCTACGTGTTTATTATGCTAAAGGAAAAAATGCAATCATAGGAATCACCTTTGACCTTTGGGCAACAAAAGATGAAAACATGAATATTAGTGCATAAGTATAATAAAGTCACATATAAATAAGGTGACTAAATCAATTTTAAAGATGGCCAAATTAAACCAAATTGATTTTAATACAGTCGGCAAGTTAGGCGACCAATTTTTGGGTCAGACGGCAAATAAGGCAACCAGTAAAACTCTAAAAACCGACCAAATGAGGGTCTGTAGTCATTCGTACGGATGAGATTATATTCGTACGGATAAGTATTGATTCGTACGGATGTAAGTCCAGGTTCGTGCGTATGAACATATTAGGTTCGCACGAAATGATCCTTAGTTCGTGCTAATGAACAAGTCAGGTTCGCACGAATCAAGCAACACATTCGCACGTATGAGACTTCATCCGTACGTATGAACAAATCAGGTTCGCATGAGATAATCTTTGGTTCGTGCTAATGAACAAGTTAGGTTCGCACAAATCAAGAAAACTCATTCGCACGTATGAGACTTCATCCGTACGTATGAACAGATCAGGTTCATACGGATGAGTCTTCATACGCACGGACGATGTTCATCGAAAATTAGGGTTGCTGCAGCCGCCGCACGTCTGAAAACACCATTTTTTTCATCCAAAACCAAAATCCGCCGGCCAGATAATTTGCAGAACATTAATAGCAATAGCCAGGCAATAAATAAACATGAACCAATGGATAATCACGAGCCATTGGCTCTGATACCACATGTTGGATTAAATTAGATTGATTCATGTTATTTACATACCTCCTGATGATCCTGGGATGTTGTTGAACAAGTTAGCCATTGATTCCCAAAAGAGATGATCGTATTAGGATGGAATATTGAGAGAAAACACTATGTGTGTTTTAGGATAGAAAAATGGTGGTGTTAAGTGACCAACCCTAATAAGGGTTTATGATGGTCCTTATATACACACTCAAATTAGGAGTGTGTACTCCTTAGTCCTTGGTGTTTAATAAGTGTTTATATTTAAGCTCTCATAGTTCCGATCACCTAATGGGAAATCTATAGTGTCGTTAAGGTAAATACGCCCATCGAATATTTACTAGACACAGATTTCAGTTAGTGTCAGTCATCATATCAGTAAGGATAAATGATCAATGAGGGTCACAAATAATATGGGTCCAACACGATAACCTTTGCCCAAAAAATGATTGTTGATTTTCGTGTTTTGAATTAGACTCTGTTCGGGTTGGTTTTGTTCATTATCTGTATTGCAAATATTCTTGTGTTTATCCTGTAAATAGAAAACTGAGAAACGAAATACATGTATGCAAGTTGTTTTCTATTTGATAGATGAAAGGTGATGTTGCTTATTATGATTTTGTAGTTTAAGTTTTGAATTGTGTTGATTAAGCTTACGTGAACACATGATTAATGAGTGTATTGGTTTGTTTCGTTTCGTTATATGTGTCACTAATACGTGCGTTTATCCCACTGTGGATCTGAAACTGATTAAGCAAATAATCAGGTTATGGAAATTGATTGAGTAAATATTAGTTTGTTTCATTTTCGTTCAATTGTTTCCCTAATGTGGAAAAGAAATTGTTTTGGATGGGCTCATCGTATCTATTGTTATTGTATACGAGTAGTTTTATTCGCATAATTGTTATTTAAAACATTACATGAAATGTGACATTATAATAGGAATTTCGGAGTAGGTGTTTCTGTAAGCTAATGTAAGGGGGGAAACCCGAACCATAAAAGCTTGATCGTATGTTGATATTCTTGTAATATCAAAATCTCAGTGTCACACATATACATTCCAGAAGTGAATAACAACGTGAAATTTTAGGCCGATTTGACTCATGACTCTGTGCTTATTACACCTAGAATTTGAGATTGTTATCACATTTTGTAGCTTAGATTATTAGCAATATATGCAAATAGATCGATGTTAATACACAACTTTTGTAGAAGATATGATTATAGATTGGTTGGTGTTGAATGAGACTCTGTTTAGGTTTGTCGTTTGTTATTTGAAAAGCTAATATTCTTGCGTTTATCCTAAATATTAAAATGAGAAATGGATTTCATGATCCAAGCTGATTTTTTTTTTATCTGTTATTTGTTTTCAAGTTCATTTAGTTTTTGCCATTATTATTAGTTTTGATAAAATGATTACTTGTTGTTTAGATGAAATGTGATATTGCTTTTCGATCAGATGTTACATTATCATTCTGCTTTCTTTATAAATATCATGCTTATCGTGCATTATGTTTGTTTTTGATTCAGAAGACCATTGTCTGATCCTCCTACATCTGTACGGTTCTTTTTCTAGCAACTCGTATCAGGACTGGGTTACTGGCATAACATGGTATGTAACTAGTGTATATTGTCGCTTCTTTTCTAAACTTCAAATACTAATACGTAAATTATGTGTTTTTTACTATTATGTAGCAAGTTTACCATTGGGACTTGAAACTGTAAAACACGCTTCTATATTGTTGTCAAGCTCCTTGGCTAAGGACTTGTAATTTTTGATATTTAAAGGTAATTTTATTATATATGTTGGTTAATGTTTTTATAATTTTGATTATGGAAGTTTCTTTGAAAATATTGGTTTTTGTTAATGTATCATATTTTTGGTTGTTTTGATCAGTTTTCTGTATTCACAACCAAATTAACTGTTAAAATGCCTGCATATATTACTCCTGAAGTCTTTGCTTAAGAAAGAATATGATGGCAAGGTGTCAAGCTAATACATTGACATCGTTGAAACAAATTTGTAATTATTAAATCTTGATTAATCAATATAATTTGTAAATATCTTGCATCATTATTGGCGAAAGTTGATTGCTTGCTAATGTCTTGTTAAGTATTAAAATTATGAATTCAGATTGCAGATGTGTGGGGTTATGGTGGTGTAACATCATAGGTCTGCTCGTGGGAGCCTAAGAATTTCCGCAAGACAATACATGTAACTACACAATCCCTTTCTTTTTTGTACTTAGCAATATACGACACTCCCGTTTACAATACTTGACTCAAGGGATATAGCTTTTTGTGCAGAATACGTTCATATATCCAGTGGATTCTCCCATTTGATCTCCAGAATTTCCGTAGCCGATGACAAGATAACTAGGTAAAATAAAGCAAAGTGCGGAAAAGCAAACGGGTCGGAAGTGTCCTATAGTGTTATAAATAGCTGAAAGAATAGTATTTTTTGATTTGGTGTTTATTACTGGTGTTGTGGTTATGTCAAATGTTTGTAGACTTTGTCATATAAGGTTGAGATAATGATGCTCTTTGTTTTCTTTATTTGGATTTCATTATTACAATTAATAGGTTTTAATTTATTATTATTATTTGTTGGGAAATTTAGGTTCTTTTTTTAAATTTAATTTCAAACTAGTGACCACTTTGTTTTGTCTCTAACAGTAACTAACGGACTTAACGGAGCCGTTATCTAAAGCATTTAGTGACGACTTTCAATGGTTAGTGACGATAATTAGTGATGAAAAATAGTCGTCTCTAACTCAGTGACAACTTTAATTTAGTCTCTAATTAGAGACTAACTGTACATTTGGTCTCTAATAAATTTAGCCACGGACCTATAGTGACCAAAAGTGACGACCTTGATTTTCTGTCACTAATCACCTTAGTGACGAAAATTATCAATTGTTAGTGACCAAACATGTTTTGTTACTAAAAGAAATTTTTCTTGTAGTGAAATGGATCAAATTGGGTTGAAGAAGTATTTAAACAATAGAGGATCATGTTCTGGAACAGACTTGGTTGTAGATGGGTTAAATGGAATGTTCACTCCTGATGTTCCTATGTTCGGTAGCATCTTTAATAGAGGTGGCTATGATCCAGTTGTTGAATGGATCTTATATGAAAGGAGTGGAGTGTATTCTGTTTACAAAAAGCATGGAGTTATCAAGTATTATCTAGTTGAGAAGAGGTATGATCATGATTTTGCTACATTGCATGAAATGATTACCTTGAGATTGTTTGCTCCAAGAGATTTTCAGACCGCTCATGATTTGGTGTGGAGATTAGTTTTGTAGAGAAGAGAAGAAGATCTCAAGCTGAAGGAAGAAAGGGCAAGGAAAAACACCGAGCAAAAACCAGTTTTTGATATCATCCTCCGTTGAAATTGTTTTTGAAAAAACTTAGTACTTTGTATGAATGAAAAGTATAAGTTTAGGGGGGGATTGTTGGGAATAAAACGGTTGGAATTAACTATGTATGTTACTACTGCAAAGTTAATACTACTTGGTTAATACTGCATGAAGACTGGTTAATAGTGCAATGATAGTTACAACTGTCTGTCAATGAGTTACTACTGCTTGAAGTCTTATGAAGAAAAAGATAGTTCTAGAATCGGTTTATGTTTATATTTTTCCTTATTAAAATTGTATTAGAATTACAATTAGTTGATTCCTAGGTTTAGTCTCAAGGTCTATAAATACATATATCATTGTATTAGAAAAAACACGTGTATGATTAATACATTGACGCTTATTGTGATATTTGTTATTGTTCTTATTAGTTATCATAAGCTATATTTATTTGATCACATAAACTTATAATATCAAAGTGTTTATCCACTCCTAAACTTTTTTGATAGATCAAGATCTTATTCTTAATATTGGGTTCTTATTCCCTAACAACGTATATGTTGGTATGGTGCATGAGTGGGTCTTCATGTTTTCCTAGTTTTTAGGTAGACTAAGTAGTTATTTGTGATGCACATTTGTTTACAAAAAGGTTATATATGTTATGGATAATTATGGTATGCATGTCCATATCTTTAAAATATATTTGTTTATTTATTAGTAGATATCTTTATTGGAGTTTATCTCATATTGTAACTATAAATACATACGTCTATATGAGATTAATAATACAATTCTCTATTCTCTTTCTCTATGTTTCTTTGTCTTCTTTATTATTTCACAATACGTTATCAGCACGCTCTAAGTTGAGTTTGGACAGTTCTACTAAGGAAGGAGGTATACGAAGAATGAAAAGATTATGGTTTGAATTCATGAGGTAAATCTTAAACCCTAATCATATAATTTGATATTCGTGTTTTGATTCACCGTGTCATGATTTCCTATCCTATTTAGTAACATATATTTATCATGATCATAAAAGCCATTTTTTGCTTTTTATCATGTCAACAACCATAATGTCAACAATCGCCATGGTTATTAGTTTCTTAATAAATATATTTATTTACGTATCAAGATAAGTCATCATTAGAACTATGGATTCAAACAAAAATCAACCCCAAATACAGTTTAAAGTTATCTAAATATTCAGATGATTTGATGGCTAACAGAATTTTAGTTCGAATATAATTTTTCAATTATTTAAATTCTTTTTAGATGTTTCTTTCCTCTAAGGTTTAATCATCTAATGTTTTTCAAACATGATTGAAATATTTATATATGGCCACACATAATCATCAAATATTTTTTTGTAAAATTAGAATATTGTAAACTTCTATTTTTTATTCTGTGTTCTAATAATTGGACCATTACAACATTACAATAGTTCCTTTTATGATGGGGGTTTGTTTATTATGAATCTTACCTTTGTCTTCGTGAACAACGTAACACACAATAAATTTTTAGTTAATGGTTATATTCTTTAAAAGATTGTATATTTATTTGCATGTTATTAGTAATCTGTTTGTGATATTGTGCATATTGCATGTATTAATAATTAATAGCGGGCCATTTGCATGCTTTATAAATATAATGCTTTTGATTCATAAATATTCTCATAAGTTTGATATTGTGTTGCCAAAATATTCTTACTATCATTATTTATACTAACTGAATTACTTACAAGCAGGGGCGGAGCTACTTATGGTTGAGAGGGTTCAATTGAACCCACTCAAATCCTAAAAATCTGCTAGAAGTATGTTTACGACCCTTGATTTAATCATAATATGCTCAGTTTGAACCCAGTAATTTTGATTTCATGAACCCGCTCATTCCGTTTTGCCCCAATTCTTAAGAAAAAATTGGGAAAAGTTGAGTTTAATTTTGTTGATTATTGATTTCCTCTCGTTGATTGGTAAGTCTTCTATTCCTCGCATCCTTATTATCTGTGATTTTTGATATGCCCTAATTTAGATGACTATTGTGTACCGTGTTGAGGATCTCCAATCTTGCTCAGCCACTGAGATGACTATTGTGTACTGTGTTTAACTATTTACAGGAATTAACACATGCAAAATATTTTTCATACTTTTGCCCGTTTCTATTTTATCACTCACTTTCACAATTAGTACACAATTAATGAATGATTGTTCAGTTTGAGTATACATAAGTTATGAACCATAATTTCAACTCTGCATTGCAATAGAGAAACATTGATATTAGAAATGAGACAGTGAGCTAATGCTGTTTAAGTTGATAACTATAACAAGTTTCTATAAGCAAACTGAAACCATTTAGTATTGATTTGGTTTAGTACAATTATGTAAATATGAAACTGTGTATATGTTTTACGGTCCAATGTAACTTATATATGAATGGAAACAAGTATCTACTAAGTGTTTTATGTGATGTCTTGACCTGAAGAGAGACTTTGCCCAACTAAGGATATGGATTACATGAGTAAAGGTTTGAGTTATCGCAGGCAATGACCCGTTTTGACCCGCATCCCACCAAACCCACCCGTTTTGCCACCTCTTGTTTGAGTCAAACATAGCCTGTTTAGTTTTTTGTGTTTTCTAGTTTTAGCCTCTCATGGTAGGTCTAGGTTCTCACTATAAAATTAGTTTACTATTTGTAGCACTTCAATGTAAAGAAGTTTTGTGATCATAATTTGATATTTGTTTCTTACTTTGTGTTTTTGTTCAACTCTTGTACAAGAGTAATGGTTTGAGTCAAGGTTATAGGATATATACAAAGCCAGGATATCTTTGCATAAATCTCTTAATATACCATTTGATTGGGTTAAAAATCTAGATTGTATATTTCTTATGAACCCAGTGAAAAAAATTTCTGGCTCCGCCCCTGCTTACAAGAGCTAAAAAGGTTTAAGAGGATTGATAAATTGGATATAGGTTTAATGTTTTAGTTTAATAATACATATATTTATATGCTTATGACATATTTGGCTTTAATGAGGGATTCTTTTTTCTTATCCATATTCTACGTAATTATACACAATCATCCTTACAAGAATATTTGGATCACACATAACCGAGGTAAAAAGTTAACCTTTAACTCTTAAGCGTATTTTTTTTATATGAATATTAGGATTGTTTGAAATTGTTTCTATTCTATGACATAAATTTGTTATTATGAATATGTTTGAAATTGCTGTATCCTCTGAAATTTTTATGTTCTTATATATCTTCTTCATTATAATCTAGTATATATTGCCAATTTTTTTTCATTTGATTGCTATCTAAAATTCCATATGCACTACGCCAAAATTGGCCTTTCGGGACAAACAATTTTTCGGGACTACGAAAATCCGTCCCGAAAAGTCACTACACGACAAAAAATGGGTTTTTTTGCCCAAAAGTTTGACCAAAATCTATAGGGACAACGCCATTGTTTATCGGGACAACATGTAGTCCCGGAAACTTCACTACGTGACAAAAAAGGAGTCTTATGTTTTCTTTAACTTTGACTACTATTTATAGGGACTACACGTAGTCCCTAAAAAACCATAACGAAAAAAAGTTGGAGGGAAAACTTGGCGCTCAAACTTTAAGGGACTACAAGCTGTCCCGATAAATGTTTTGGTTTACAAAACTTCTGGGGACTACATATCCGTCCCGATAAATAACTATTAGCGACAACGCCGTTGTCCCTAAAACTTCACTAGATGACAAAACATTATTTTACATATTTATGGGGACTACAAGCTGTCCCGATAAATGTTTTGATTTACAAAACTTATGGGGACTACATATCTGTCCCGATAAATAACTATTAGCGACTACGCACGTTGTCCCTAAAAATTCACTAGATGACAAAACATTAGGCTACATATTTATCGGGACTACAAACTGTCCCGATAAATGTTTTGGTTTACAAAACTTGTGGGGACTACGTATCTGTCTCGATAAAGTACTATTAGGGACGACGCCCGTTGTCCCTAAAACTTCACTAGATGACAAAACATTAGGCTACATATTTATCGGGACTACAAGCTGTCCCGATAAATGTTTTGGATAACAAAACTTCTGGGGACTACAAATCTGTCCCGATAACACAACTGGTAGGGACTACACATGTTGTCCCTAAAACTTCACTAGATGACAAAACATTAGGCTACATATTTATCGGGACTACAAGCTGTCCCGATAAATGTTTTGGTTTACAAAACTTCTGGGGACTACAAATCTGTCCCGATAACACAACTAGTAGGGACTACACACGTTGTCCCTAAAACTTCACTAGATGACAAAACATTAGGCTACATATTTATCGGGACTACAAGTTGTCCCGATAAATGTTTTGGTTTACAAAACTTGTGGGGACTACGTATCTGTCCCGATAAACAACTAGTAGGGACTACATGTGTAGTCCCTAAACATGTAACCTTAGTGAAAAAATGGAGGGAAAAGTTTCCGCCTAAACTGAATTTTTAGGGGACTACAAGTGTAGTCCCTAAAAGGTTATGACCAAAAAATGAAATGTCTAAATACTTTATGCGACAACATGTAGTCCCTAAAAACCCTAAAATGTAGTCCCAACAAGTTTATCTTTGTATACATCAACACCACCACATCCAATTCTTATTCAAATGGAGTGCTCATGTGGAGGTGGATATTTAGTGGTGACACGATCACATCGACAAGGAAGCTTCGGTAGACTTTACTATGCGTGTCCCGATTCAAAGGTTAACAAACAACTTCTTTTTTTATATATGTCGTATAATTAATTAATCTTTAAAAATCACATTCTTTATAATTATTTTAATGGTTTACAGCCTTTTGAAAAAGACTACGGGTGTGGATATTTTGCTTGGAAAGATGAGGTCAATTTTGAAAACTGAAGTTCTTTTTCGAGAAATACAACACCTTCAGATTCATCTTCGTGTGCAAGTTCTTCTTCAGGATCCTCTAGAGCTACACTTACTCCGAAAAACAAAAAGTGCTCAAACTGCAAGCTGTTAAAATTGAAGATAAAGGCAATGGAGGCAAGACAAGCCATGGAGAATAATCCCGATGACCACCCGTGTGAGTCAGCTGCAATACTTCATGAGCTTTTAAATGAAATGGACAATCTTCGTGTGTAGTAGTAGTTAGTTAGGTTAAATGTGCTAGAATAAAGGAGATTGAGGGGATGCCCCGATTTCCATGTTTTAACCATTTTAGGATGTAACGGTTTATGTTTTTGTCTTTTATTTTAATAAAAGTTCTTATGTTTATGGATATGTATGGCAATAAACACACCTTAAAGCAACGTAGGTAAACACACTACAACGTAGGTAAACACACTACAATGCATAAACCATTAATAATAACCCATTTACAACAAATGCCAACGGTGCAACCATAAACACAACTTAAAAAGGGAGATAAACACACATACACTTAATGTGTTGACATACACATTTTTATTCGGACACACATAACACACCTTAAAAACGTAGGTAAAGACACTGCAAGACGTGGTCGTTAATTAAAGGGCACATTCCCCTTCAACTTTTCAATGAAGAGTAGCTTGTTATCAGCACTCTCACGTACCTCCGTTTCAAGGTCCTGCAACTTAACTAGCAATTCACCGTCTCTTTCTGTTACCTCTTGCAAATACTCAATTGACTTATCAATATTAATTACCCAAGCATAAGAAGCTTGGAGTTCTTGAATAAAGGCATTGTATTCGTCAATGTTGCTAGTTAACCTCGTACTCACCTTTTCAATCATGCGTGCAAGCTTGTAGTCATCATCCTTTGCCCTTAAGAAATACAAACTCAGAATATCAGTCCAACTATCAGATTGAACCGACTCTCTCAACTCAACGATCCTTCTCAAGTTCCACATTTTTGCTTTGTTGTTTAAGATATTGTTCTACACATTTGAATACAACGATCCTTATATACACAAATATTGATATATGACTCCATTATAAGATTCTCCACACAATACTTTCAACAACAACATTATAAGATTCTCTGTATGCATGCTTTCTCAAAGACAAGACCCCATTATGACACACATAAGATTCTCCATTATGACACACCTACTTTTTACACAAATAAAGCTTTAGGGACGGAATGTAGTCCCTAAAGGTCTAGCAGTAGTCCCTAAAGGTATAGTAGTAGTCCCTATAACATTTTTTAGGGACTGAATGTTGTCCCCAAAGGTCAAGTAAGTTAAAAATGATTCACGGACTGAATGTTGACAAAAAAAAAAACAAAAGGATATGCTTTAGGGACTGAATGTAGTCCCTAAATATCGATTAGTAGTCCCTAAAGGTATAGTAGTAGTCCCTATAACATTCTGTAGGGACTGAATGTTGTCCCTAAAGGTCATTTAGTAGTCCCTATAACATGATTCACAGACTGAATGTTGACAAAAAAACAAAAGGATATGCTTTATGAAGCTATTAACCTAAATAAAGACATATGTTTTAGGGACTACATTATGTCCCTACAGGTAAAGTTGTAGTCCCTATAAGTTTCATTCTAAAATTGGCACCAAGTTAATTAAGACCCGCCATTTATTTCACCAAATTTTCACCAAAATTGAAAATTAACTTTCACTCCTGAATCTTCACCTACCACTCACAGTAACTCACCCAAATCTTCACCTGAATCTTCACCACAAATCTTCACCTGAAATCTTCACCACAACATAATCAAACACTAATTGCTTTTGGAGAACGATTTTGAGAACGATTTTGGACTAAAGATTATCTTCACCTGAAATCTTCACCACAACATTATCGATTTGGAGAAGGGGGCTGTCGAGTATCGATTTGGTGCTAAAGATTTCAAAGATTTGGAGAAGGGGTCTGTCGAGTATCGATTTGGTGCTAATTGCTAATTGTAAGTTTCCTGAATTTGTTAATTTTAGAGTAAAACTAATTGCTTTAAGTTGTATGCTTAATTGTATGCTTAATTTTAGAGTAAAACTAATTGGTTTAATTGATTTCAAGCATATGTAAGTTTCCTGAATTTGTAAAACTGATGCTTAATTGGTTAAAAAATTGTATGCTTAACTTGTATGCTTAATTTTAGAGTAAAACTGATGCTTAATTGGTTAAAAAATTGTATGCTTAACTTGTATGCTTAATTTTAGAGTAAAACTGATGCTTAATTGGTTAAAAAATTGTATGCTTAACTTGTATGCTTAATTGGTATTGAAAGTGTATGCTGATAAAGAGTATGCTGAATTTGTGTGCTGAATTTGTATGCTTTAGGGACTGAAAGTGATATAGAATAAACGTTGGTTAATTGGTATATATTAATATTAACTATCGGGCCTACATTCGCACGTTTAATAATCGCACGTTTTTTGCTTTGATTGTAGACCCCTTCACAAAAAAACCCGACACAGACACACACACCGCCACAAAAAAAAAAAACCCGACACAGACACACACACCCCCACACAAAACCCCCCCACTACAATCAGTAGCACACCCCCACCCAATAAATTATGTTGATTGATAAGGATTGGACTAGACCCAGTTTAAACCGCAATTCCAAAGAGTTTAATCGTGGTCTTAACGATTTCTACGAGAGGTGTAAAGAACACACAAACGACAGAGGGTTATGTTGTTGCCCATGTCGGTTATGTTCTAACAGGGAAAAGCTTACACCTCTTAATATCAAGCATCACATACATAATAACGGGTTTAGCAGGGGTTATCCTACTTGGGTACATCACGGTGAACCGGTTATTATTCCTCCGCCAAAAGTAGATGACACAAATGACATGATCAATGTCCTCAACGATGTTCGTAGGCAGAACCATTACATAATACCAGAACCCGACACAGACACACACACTGAACACGACACAAATACTCCTTCGACAAGTAATGCGCCAACCGAAGCTGCGGGTCCAACAAAAGACGACATTGAAGGGCTGTTTGAAATGGCGAATGAAGAGCTGTTCCCAGGTTGTACTTGGATGTCTTCACTGGACTTTTTGGCAAAGTTTTCGCATATTAAGGCGTTGCATAAGTGGACTGATAGTTCATTCAACGACACAATGGAGTATCTCCTACAATGTTTCCCGATAGGAGCCAAAATCCCCAAGACATACTATGAAGCTAAGAGGTCAATGAAGAAAGTTGGGTTGGGATATGAGTCCATCGATGCTTGCATTAACGATTGTTGTTTGTATTGGGAGGAAAACTTTAGCGAGGAAGTCTGTCCAACTTGCAAAGCGAGTAGATGGAAAGACGCAGACACCACGGGAAAGAAAGTTCCTAACAAGGTGTTACGTTACTTCCCTTTGACTCCTAGACTAAAGCGTTTGTATGGATCCATACACACTGCAAAGCATATGACATGGCATTCTACTGGAAAATGTACCGAAGATGGTAAGATGGGTCATCCAGTTGATGGTAAGGCATGGAAAGACTTTGATAAGAACAATCCAGATTTTGCAAAAGAACATAGAAACGTGCGACTAGGTTTGGCTGCTGACGGTTTCAATCCTTTTGGAAACTTGAGTCAGTCTTACAGTATGTGGCCGGTAATCTTGACAACATACAATACTCCTCCCTGGATATGTATGAAAGAGTCTTCATTCATGTTGACATGTTTAATTCCTGGCCCAAAATCTCCCGGTAAGGACATGGATGTTTACTTGCAGCCTCTCGTTAAAGAGTTGCAGGATTTATGGAATAAGCCAGGATTTAAGACGTTAGACGTTGCTACAAACACTGAGTTCTCAATGAGAGCAATGCTCTTATGGACTGTTAGTGATTTTCCCGCCCGTAGCAGTTTATCTGGCTGGAGTGGTCAAGGCTACTTAGCCTGCCCTACATGTAATGATGAGACTCCATCTACTCGTGTTAATGGGAAAACCGCGTATGTTGGTCATAGAAGATTCCTGCCCATGAAACATCGATGGAGGAATGATAAGACCTTCAATGGAAATATCGAAAAAACACCAAAACCTAAAAAACTCACTGAGGCTAGAATAATGGAACAGCTTGCTGTTTTACCTTCACGAATTCCGGGTAAACATCCGAAATATGGGGGTGTGAAGAGACCACGTGATCAGAATGTAGAAAGGAATTGGAGTAAAGTATCAATTTTCTATCAGCTTCCTTATTGGTCAAGTCTTACTCTAAAACACAACTTGGATGTCATGCATATAGAAAAAAATGTACTCGAGAGTGAGTTGTGTACATTGTTAATGAATGACAAGTCCAAAGACACGAACAAGGCAAGGCTAGACTTAGAACAGTAGACTTATTAAAGCCTCATGCGGCGTACTGTCTTACCCCTGCCAAGAGACAAAAGTTTTGTGAATTCATAAAAGGTATTAAATTACCTGATGGATTTGGATCAAACTTTAAGCCAAAAGTAACCGATAAGTTGGACAATATAATCGGCATGAAGTCTCATGACTGCCATATCATGATGCAACGCTTGCTTCCTGCTGCAGCTCAAGCTTTCTTGGACACGAGCATTGCAACACCAATAATTGAGCTCAGTTCGTTCTTTAAGCAGATTTGTGCTCGAAGTATAACGGAGGCTGACATGTTGATAGCTGAAGATCAATTGATCAAGATATTGTGCAATTTTGAGCGAATATTTCCTCCAGCCTTTTTTGACATAATGATTCATTTGGTCATACATTTACCCGGAGAGGCTATTCTAGGTGGGCCTGTGTACATGAGGTGGATGTATCCCTTTGAACGATATATGAAAAAGTTAAAAGGTTATGTCCGGAATAAAACTAAACCTGAAGGTTGTATAGCAGAGGCTTATATCGCGGAAGAGGCGTTAACATTTTGTTCACATTATCTTCGGAATATTCCTACAAAATTTAATCGTCCAGACAGAAATGATGAGGGTCCACCTCCAACATCCGAGTTGGAAGTTTTCCGAGCAGCTTGTACTCCAAAAAGTAGGGGTGTAAGAAAACAGTTGGATCCAACATTAAAACAGAAGCTTGTATGGTATATTCTCGACAACAGTCCTGAAGTCAACCAATACATGACGTACGCTCTTTACATCTTAACACTCTTTTATGTAAATTACATATTTCCTGATTATACTAATATCATGAATATGAACATGTACAGAGAATGCTGTGTTGCCATGCTCGAGAAAGATTTACCAACAAAATTTTCTCCATGGTTTCGCGACAAGGTAAACTGTATATGTAGTTTACAAAAACAGTTTTCTCGATCTATCGGTTACCAATAATCCACCTGACTTTAACTTTCTCTTTCATAGATCTCTAATCTATATACCAAGAATCCACCTGAGTGTAGTCTTGAACTATTCGCTTTGGCAAGTGAACCGGCTGATCATGCAACCTGTTACACCTCTTGTAGCGTTAACGGTGTGAAATTCGTGGTTCACAGCCGCGATAAACACCTATTAACTCAAAACAGTGGAGTTTCAACACCAGGGGAGAATGGAACTATGTATTATGGTATCTTAGAAGAAATTGTGGAACTTAATTATTTGACTCATAAAAAAGTTGTCTTATTCAGATGTAAATGGTTTAAAACCAATAACACTCGCAGCACCTCACTTTGTGTTACTACAAATAACAAAACTAGTATATGTACGCGAGATGATTGGTGGAAGGATAACCAGTACATTCTTGCTACACAAGCAAGACAAGTCTTTTACATAGAAGACCCTTCTAGATCATATCATTGGAAGGTTGTCCAAGATGTCAATAATCGAAAGATTTGGGATAACGACGTCATTGTAGATGCAGATGTTGTTCATGACAGCTACTCATCTGATGATGAATTGACAGCTAATCTAGAAGATTTGGATTATACTAGGTTGACCGGAGCCGGTCCATCAACTGAAGTTTCTTTTATTCCTCCTCCTCACCGCTATGATGAAGACTTTATTGATGATGATGTTGAATATGATGCTGTTCATCTCATTAGTAGTGATGAAGATGATGGGGATTCAGATTAATATGAAATTTTATTTGTTTTTAGCATTATGTTTAGCTGTTGTCGGTTATGTTTGGGTACTTGTATTTTCTTATTTTGAACATTATTTTGTAGGTACTTGTATTTTCTATTTATGAATTTTACTTGTTATCAACTTGTTACACTTATGTCCCGGTTGTGAACTTTCCGAGTCTGTTTGTAATTGCCTAGATTAAGAGTCAGTATATATGTGTTATAATGCAGAGGATGGCAATGGTTGTGAGAGAAGATGGAGTGGTTGCTACCCCAGACGATGAGATAGAGGCATGGCAGCCTCACACCGTAGTAAAGAGTAAGCAATTACCCCTGTTTTTTTGTGTGTGTTATATTTTACTTTAACTTTTATTCGATTGCACAACTGTTTTCATTTACAGATTCTCAGGGAAGAAAAAAAGGTTCCAACGCTAAGCTCCATAAAAAATTCGAGGATGGTGGGAAGGAAAAGCTACCAATCGCCTTTGACCTTAATGATCAAAGGACTGCTAAGCCAACAGGTCCAAATCGTCGACATTTCTCGGGCTTGATTGGGAACGAGATTGAAAAATCAGTTCCGTTCTGTTACGACTCGTGGGATTTGGTACCTGATAAATACAAGGGAACTATATGGCCTCAAATCAATGTAGTGTTTTATTCTTAATTCTACTATATCTGTTAAAATTATAAGCATTAGTCATTACTAACTTAATTTTTTGAATTGTAGACGTACTTTGATATGAAGCCACATTTGTCGGGCCCAAATGCTAAACAAATTATGGCAGGCATGGAACTTCAGTTAAAAGGCCAATACAGAAACCGAAAAAACAAATTTAAGGAAGAAGTGTTTGTGAGACGTGGTGGGTATGAGCAGCCACAGAAGATACGGAACTTTCCTCCGCCGGGCAAGTCTTTGGCCCAATGGCACGAGTTATGTGATCATTTCACTTCACAGAAGCATCTGGCCAGTTCCGAGAAGAACAAGGTTAACAGAACGAAGGTGCAAGAGTGTTCAACTCAAGGGAGTAAATCATATGCGGCTAGCAGACACGAGGAGGTAAGTTGTGATTTGTTTATTTCCTAACCTATTGTTTAATATATATCAATATTATTATAACTTGTTTAACTTGTGTTCAGTGGGAGAGCACGGGTTTATTTCCTGATCTTATCGAGCACTACAAGAAAACTCATCAAAAGGAGGGAAAGTGGGTCAAGCAGTGTTTTGAAACCAAATACGTAAGTAATTCATTCTAATTTTTTACAGCAACCGTAAATTAAGACAATTATGCCCCTGTTTTTCAATTACCCCTGTTTTCAATTACAGCAACTACCCCTGCATTTGAGTTTTCAATTACCCCTGTTTTTTTGTGTATTGTTAATATCTGCATTTGAGTTTTCATTTACCCGTGACAACATGTTTGCAACTACCCCTGCATTTTCAATTACCCCTGTTTTTATGTGTTAGACAATTATGCCCCTGCATTTGAGTATTCAACTACATATCTGCATTTGACAACCCTTTTACCCCTGTTTTCAATTACCCCTGTTCAATTATCAGGCTTTGTCCCAATTGTCAGCCTTTTGTCCCATCAGAATCTTATCTTACAACCTTTGTCCCAATTATCAGCCTTTTGAAAAATTAGAATCTTATCTTACATTTACACATTTCAATATCCTTTGTCCAATCTTATCATAATCAGCCTTTGTCCAATCTTATCTTATCAGCCTTTACAAGTTTTCAATGATAAATACATGCTTCTATCTTCAATTTTAAATCACAACATTTTGATTTTTATAGATTGAAAACTTTCCTCCGGAATGGGGGAAGGAGATTTTTAATAAATTTTGAATCTGATGAACAAGTCAAAGACACAAACCTCCCCGAAACAAATTGTTCTCGGTGATGTATGTGTTTTTGAAATTGTTTATTTAGATTCAAAATTTATTCAAAATCTCCATCTTCCATTCCTGGGGAAAGATTTCATTCTATAAACATCGACATGTTGTCACGGGTTATGTTGAAATGAAAATTATGCTCAAATTAGCAGGGGTTAAATTGTTAGATTTTTATAGATTGAAAACTTTCCCAAAGAATGGGTGATGGAGATTTTTAATAATTTTTGAATCTAATGAACAAGTCAAAGACACAAACCTCCCCGAAACAAATTGTTCTCGGTGATGTATGTGTTTTTGAAATTGTTTATTTAGATTCAAAATTTATTCAAAATCTCCATCTCCTGTTCTTTGGGAAAGATTTCATTCTATAAAAATCGACATGTTGTCACGGGTTATGCTGAAATGAAAATTATGCTGAAATTAGCACGGGTTAAATGTTGTGACTACAGCTGAAGATGGTAAAGCTGAAGGCGAGTCAAGAGGGTTTAGAGGAGAAGTTGACCGATGATGAAATTATGGACAGAGTCTTGGGATCAAGCCGAGGTTTTAAACCTGGACGAGGTAGGAAACTGCCGAAGACTTCTTCTTCTTCTTCTGTATGCAACTACTCGCCCTCTCCCGAACCATTGGTATCCAAATCTGCATTAAGGAAGTTTGTGGAGGCGCATAACCAGCAAATGAAACATTTGCATGAACAATTGGCCGATAAAAACATTGATTTCACATTGCCTGATCCTATCGACCCCAACACCATTTTGGAAGACGATGAAGCTGAGGAGGAAGCTGTGGTTGAAGCAGCGGAAGTTGAGGATGAAGCAGAGGATGAACATTCTGCCGAAGTTTAAAGGAGTCGCTGCCGGGTTCGATTTTTATAAAACTTTATGTTGTGTTAATTCATACTTTATCTCGTTTGTGGACATCGTTTGTGGACAAATTTTAATTCCTTGTTTTATGTACTGATTGACGGTGTGGTTTATATATGGGTATTTGTAGTACGTTTGATTGTTTTGTTTGCGCGGGTTTATTATTCGGAAAAATGGGTAATTAAATACCTGGGAAAGTGCCGAAAAACAAGCTGATACGTTTTAGCTCACTGCTACTTTTAGGGACTAAATGTTGTCCCGAAAACATTCTAAAGAAATATATTGCCAGGACTACTAGGGACTATGTGTAGTCGCTAAAAGTAAATAGATATCGGAAAAACATGTTGTCCCTAAAACCTAATTTTTTTTTTAAAAATGACATGGTCTATTGGGACTACATTTTGTCCCTAAAAGTGCATCCCGATAGAGTTTTAACAAAACTTGTTGGGACAGAATGTACTCCCGAAAGCTATGTCTCCAAAGGTTTAGTCCAAATGTTTTGCGACAACATGTAGTCCCAAAAACATCGTCCCTATAAATTTGGCTAAAACTTTTAGGGATTACATGTAGTCCCGAAAACCCTGTCCTTATAACTTTCGAAAAAATCGTTTGCGACAACATGTAGTCCCGAAAACATGGTCCCTATAAATTTGGCCAAAACTTTTAGGGATTACATGTAGTCCCTAAAAGTCTGTCCTTATAAGTTTTGAAAAAATCTTTTGGGACTACCTTGTAGTCCCGAAAGGTATTTCGAACGACCTTTCGAACAGTTTCAAGGGACATAGAGTAGTCCCGAAAGGTATCGTCCCACATTAAAAAACGACGACGTGGCCGGTCAACGCGTCGTCCCTAAAAGTCAAAATCTCGTCCCCGCAACCTATTGCGACGGAGCAGACGGGACTACGCTTCTAGGGACTACATGTCGTCCCGATAGGGTTTTCGGGACTACAAACAGGGTTTTTCGGGACGACTTCCGTAGTCCCGAAAGGTCAATTTTGGCGTAAGTGGATGATGATTTTATCTTATCATGATCTGTAGTTGAAAGTTCAATAGGGTTGGTGGTTTTGATTTATATAACGTGAATAATGAATAAACTAATCAATAGTTCATGAATTAGTAAACCGTGGTTTTGGAGTTAAGGAAATTTTAGCGGTTATATTTATCTACAAAAGTTATTTTAATATTAAAGACATAAATCTTCGTGAGTTTTTTTTTTTTTCTAATATATTATTACATGAGAAAACAAAAATTAAAGATACATTAATAATTAATGTATAGAGATTGTATGAATGGGCAAAGATAATTTAATTGTCATAATAATTTATGGTGATGACTTACGAGACACTCACTACAAGTTTTGTTCAAAATGGATAAAAGTTTCATGATCCTTTTGGAAATTACAAATGATATACATAATTTTCTGGGTTAATTTTATTTCTCAAAACTGACATTAGGGGTTAACTGTTTTATTGGTGGTTTCTTCCTTGGTTAGGAGTTATCTAACCATATTTGGTGATTTGTTTTGATGTCAATGATTTCTTCATATAAAATAATTTATGTATTTGAAACAGATTTGCATACATGTCTTACTGTTGCATGTTAAACTATAATTATTTTATTGGTCAAGTGTGAAACCATTCGATTCTGGATAAGCATTGCATCAAATTTGAAACAAAAAATTTCGAATTGGTTTACTGTTTTATTTGTAACTAAAAGGAAGTAAATCACTAGGATTTGTCATGTATTTTTTCACTTATTCAGTTTGTTGAAAGTGGCTATGAAAGATTTAGTGGCTACTTGTTCCGTATAGTAAAAAATAGATATAGGTTTTTGATCAGTATTGTTGAGGCAATAAAATCTTATGATGATCTATTTTATATCTATTTTGAAGATTATCTGTTATATAAGTGAAAATTGTAGTCATGCTTAATTATATGATGAAATATACTTGAAAGTTTTATAGTTCAAGGACAAGAAAATTAATTGAATTTTCTGAAAGTATGTTCCGGATATGTTATCAATCAGCCGTATAAAGTTTGACAAGTCATTTTGTCTAAAAGTTTTCAGAATTACCGAATTAGACAAATGTGTATGCACTATTTCTATTACTATTAGTGGTCGGATATTTATCATTTACTTATGGTATGTTAAGAACGGAGTACTCGAGCATTATGAGAAAACCATGAGTAGCTTTTTGGATACAAGATATATCCTTTAGTAATATAAGGTTATAAAAGTTTATAATTGATCAAGATTATGATGCATTCATAAGTTGTTGGATTGTACATTTGATGTGGATGGAGTATCTTAGATCAAAGAAATAAGGTTGAAGTATATGATATTATAATTTGTTTATATGAAATAATGTTGGAGAATGATGTTATGACGTGTTGCATTTGCTTCTTATAGAAGGGGAGTGACTAAAGGGTTTATGGATACACGTAACCTTATTGACGAAGTCACGTATTATGAACAACTATTAGTTACATATCTATCATACATTTCCGATTTGTTATTATGATAGTTAGATATAAGTGTTTTCTATGTGAGTAGTATATAAGCTATCTAGAAATTAAATAGAATACTCTACAAAAGCTAAATTTGGGAAAGAGAAAAACAAAAGTCCCTTTGTGTATAGAGATAAGTATAATATAGCACGTATGGCCATAAATCAGAAAATTATGAACCGTGATTACTTGGTCATAAATTTGAAGTTCATGGATTGTTATAATATTTGGTCATAAACTATAAGTTTATAAACCGTGATTATTTTTGTCATAACCAGAAGTTTATGGACCGTGGTTATTTAGACATAAACTAAAAGTTTATAGACTTTTATTATTTATTTGATTGGCTTGACCGGTTACCATCTCGGGTCAATGATGCGATATATATATAGAAGAACTAGAAGATTCTTCATGATCTTTATGTGTTGTTTGCTCTCGAAGTTAACTAATTGCAACTAAAATAGGGATTGAATCCCATAATATCGAAAATTATAAAAGGGGTATGAAGAGGCCCATACACCCATATCATGGACCATATAGAGTTTTAAATCGATGCATCGCTAAATGGTCATCAAGTCGCAACCCGAAGTTTGCGTAATTATTGACTCGGCTAATGGGATAACGAGCATATTGTTCCTAGTTATCAAATTCATTTTTGGCAATAGTTGGGAATATAATTCACAAATTATTAAACATGATTATTGGAATAAGTGTTGACATTTAGTGTGTTTTACGCAAATTGATTTTGTTGAAACCCTTACCAAGCGCCTTCGATTGATTGCAAAGCCAATAATTATGAGAGCAAAACACATGGAATTTGTTTGGGGCCATGTATTTACATGAAAGAACACAAATTCGCATCATGCCAATATTTGTGATGATTACCCCCCATTATGATTAATTTTTGGTCAGAAGTAATTCCTATAAAATATTTTGATTATACTTATATGTTTAAATATGTTCCACCACAACGCATAAATATTAGACGTATAAAATGTTGAGAATATATGTTTGGTATACATCCACATATAATTACAATTTTGAATACGCCATCAAGGGGAGATTGGTTTATGGCATGATTCAATGATTGTAATAAATTAGTTATCCCAACATTAGGGGGAGAGAATGTGCAGCTAAAACTGAGAAAGATTGCAATGAATTACCGATCCTCGCACTAAACAATATGAACCAGAAGTTAATGGGATAATTCATATGTCATATTTAGTAATCGCCAGATCGATTTACTGACCAAAGAGAGTGACCATGTCACGTATATTAGCTGCCAATGCTCCGACTAAAATATGTCCTTGAAGGACATCATGTGATTGATAATAAATCTACGGCACGCCTGAAGCGTGGTAGAGTAATTGATTCCAAATAAAAGTCCTCGAAATAAATAAAGGAGCAATGAGTTAAGATGGTTAAATCGAGGTAATAAAGACCCCGAAAGATACTCTCGAAGAGTAACTAGACATGATGGTTCCAGAAGAACTAAAGGTACCAAAATATGAAGAGATCTCGATAGCTATATCATGTTTAGGAAAATATGGAATCGAAAAATTAAATGAAATCGACGTCGACAATTATTTTATGTATATAATATAATATAGCGCCTGATATTTTGAATATTAATGAGGATCGTGAAAGCATACCCACTTAGAAATGCAGAGATCTAATTGATTGGCCAATATGGAAAAGACGCAAGTATACAATGAAAATTGAAATCTCTCGGAGTAAGAGATATATTGGACTTAAAGTCGATACACATGAAGGTGTATTATAAAGCAGTCTTTGGTTAAGCTTATTATTTGATATAAGGAAAGATGTATATATAATGATTATTTGCAAAGACTCGCATTTGAGTATTATTAAGTGGTGGATGCAACTATTTGTATTGATAAGTCTGGCAATATAAAAGATACTTGATTCGCGTCTAATTAATATTGTAAGAGCTCACTTGGTATTAAAATTCCTAGAAGGATATGAAAGGCATGAAGCATGTCTCACGATATAAATGCATGATATAAGAAAAGTTCTCGAGAACACTATTTGATTAAATGAAAAAGTCCTTATATCGACTGAAGTAATGATGATATATGTGATACAATCGCCATGATAATTTATATTGATATAGCTATTAATAATTATGTTTGTGCACACAGTTTACAAAGAGATTCGGATCTATATATATATATATATATATATATATATATATATATATATATATATATATATATATATATATATATATATATATATATATATATGTTATAATTATGATGTATGACTACATCTGGAATTCTTGATGAGATTCTAAAGGCGATTGATTAGTCATGTAAGTAATGCGAAAGGAAATACCTTTAAAAGATATAAGTTTTATCTTGATTTATATATTTACCATGTGAAGGATGGAATCCTCGCACACTAACAACAATTATGTATTGAGCACTTAAATGGTTAAGAGATAACTTTATATTGGTATAACCCTTTTTGACAGCCAAAAATGATTATGATATTAGTGGTCCTGAAGTACCATATTTGATTGATATTGAAGGATTGAGTTGCTTATATGAGATGTTATTACTTACGAAATGTTATCTCCGAGATATGGTTGATATCTCATCATTATGGGGAAATTTAGTTGATCATCATATTAGTCGCTCACAAACCATATATGTATTATGAAGAGATGACATTTGATTCTGTCAACTCAAAGAGCTTAAGTGATGTGATCATCAGGGGGAGAAATACGTGTTGCACTCTTTTTCTTGACCGTGGTTTTGTCCCATTGGGTTTTCCTGGCAAGGTTTTTAACGAGGCATAATCTTTTAAATGGAAATCCAAGGGGGAGTGTTATGGATAATTATGGTATGGATGTCCATATCTTTAGAATATATTTGTTTATTTATTAGTAGATATCTTTATTGGAGTTTATCTCATATTGTAACTATAAATACATACCTCTATATGAGATGAATAATACAATTCTTCATTCTCTTTCCCTATGTTTGTTTATCTTCTTTATTATTTCACAATAATATATAGTGTTATTAGTTTATTGAATAGAAAGCGAAGTGGTGTGGTGCTTTCATCATAGAGTATTTGTTGTTCTCATTCTAATTAATAAACAAATAAATATATATTGAAAGGGTCTATGACCAACAAAAGTAGTCCCTTGTGCAAATCCGAAATATAGTAAATGACAGAAAAACATTAGAGATTACATATTAAAATATGTATTAAATAATTCTTAATTATAAACAACACAAATTACATTACGAGATCTCATTTATATCCAACATATATTCTTTTTCATAACCGGTAACCATAATCTCGTGCTATTAATATGGAGCTTGATCATAATCATTATTTGTTTTGGATGAAACACAACCCACTTACTTGTTGTTATGACTATCGTCCTTTCCGGGTTCTGGCTTTTCTTGATTAAGCTTTCGGCCCCATGATGCTACAACAGGCACTACAAATGAAGTATAGTTTCACAGTTATAACCAAGTCTAGCGTTTAATAAGGAATACGAAAAGAAATATACATATACATACCATGAGTTTTAATGGATGTCGTGGTTATATGATTTTCTACCGTAATTGCTAATAGACTTGGAATCAACATGATGCAACAAAGAAGGAGAATGCATTTGTGGTTCATTTCTTCGAATCTGGATAATTCTTGTGTTCTCGGGTTTGGTTATTTCTTTATTTTGAACGTCTATATATATGTATCAAATAAAACATCGACGTATGTACTATGATTACGATGGCGATGATGAAAGTAGATATTTTTCCTTTATCAAGCACTAATAATCACCTGTCAAAACTAAATGTGAACATTGAAAAATTCTTGCCCTGTTTTTCCTTTAATAAAGTCTTGCCTTACATTCATGGTAGGCCAAATGAGTGAAAATCTTTACATACACAAAGTCTTGAAAAGCCATTACAAACCGTATTCATTCCAAGAAAAATTACATGAAAATCAACTGTATTAAATGTCCGATATTGGGATAGCAACGACTTTAACCTAAGATGGTGTTATTCGTGGTGTGCCGTGAGAGGTGTGACTTGTCCCTCTAGGAATCACATCTTCTTGAGGTAACATTCTACAAGACTATCTCCCTTTGTTTACAGCTATATATATAATTATTAACTTTTAATTTTCCCCCCATTTTATGGTCTATGAACTTTGTTTTTGGGTCGAGGTAATATGCTTGGCTTTTCTCCATGGGCGGTGGATTGTCCATTATATGTTCGATCGCCTGACAACCCCCAGTCAAAATAATTCCCAATAGTTCCTATGATCTCCTGGTGGAATGAAGCTCGACAAACATCATATCAGTCCTGAAAGTTAGATGGCTGATACACTTTACAAGCCTAGGCGAATATGAAAATTCAAATATAGGTTCACTTTTTGGATATGTAAAAGTTGAGTATCGTGCCTTGAATTTGACTAAGGAAATTGCTTGGTTTACTTGGTTGCTTGATGACCAGTTTCGTCAGCCTCTTCCTTCACATTACGGCAATAAATTTTCCATTAAGATTGCACACAACTATAACTTTTAATAGGAACCAATATAACGCTCCTTGGTATTGTTATAATATGATATGCTGAAATATTTAACATCTTTGAAGATACAAAAATAATGTTGGGCGCAAACCATGTCTCGTATCGAAACAACATAATTCCCAAAGCATACATATAATTAACTATACAGGTTAATCCATTCAAGAAATTCTAGTACTTCTCAAATAGAATGCTATTTTGGATAATCATAGGAAGGGCTTGGAGGTGGTTATCCAAGCGGTTTGTGGATTATATGGAAGTATAGGAATAAGTAGCTGTTTAATTCTAAGAAGCTAAGAAAGGATCTGCTTGTTGATGACATCAAGCTTTTATCGTTTCTTTGGTATTCAAACCGTTGACATAATGCTAATGTAATATGGATGGACCGGATATATAATTCATCCTCTATCTTCTAATTATTTTTCTAACTTCTTACTAGTTTTAATAAAATCGTTGTTCAAAAAGAAAAAAAAAAGGAAATTCAATTAGACTTGTATGTTAGATTTGACAAGATTTTAGCTAAACAAAAAATAAAAAAAATCCTAATACGGTATAGCTTGGTTGGATTGGGGATATCGAACCGTCATATCAAACTCCTTGTCGCTAGAGTAGGCAACTTGTCGCGACAAGGAATCGACAATATGCAACGTTGGATGTATCTCATAACTATCCCTGATAACATATAATCATGTTGATTACTCTCTCTAATATAGATTAGTTTTAGACGAATACCTAATGTGTACTTATATATAGGTAGAAAAGTCCTAACATGTACGATTTAAAAAAGAATGTGTAACTCAACAATACGTAGGCATTGCATAGTTTTCCAATATTTGGTCAACTAAACTTAAATCAAATTGTCTTCCATTCACATTCTAACCTGAAATTTTGTGTGTATGAAGATAAACTGATAAATCTTCAAAAGTAATCAATTTAAATTGCAGCATACTTCAAACACATAAACACAAAATATGGCTTTTTTCCCTTGCACCATTTTCTTACTTGCTACTGTACTTTGTACCCTATATGTCTCGGGTTCTTCGGATGAAGTCGACGCTCTTCTAAAATGGAAAGCAACCATCCAAGGCCAAAACACCAACATCCTTCTGCTACCTTCATGGACAAATGATCTTGAAAAAGCAGTGTCTCCATGCAACTGGTATGGAGTATCATGCAATATAAATGGCAAAATAATCCGACTGAACCTTTCGTCGAGTGAAATAAATGGTACGCTTGATCACTTCTCATTCTCTTCTTTTCCACATCTTGAGTATTTTGACCTTAACAAAAACAATTTTTCTGGTGTTATCCCGTCCAATATAAGTCACATGTCAAAACTAATTTACCTTGAACTTTCGTCTAATCTATTCACGGGAATAATCCCACACGAGATTGGAAAGTTGAGAAATCTAGTCACTCTTCATTTGTCCAGAAATCATTTGACAGGTT
This sequence comes from Senecio squalidus, assembly GCA_910822075.1. Taxonomy (NCBI): domain Eukaryota; kingdom Viridiplantae; phylum Streptophyta; class Magnoliopsida; order Asterales; family Asteraceae; genus Senecio; species Senecio squalidus. Next base: position 4,804,382 of record CAJVGC010000592.1, read on the forward strand.
CGATTCCTGAAGGTGTATGTCAATTGAGGTTCCTCTATGGGCTTTCGTTGTTTGATAACAATCTTCATGGTTCGATTCCTAGCTGTCTTGGTCAGTTATCGAATTTGAGTTATGTTTATCTCAGTAATAACAATATTTCTGGTTCAATACCTTATCAATTGGGAAATCTTTTTAATCTAGAGGAGCTCTATATAAATACTAACTATCTAACTGGATCTATCCCAAAAACTTTTGTCAATCTAAAGCAGCTAACATCCTTGATACTATTCGAGAATCAACTGAATGGATCAATCCCCAAAGAAATAGGTAACTTGACTTCACTCAAATGGTTGGAGCTACAATCGAACCATCTCAGTGGTAAGATTCCTTCATCTTTTGGTGAACTCAAATCCCTTGAACTTCTTCGTCTCTATGGGAACCAAATCTCGGGTCCTCTTCCGCACGAGTTAGGAAACCTAATATCTATTTCTAATATACAATTAAGCAGAAATCAACTCAACGGTTCCATTCCAAGTTCATTCAGTAACTTACAAAATTTAAAAATATTGTATCTTCGAAACAATCAACTTTCGGGTTCTATTCCACAAGAATTAGGGAATCTGGAGTTGGTTCGGATAGAAATTACTGATAATAGTTTCTCTGGTAGTTTGCCAGACGATATTTGCAATGGCGGGAAACTTGAATGGCTTCTAGCTGGTAACAATAATCTATCGGGCCAAATTCCAAGGAGCTTGTATAACTGCTCGAGCTTGACTCGAGTAAGGTTGTATGGAAACCAATTGACCGGAGATGTTGTGGAGTCTTTTGGTGTCTATCCGAACCTTGACTACATCGATCTTAATGATAATAAGTTTTTCGGTAAGATCTCGGACAAATGGAGCAAGTGCAAGAACTTAACGGCAATGCAAATGGGGGGAAATCAAATAGGTGGTAGCATACCTCCTTCTCTTGGAAACTCGACTCAGTTACAAGAACTTAATTTTTCTTCAAATGATTTGGTTGGCCAAATACCGAAGGAATTTGGTAAGATGAGTGGACTCTTGACTCTTATTTTGAGCAATAATCGACTTTCTGGTGACGTGCCACCAGATCTTGGATCACTGGCTACAATTTCATACCTTGATCTTTCCATGAATAACTTGAATGGGTCCATTCCGTCTTCCATTGGAGATTGCTCAAAACTCTTTCACTTAAACTTGAGCAAAAATGGATTCACTCATGAAATCCCAGTTCAATTAGGTAGATTGGTTCGTTTATCTGTTCTTGATTTGAGTCACAATTCACTCATCAAAGGTATACCTTCTGCTCTTTCGAGTATGAGTAGTTTGGAGATGCTAAATCTCTCTCACAACAGACTCTCTGGTAATATTCCGGAGAGTTTGGAATATATGAATGCTTTGCGGAACATTAATCTTTCATATAATCTCTTAGAAGGTCCCCTTCCCAAAGGCAAAGCCTTTACGAATCTTTCAATAGAAGCATTGAAAGGGAACACCGATTTGTGCGGAAATGTTACTGGATTGAGACAATGTGCATCAGAAAGGAGTACGTCGAACAAGAACTACAAAATCGCACTCGTGATTTCCCTGCCTGTTCTTGGAGCTCTTCTACTTGGCGGTATCATGGGAATATTCACTTTCTATAGATGGAAATCGAAGAAGTTGTCATCGATACAGCTTGTGGACGAACATACATATAGCAAAGATTTCATTTCGATTTCGACTTTTAATGCAAGAGATACATACCACGAAATCCTAAAGGGAACCGAGGAGTTTAATGAGGCATATTGTATAGGAAAAGGACAATGTGGGAGTGTGTACAAAACGAAATTGACATCTGGTGATATAGTTGCTGTAAAGAAACTTCACTCATCATTGGAGGTGATCGGTCACGATCAATTCCTGAATGAAATCAAGGCATTAACAATAATGCGACATAGAAACATCGTGAAACTACTTGGCTATTGTTCCCACGCTCAAAATTCTTTTTTAGTTTATGAGTATCTCGAAGGGGGTAGTTTAGTTGATATTTTACACAATCAACCCGCTCAAAAGTTGGATTGGATCAAGAGAGTGAACATTATCAAAGGTGTTGCATATGCTTTATCGTATATGCACCATGATTGTTCACCCCCTATCGTTCACCGTGACATATCAAGCAAAAATATTTTGCTTAATTCGGATTACGAAGCTTGTGTTTCAGATTTTGGTACGTCCAAGATTTTAAATCTAAACTTGTCGAATTGGAGTAACATGGCAGGAACGTTTGGATACCTTGCACCAGGTAAGTCATTTGTATTCATGAAAACTATATCGCCGTATAATTAAAAACAAGATTTATCGCATTGACATTTTTTTTGCAGAACTCGCTTACAGTATGAACGTAACAGAAAAGTGTGATGTGTATAGCTTTGGGGTACTTGTGTTGGAAGTCATCAAAGGGGATCATCCAGGTGATACTCTTACCACTCTCACATCTCCATCGACCAAAAAGATCGAACTCAAAGATCTGATGGATCATCGTCTTCCGATTATACTTCCAGAAATGAAAAAAGTTCTAACAGCAATCTTGATTCTAGCTATAAAATGTGTCAATAGGAACCCTGAAACTAGGCCTTCGATGTATGATGTTTCAGAGAAAATTGCATGGGTAATTCGTGACATGTCTAAAGAGTGATAACATTATGTAGTATCATTGGTTAAAGGAGGCCAGATAATTAGGTCAAATGTAATAGTATGTACAATGTTTCTTAATTTTTTTATTCAATAATGAAGAATATCTCAATCTCAATGTGTATATATAACTAGGACCGAAAATTGACGTGTAGCTTGGACTAAAGATATGAAACTGCAAAGCTATTAAACCCTCCATTATAGCAATGTGATGACCACGATCTTGACTCTGAAGAACGAACTCATACTCAAAGCGAGTATGGGTCATGTTTTTTCATACGAGCCTTACCGAAAAACATACCTTATTAATCAAAACGGAAATTTATCAAGGCATCTCTTAATCGAACAAAAAGAAAAAATTAATCCCTTTATGTCTTAACTACAACCTACAATATGCATGTGTGGACATGCTTTATATACTGCTATATATATGCTTCGATTTTTATGTAAATTAATGACTTAACTATCTCTTTTTCTTAATTAAAGGAAATTCATTAAAACTTTACAGGAAGAAGCAAGAGGAAAACACAGCAAATTAAAATCAGTTAACGCCGAACCAGATTAATCTGACCCTACCCAAGATTCCCCACTATGATTGTACTTGAGACCAGAGATGATTAGCCACTTCACAATCTAAGAAGATAAGGGTAATCGTCTCCACATCTTTATCACACATGGGACATCTAAATGAGTTAAGATCCATGTTTTCCTGATTGAGATTTACTCTAGAAGCTAGGCTGCCACGCAATATGCCATGAATTCACATTGATATTAAAAAATGTTGGAAATTACGCTCGACTAATATATGTGTAGATGTATATTAGTGTGTTGCATTTGAAAATGTGTCCAAATAAATTTCTGGTGAATGAGATTTCGAGTCTCAAAATAAAGAGTTTATTGCATGAAAAACAAAAGAAATTAAATAGATTTGGGTTGTCGGAGTAGAAACAAACATGTAAGTGGTTTGTAAATGGGAGGCAAAAGTCATTGTTGTGATCTATTTGTGTTCTACTCTATCAACTAAAACTACTTGTAGGTATGGTTATGGACCCGGAATTCGGTTCCGAATATTTGGGCTCGTGCAAGTCCATATTTGGTCACCATGACCCATTTATTTTCTAAAGTTACAAATTGGTTTTAATGGAATCATAATAGTCTTTGATATTATGATTCAACTTTAATACCCATGAATAACTTGTTGTAATAGCCTTTTAAAGAAGATTAAAAGAGCTTAATAGACATCATTAAACCGTTAGTTATAACCGGTTGGTTATATATACAAGACTTCAGTCTTGAACTAAAGAAACCACGCCATTACATACACACAATATTTTGGTTCTACCGTTAAAGCTCATTGGAGAATTCCGACGAAAGTATCAGACATTTGGGTTTAAGTCCGGCAGTACTACTATAGGTATACACCTCGAGTCAAATTATCAAATAATTATATGCAGCGGAAATTAGGATCACATAGTAAATAATAAATCGGATATAAAGTGCGTACCTTAAGGAGCAAGCAAAATAATGAAAACCTAACGTAAGGTTTTTACCACGGTTGCGTACGCGACACCCTCTTTATCGACAGACTAGTATGCTAGTACTTGTTTAACGCTTTGTACAACAATTTTCTTAGCAGCAACTCTTATTACAAAAACCATAAAACAAAAACCCTTTTGTTTTTTTTTAAATAAACGATCGGCTAATCCTTTTAGTCGACCCCTTTTTTGTTTTGTAGTAATTAGGGTTTAGGGTTTATCTTGTATTTATAGGTTATCAAATCTTAGACTTTGAGTTATATTACAATAAGAAAACCTCCTTATTTACGTAATAAACCCTCCATTTAATAAACATTACACTTAACCCATTAAGTAATATTTACTAAATACATTAAACTAATAGTCGTGTCTAAATGTCGATGTGTGCGCTCCCGTAGTCTCACACATTTACAGTCACAAATTTATTCGACACTATTCAAATACCTACAGCTCCCACTTTTGAATAAGTTCAAATAAACATGATAACATTGATTAATGTCTAGCAACATATCAATGCTCCCATAAATGCACGAGTGAAGTTTCTCCAAAGTCACTGTGAGTCTATATTCGGTTTATATCCCTTTGTTTCAGATACTCTAGTTAAAATACGTAGATGGATCAAAATCATTCATTTTAACTAATGTTTCTCATTTCGCGAATCACTTAAAGATTACCAAATATAATCAAGACACATCTAGATTCATTTGGGTCTGGCCAGACAAACATCTTAAGTATTCATGAGTGGTGCAGTAAGTATCTAACTTCTTTTTTCATTGAAGAAACAAATCCTATCTTGAATACATCTGGTAGTCATCGTATTTCGCAACATTACCGAAAATAGCCTTTTTGCTACCCTTATCCAAGAATAGTATTGACTATGATCAAATAATGCACAACGTACATGAGTAGCAACTTGTATCTCAAGTCTAAGGATATTTAAACCTTATGAATTATACTTAATGACAAGGGTCCATAAGTAATAATTCACACGACTACTAGTTTAATATATTTATGTAAATAAGGAGGTTTCCTTATTGTAATATAACTCAAACTCTAAGATTTGAAAACTTATAAATAAAAGATAAACCCTAAACCCTATTTACTACAAATTAATTAAATGTCGACTAAAGGTTTTTAAACCTTTTTTTTTTTTTTTGTTCTTGTAATAAGGAGTTGCTGCTAAGACAATTGTTGTACAAAGAGTTAAACAAGTACTAGCATACTGGTCTATCGATAAAGAGGGTGTCGCGTACGCAACCATGGTAAATTTATTATTTACTATGTGATCCTAATTTTCGCTGCATGTAATTATTTGATAATGTGACTCGAGGTCTATACCTATAGTGGTATCAGCCATAACATAGTATTTTTATTTTAGATAATAATAAAACATCAAAAATTGTGGTTTGGATTAAAACTTCCGATTAAAAGTGTTTAACCAGCACCGGACTGCGCCGCAGTCAACTGATGGTGCGCCGCAGCGGGGGACAGAAAAGAAAAAAAAAACTTTTTTTTTATTAAAAGTTAAATTAAACCTTCAACTTAAACGCAAATTTTGATGTTTTATTAAATGTGTGCCATATTTATTTTTTATGAAAATTATGGTTATTAAGTTACATGCATAACTTAATAAACAAAATTAGATATTATGATATTGTAAAAAGTAAATTGCATATATTGACATATAATAATTGCTATTTGATATGTGCGACACTAATGATATTTGATATAAAATTGTTATTTGTGGTTTATTTGATAAATTGTATGGAACATATATTGAATAACTTACGCAATCCGTATTTGACTTATTTGAACGGATGCATGTGGTCCGTTTCCTTTTGAAACGGAAGTTATTCAATATGTGGAAAATGACCATAGAGACTATTTGCTTTAGGGCTCACCCAATTTTGTTGCGTAGTTTAATTCTAATACTCATATTAATGATTATAGTCAATTGTTTTGAAAGTAATAAAAAAAATTATATGACTAAAGAATTATGAAACGAATGTTTAATTTTTTTTTTGGACTTTTATACGTTCTATAACGAAGGTTAGGTTTAAACCGTAATTTTTTCCTTCGACGGAACGTATTAAATTACAAAATACATTAAAAATCAAACCTTTAAAACGTGTGATTGTTAATTCGTAATTAAATGTAGATCCTTAGTGTATAAATTCCCAACTAGGCTCACGTACATAAAGGACGATGTCTAGGAAAGTTTGCGATGGTATTATACCCCTAATGAGGTCAGGTTTTAAGTGATGCTTTATCGTCCCCTACCCTCACTCACTTTCCTGGTCGTACCGGTTGTAGAGCTACCGAAAGGGTTTTTATGATGACGATGTAACGTTTAGTTATAATATACACTTGGTGTATAGGAATTAGACAATCATAGAAACACGTTTTAAAACTATAAAAATGTTTATATCAAAAACAATAATTATGAGACGAAGTTGTATGCATGCCTCTTCGTACATAAATTTTAACACCCACGGAATTAAGTCATATTGCTATCCATATTGCTTAGACAACTTGTACTTGCTCGTCACTCTACGTGAGATGTAGGTGAAGGGTATCTAAGGTGGATTACCACTCATAGTGAGACTGTGGTGGACTATCTACCCATCGGTTTCAAAAGAAAAAAAAAGGGTTTTTTTTTTTTTTTTTTTTTTTTTTGTATTAAGGAGTTGCTGCTAAGACAATTGTTGTTCAAAGCGTTAAACAAGTAGTATCATACTGGTCTGTCGATAAAGAGGGTGTCGCGTACGCAACCGTGGTAAAAACCTTATGTTGGGTTTTCATTGTTTTGCTTGCTCAATAAGGTACACACTTTATATCCGATTTATTATTTACTATGTGATCCTAATTTCCGCTACATGTAATTATTTGATAATTTGACTATGCCTATATGATTTTCCTAATTCTTGTGGTATAAAACCAGAAAGTTGATTATCACTAAGAAGCAATATTTCTAAGTGAAAGTGGGATGAACCGTTGAGTTGATTGCTTCCTAATTGCATATTAGAAAGTGATGTCAAGTTTCCTTACTGGTATGTTCGAATGGGACCCGAAAATTTGTTTGAATGGAGACGAAGAAGGCAAGGGATTTGAGCTCACCTAAAGATGAAGGAACAGGGTTGATGAGATTGTTTATTTCTAGCTCTAGCCTGATAAGAAATGAGGTTTGAGTACGAATAGTCAGGGAAAATAAGAAAGTGATTCGAGAAAATATCCATCACAAGCTTGAATCAGTTACAAACTTTCACAGAGAGAAGGAGGAAGGAAAAAACAAACTCTAAAACTACTGATTCTGAGCAGCTAACCAACTATATGTAATTGGTTTCTCTCGACCCGAATCCAACCCATGGACTATTTGACCCATGACCACTTATTGACTTACTTATTTGAAACCAAAGTTGTAGGGATGGATGAATTAGATAGTTATTGTTCATATGAAGCTCTTCTAGGTTATAGCGTTTTACTAATTCATTTGGAATTGAACCAGAAAAATTGTTTTAAGATAGATATAAGTTAAATTCGATAACTAGCCGAAAGAAGTAGGAAATGTGACAGGATTTCTCAAATTTCCAACATCGGGTGGGATTATTCACATGAATTGATTAGAAGAAAGATCAAGATATACGAGTTTCGACAAATGACATAAAAGCTTTTTCTGTTTTCACTGAGCTCAAAATACACAAGATTAGGAAACAAAGAAAATGAGAAGTGATCAAGCATACCTTTTAAACCATACGAGGAAAGATTTTGTATGTTTATGCTGCGATCTTCATTGCATGAAATTCCATACCAATTACATGGAGACGTTGTTTTTGGTGAAGAAGAATTGTGTCCATGAAGGTAGTGGAAGGATGTTGGTGTTTTAGCTACGGAGAGTTGGTTTCCATTTTATGAGTGTCGACTTCATCCAAAGAACCCGAGACATATAGGGTACAACAAATAGTAGCAAGTAACAAAATGGTGGAAGTGAAGGTCATGTTTTGTGTTTATGGGTTTGTATGATTAGTAAGATTCTTTGTTGCAATTTATATTGGTAAGGATATTGCACTGAAAATGTAAAACACTTGGTAGGAAGTATATGCATACACAATTACAATTTTTCTAGTTTTCATTACCTCCCATAAATGGAAACATATTTATATTTGGATAATGATTCTTTGACCCGTTAATGTTCTCAACAGGATTCAAACTTGTTACATTTTCACTTTTAATGGGAGAATGGAAACATATCTAGAGTTTGGAGAAAAATGAAGGGTTGGTTGGGTCGGTCAAAGTGTATTGGTTCGGGTTACATGGAAACACTTTGCCTATATAATACTTTTATGGGATAACGTGTTGCTCGCAACATGCATCTTGCATACACGTCATTTATCAAGTATGTTGCATATCATTGTTTTTCTACCACTTTGGCCTCCCATGTTTTCCTCGTGATAATTACTCCTTAGATTAAAATGCTAGATTGCATTGCTAAGCGTGCAATTTATAGTTTTTTATTCGTGTGGGCTGGGCTGGTGACTGGTTCGGTTAGTTTAATTTTGTTGGCCCGGTTGCAAAATTTTTACTGGGCTTAGGCTGTTGGAGTGTGACGTGTATTACACGTGTCTTCATCTGCTGTTTTTGCCCGATAAAGAGAAAGGGACCGTCACAGGTATCATCGCTTAGTAATGAATAAAACTTGTGTCTTAGATTTTTGAAATATCACGGCTTGTCGCCGCCTTTATTCGCCGGATGCGTGCATCAAACTTCTGATGTTGTTAAGGAGACGGTAATATAGTTACTACCGTTATTTAGTCGAGTATACTGATGAGTAATTACTAATCATATTTGATTGTTCTTAGGCAAAATCTGCTCTCGAGCGTAAGTTACTGGTTGCAGAATTTTCGGATATACACGCGGTTCAGATGACACATCAAAATGCTTTTGGTGTAAGTTCGTTTAATTCCGATATTCGATTTGTATTTTCTATGTTTTTACTTTTTAAATTTGTTTAATTTCTGTCAATAGATTAAGGGTAAGAAACCTTCTTGGAAGATCGGTTCATCGTTTTCCCTTAAGAAGCCGGTGAAAATCGTACCGAAAGTCCAGATGGACGATGGTTTGGATCTTATTGACGAGGACAGCCTCTTATCTGAAGGGTTTTTTTTTTTATAGAATATGATTTGTGTCTGATTGCGTATTCTAAAACGATATTTGCAGGTGATTGTGGAGTTGAAAGCACGAGAAAAGCTTGCAAAAAATGTCGTTGTGGGCGTGCTGAAGAAGAAGAGAAAGTGAAAAAACTGGGAATCACTATGGACCAGTTGGAAAACCCTAAATCGGCTTCTGGCAGTGTAAGTCGTCTTTTGTTGTATGAGGAATTAATGAAAAAACAAAAAATTATAGGTACCTAATTTTGGTGTTGGGGTTGGGCTTTGTCTGTGTATTGGAAGGGTGGATCATTTCAGAAAGGTTCAGTCTTTAGTCTATATGAGTAGCAAACCAACCGAATAGTTGCCTTTAGACGATAAAGCCTTCTTTTATTTCCTTCTTTATCCCCATTTTGATTAGTTGTTGAAATGATTCTGTCAACGTTTTTTGTTATTGTTTTATGTTTTTTGAGGTTTCTTACTATGCATGTCGATTGTTTAGGTATTCTTTTGCTTTGTTATTCGCTATGTGATATATTGTTGGACTGGAACTAATTAATTTGGTTTGTTGTGATGTTGTAACAGATAGTAATTGTGTCGAAATCTGCGGTCTTAGGGTTTATTGTTAAAATTTCTTAGTTTCTTTTGTATGCGTGCTAGCTGTCTGTTGAAATTCCTTATTTAATAGTTGTTTTGCGCGCAGTAATGATGTAGGTGTTTTTTCGTTTGCATCGTTCCTGCAGCGGTGTCTTTAAAGGTATGATATTATTGGATTGGGAGTAATTGTTTCGTTTTGTTGATGCTTTTCAAATTTTGATAATGATATGGTCCCAGTTTATATTATTGCAGTAGTTGTTTTGCGTGCAGTAATTGTGTAGGTGTTTTTTCGTTTGCGTCGTTCCTGCAGAGGTGTCTTTAAAGGTATGGTATTCTTGGATTGGTAGTAATTATTTCCTTTTGTTGATGCTTTTCAAATTTTGGTAATCAACACTTTGTAACAGTATCATCCAGATATGAACAAGAATGATGGCGCACAAGATAAATTTAATGAAATCGCTGCTGCTTATGAGGTTTCTATCTTATATTTTTCATCTCCAAATTCTCTTCTTTTTTTTAATTTGTCTTATAGGTCTTATCAGATGAAGAAAAAAGATCGTTATACGATCGTTTTGGGGAACCAGGGTTACAAGGTGAATACGATGCTTCTTCACACCAGGTAACATTCTAACAACAATACCCAACTCTAAGTTGTCTTCCTTTTATTCATAACTTTCTGTTTTGTTTTAGGTGGACCCGTCTGATGTGTTTGGCACCTTCTTTGGCGGTTCAAATGCTTTTTTTAATGATATCAATGGATCAGAAGACAATACTTTTTATTTTAAAATCAACACTACCCATTCCCTCCACATTCGGTAATCTACAATCTACATTTTCTGCTGTTAAACAATACTTACATGTCTATCGGGTACCAACAATATGTCGATATGAATAACAAATGCTGTTTTCTCTTTGCCCTAAATATTAGTATAATTTTATGATAATGATCATGATAATATGTGAGGGTCATGTAGATGACGGGAATTTGACTTACTGGTCCTGTCACACGATATGTAATAGTCGGTGATCATTATTTACTTACTCTCTGCTAAGTTACAGTTTACAGAGTTTTATAATTCATTATTGTACGGACATGATATCTTTTTGAGCTTTGAAGAGTCGATTTTTTGAGCAAAACGGGACATTGACATTTTGTGCTCGGAGACATGTGATTATTGTGGTGGCACAGGAGCTAAATCAAGCAAATGTATACTATCCTGTAAACGCTGTGTAGGTAGAGGAGCCGTGGTTGAAACTCAGAAAACAACATTTGGGGTAATGTCTCAGGTAATATTTACTTAATTATTGGTGTAATGAATGATCAGTTTTTGATTATCAATGGACTTTACAGTTTGTACGTAACTTCGCTGTTTCTGTTAGAACATATACATACACACTCTGTATAGTTATAGGAAGTAAGAAATGATAAATTTATATATTTTTTTTTCATACTTTAAAGTTAAGTACCAAATTTGTTATATTAATAAAATGTTATTTTTTTGTTATTTTATTTCACTTGATTAATTCTCTTACCATGTCCAACTTTTGACTTATTGAATGTGAATATATATATTTTTACTTCATAAATCCAGGTTTTCATTTATAATTTATTTAAAGGTAGTGATATTCGTAGCTTAATTCGAAACATTCTTTCCAGGTTATTGCAGAAAGGCTTTCAGAAGAGGAAATCGGTGGCTTAAAACAGTTATTTATAAATCTCGACACAGACAACAGTGGCACAATAACATTTGACGAACTCAAACAAGAATTGAAGAGAGTTGGTTCCAATCTAATGGAATCTGAGATAAAGGAACTTATGGATGCCTTACGTTCTTTTATTCTCATTTCTATAATGAATTATAGTTTAAATTTGAGTAAAAATACTTATATAAATGAACCATGACAGGCTGATACTGATAGCAGTGGGACATTAGAATACGGTGAATTTCTTGCAGCAACTTTGCACATGAATAAAATCGAGCGCGAGGACAATTTGCTTGCAGCTTTCACTTTCTTTGACAAAGATGGTAGCGGCTATATAACTATAGATGACCTTCAGCAAGCTTGTAAAGATTTTGGTCTACGAGAGGCTCAACTAGATGAAATGATCAAGGAAGTCGATCAAGACAGTGTTATACTTTTTTGTTACTACCCCATGAACTCATTACTTAGATTACTTCAAATGGTTTCGAGCTTTGTAAATCGCACCCGTGCAACGCACGGGATACTTTCTAGTTAATAATTAAAACTTTTTGAAGTTACACATGAGGACACAAATGGAAAGTTTATGACTCAAAAATGGTACCACTATTAGTTTTTAATCGCTTAGTCACGGTGAGTGCAAAATCAACTACCATGTTGTCCAAAACATATCACGATATGTATTGATATTTGGAATCACAATAATCATTTTTGAATAATAGCATAATCATAGTCACTTGAAAATGAATTCTCTAAAGTTTTAAAACACAATAATGGGATAAATTATTACAAAACAGAGTCCAAGCACACCTTAAACTTTATTACACGCTAAACTTTTTCAATGTTTGTAGATTCATAGTGCCGAAAAATCCTTACTCTTCCGACCTTTCGAATGGGAAATGATGGAAACCATCAGGACGCATTGGGTCCTCTACGATGGAAACACGATAACAAACATGTGGACTATTGACTACCCTAACAACGATCAAGGTCGGCATTAGATTGAAATATGAGGCATTCCTTGATTATGATTTGCCTCGGTATATTGTTCCATGTCCTTAATATTTTGATTATGATTTTGATACATCCCGTTAATAAAACACATTGTTTTTTCCATTTTCACACAACATGAACTTTAAGATATTAGATGCCTTTAAAAAAGGTTAACAAAAAATAACTTGCTTTTGAAAGCGAAAAACACGGAATACAAACAAGACTTTGAAAACCAACAATAACCAAAACATTATATACACATTTCAAGCCACAAACGGTTGGCAGAGCTCACATGAAAACGATATTAAAATCGAATAAAACTCGAGGTTTTATTCCAGTGCTTTCTAATGACGAGAATTTACAAACTCCAAATGAGGAGAGAACATATCTTACTATACAACACATACCATATTCAATTTTTAATAAACATGGTAAATTCCGTCTTAGAATAATAAATAAATAAAATAATACTGAAACTACAGAGGTTGAACATTCATACACTGATATACCTAAAAAAAATATCATTTCAACAATTTTTAAAAAATGTTCATTATGTTAATTCAACTTCCATCAAATTCCCTATGACCGGTGCAAAACGGCGCCAACCAAATCTTTTGTTAGTCAAAGAAGTTTACCGATGTAAATGCCATAGCTCAACAGCCTAGACCATTTATATATCCATGTTTACAAACATGTTAACATAAACATGAACATAGTCTTATTTATTGCTAATTGAATGATGACACAATACTTGAGGTCTAATCTGCCATATAACCCACTGTTTCAACTTTGTTTGACAGCCTCATAGCCGTGTAACACCTGTCCTAGTAATAAAAACTGAAAACTAAATTACAAAATCTAATGTCAGCCTATATTTCAACCCTACAAGAACCTAAATAACGGCTAATAATGAAACATGTAGAAGTCTAACCAAGATTCAAGTTTTATTTGTTTTACCGTGTTTTCAAACGCACACCACCCACACCCACGTCATCATCAGAATCATTAGGCGTTTCAGCCAGCATTCAAGGCTGCAATGACTTCTGAGAACATCGTCATTCGTTCACAGCATAACAGCCAACAAATAACGAAAAACAGCCATTGCAAATAACTGCATCAGCTACCACAACCCCTTTTATATCCTTTTACGACCCAAAAAAAGTAAGAAAGGTTAAGAATTAAATCGGGCCAAAAGTCAAAAATCCTATATTGACTTTATCATTAAGGTTTTGTACTCTTACCACTTAAATTATCTCATCAACTCATCATCACAACCGTAAAAGACATCAACCAACTGCACAGCAAAACAGCATAACGGCTGCTGCCCCGGTTCTCAGCAGCATAAACTCTATAGCCCATGTTAAAAAACTTTAGATTTCCAATTTAATACATATTAATATATGCATGCACCAAAGTGAGAAAAAAAAAGCAGGTTATTTAAGCACCGATATATATCCAAAAGAAGTTCAGATAGCATAAACCAAGCATAAAAATCCATAGTGCAAAATCAACACCTGAACATAGCAGTGCACATATGCAAGGGGTACAACATAAAAAAAAAAAATATAGTTAACCTTGAAAATATGCATGAGGAAATGAGTTCAAGAATTCATTTATCCAACTCATCACAAAACAAAACACCGCTCTTCATTTAATCCCGTTACATGCAATCTCCAACAGTTAAGTTCGCTTCTCATTCCTGTATAACAAAATTAAAGACATCAGGAACTCGCCCTTTTGAAGAATTCAATCGACTTATTTCTAAATACAAATCATGTAATTAATAAAAATAATTAATTAATTAAAACTAATTAATTAAACTAACGTCGGCATCAGAACGCTGAGGTGATGGGCTTCGAGAGTTGGCTTTGCCACGAGGTGAAACGCTCTTTGGAGTGGCTGAGCGTTCTTTCTCAACACGTGCTACAGGACTTCTGCTTCTGGAAGGTGTTCGACGTGGAGATGGGCTCCTACGTGGGCTAACACTGCGCCGAGCAGCAGGGGATGCACTCCTATAAAATCACATTTACTATCAGATCATTGACATAGAATAAACAACAAAAAATAGATATCAACATTTACCTGATAGGAGAACGGCTACGAACTTTTTCATCATCAAATCTTCCTCTCCTACGTTCTCTGCGATAATCAGGACTTCTGCTACGACTCCTGCTTCTGTAGCGATCCCTGTCTCTTCCTCGATCAGAACGATCCCTGCTTCTGCTACGGTTTCTTCGCCTGTAATCTCTGTCCTTATAATCATCTCTGTGCCTAGAACTACATTCACCACATAAAACACTTTGAATCATTGATAAGAACAAAAAATACTCCATTATAATCCAAACGTTTTTATCTTTACACACAAGAACTCAATCAACATAAGACTTAATACTACAAATATTAGATCAACATAGCAAGTTAATTTTGACACATTTTCTTATGTGATCTTAAATATATGTTCAGAAGCTAAAAACGTAATGTTTTCCAGCGTTGTTACATTTTCAAATATCAAGTCCACGACCAAGAGACAAAACTACTATTAAAGCAATTCAAAACATACAACAACTATCGCTACTCCACAATGTTAGCTCTTAGCAAACAAGAGTGCAATCAACATAAAACATAATACTACCAAATACAGCAGAAAAAAGTTGAACCTAAAAACATTTTCTACTGGTTTCGTTACTATACATCCAGAAGCTGAACATGCAACGTTAACCGACACCGTTACATCTTCAGATATTATATACTAAACTGCTATTTTGCAATTCAAAACATTTCTAAAACGAACCGTATGTGTTTGTTTAAGAAAGTAAATTACCTTGGCCTCGGACTTCGACTCCTGGAACTCCCCTTCAACTTTTCAGCTGGTTCCAGTATCCTTCCCTTATGACTAAAAACAAAAACAAAAACACAAAGTTTAAACTTTATATTTATTCAAAACCACAAGCAATGATCACATAAATAATACAAACATTTCATTTAACACATAAAGTCAGTGAATGAACACATAAGCAACGACTCACATTCGTTCAGCATCAGGTCCGTATTTAGCAAATTGAACCATAATCTCTCTGCCATCAACAACTCTTCCTAAAAACAATCACATTAACATAAACACAAAATTTTAAATCATAAACTATCGAACCAAAAAAAGTACGAAATTCCTTTTTTACCATCAAGTTTTTCGACAGCCTTCTGAGCTTCATCAGCATACTTATACCGAACAAACGCAAAGCCGCGAGAATCACCGGTCCTATAAACAAACAAATAAATCAAACTAATAACAAAAAAAAAAATCAAATTTTCAAAAAACTTTACCTTCGATCTCTCGGAATGAACACATCAACAACCTTTCCATACTTATCAAACAACGGAAACAAATCATCAGCAGTCGTACCTAAAATAACCAAAAAGAATTCACATTTTTTGAAAAATTAGGGATTTTCAAAATTAATAACGGAATCATGAAATTGACAGCTTAAATAACGTGAAACTGAGAAGTATATAACGACTTATACAAAAATCAGGGTTTGAAAAATTTGAAAATTTGTAAATTGAGCGATGAAATTGAATACTTACGGAAGGTGATGTTGAGAACGAGAAGCGAGTAGGTGTCTCGGATGTCAGGCGGACCTGCTCTGCCGAAGTGCGACATGATTGATTTAGGGTTTCGAGAAAGCTAGGGTTTGTGGTTATGGTGATATATAGATATAGAATAGAATTGTGTATCTATATAATGAAAAGTGTAAGCGGCTGTGATTGAATGGATAAATGGTTAAAATAAGTTTGGAATGATTACATAAAAGACCCTTCTGGTTTTTGTGTTATCAATTTAAGACAATAATTTAGTGGAACGTGCTTTTTTTTTTTTAACGGAGACTGTCTATGTCTATGAACGGATAAAAATAATGGCACAAAATCACTTGCTTTCTACCCGAGTTATTACCATCTGGGTGTTCTAGCGACTGACTTGCCCGATGAATGAATCGAAACAATCTTGAAGTGAAAAAAGTGGTGTTTTCACTTTATTGTTTGTGTAAACACACACGATCCAAAGATAGTAGTGAATATCATATCAATAATAGCTTAAATGCTATGTTTGTTTTTTAAAGAGAGAATGTCACGAATCGGTCTTGTGTTTGGTCTGTTTTTCATGAATCGTACTTTTTACTTTTTTTAGCGTTAACCATCCTTTAGATATGTCTTTTTATCACTCGCGGTCCTTTTTTCACTTAAAAAGACTAAAATACCCTTTCTTTTATATTTTTTTGTTTTTTAGCTTTTAAAATAATATATCTCATTCATAATCTTTCTTTACTTTCCAGATCTTCATCACTATCATCATATACCTTTCTTTTTCTCATCTCAAATGATTTTCTCTCTCATCTCATCCAATCTTCTAATTTTAAAACAAAATCTTAAAATCTATTACTCTTCTTTCATAATTAAAAAAAAAACTATATAATTTCTTCTCATCCTATCTGCTCATAATTTCTTTCATAAATTTCTACAAAAAATAGATCTCATCCCATCTTCTAATTTAAAAAGAATCTCAAATTATTCTTTTGTTCATAATCAAGAAAAAAAACCTACTTTTTCTAGGCAGTCTATAATCCAGAAACTACGATGGCGAGAGTAATAAGGGTGGCCCAAGACGGAACCGGCCACTACCAAAGCTTACAAGAAGCAATCGACAGCGTTCCCTTTAGCAACACTTGTCGGACTTTCATTCGTTTATCTCTGGGGATCTATAAACAACCTATCTATGTTCCCAAAACTAAAAACCTCATTACTATTGCCGGAATCACTCCCAAAATCACTATCATTACCTGGAACAATACCGCCACCAATATTAATCATCATCACGTTTGTGTTTGTTTTAACTGGAATATAAGTTTTTTTAAACCAAATTGAATGTCGAAAGAGGGTGCTAATTTGTTTGTTTATGTATATGTACAGTCAGCAAATGCTTATTGGAACCGGGACGTTTGGATGTGGTAGTGCGATTGTTGAAGGGGAGGATTTCATTGTTGAAATGTTACGTTTGAGAACTCCGCTCCTGAGGTGGTTTGTTTTTTACTAACTTGTTTAATTTGACTTTCTCTCTCATCTCATCCCATCTTCTAATTTAAAAAGAATCTCAAATTATTATTTTGTGATAGGAATGAGAATACTTGATTACAGTTACTGTAATATATGAGTTTTTTTTTTCTTGATTATGAACAAGATTTTGTTTTAAAATTAGAAGATGGGATGAGATGAGAGAGAACGTCATTTGAGATGAGAAAAGGAAAGGTGTATGATGATATTGATGAAGATCTGGAAAGAGGAGAGAGAGTATGAATGAGATATATTAATTTAAAAGATAAAAACAAAAAAACATAAAAGAAAGGGTATTTTAATCTTTTTAAGTGAGAAAAGGAACGTCAGTGATAAAAAGACATATCTAAAGGATGGTTAACGCTAAAAAAAAGTAAAAAAAAAACGATTCGTGAAAAAAGACCAAGCACAAAGACGATTTGTGACATTCTCTCTTTTTTAAATTAAAAAGATGTATGAGATATAAGTATACTTATATAACTACAAAGTTTGTATCAAATGATTACAAATCTCACAATTTTAGATACATAGACAATAAACATAATCAAGATCAATAATATGATGACCTTGAAGATGAACGAAACCCTTAATATGGAGGGTGAATAACACATACGCCAAATACTTAATCGATAGTAACAAATAGTATTATTTATTCTGATTTTCATTTTGTTCTTGAATTTTCACTCTTGACAAACCAAACCTTCGTGTTCTTTGCTTCTAATTGCATTTAGCGTCCATCCAAAGCTTTCATCAACAGACATCTTAGTTGTATGCAATGTGTCATAACAACCCTTCACTTTTATATTTTATTTTTCTATCGCGATACTACAAAATAGATTAGCACTAATATCAAACCCATAATCAATCCTAATCAAGATTGCGTTACAATATGGATATACTCATTTTTAACATGTTATTTTATTATGTGAAATGCAATTTTGTTGTTTATGTAAATTTAGTCCATATTCTTTCCCGATTTCAATTGTTATTGTTAATATATACAATTTGTGAATAATTAATATCTAGAATCAATATTTCATCATAATTAATACACATACTGTAGGTATTTAAATAGTGTCGAATAAATATGTGACTGTAAATGTGTGAGACTACAGGAGCGCACACATCGACATTTAGACACGACTACTAGTTTAATATATTTAGTAATATTACTTAAAGGTTTAAGTATAATGTTAATTAAATGGAGGGGTTTATTACGTAAATAAGGAGGTTTCCTTATTGTAATCAAAATTGAACTCTAAGGATTTACAACTCTATAAATAGAACACAAACCCTAAACCCTAATACACACAAAATACAAACTATCGACCAAGGTTTGAGAAACCTTGTTTGGCCGATCGGTTTCAAGAAGTTAAAAGGGTTTTCGTTTTTCGGTTTTGTAATCAAGGAGTTGTTGTTGGACAATTGTTGTATAAAGCGTTAAACAAGTACTATCATACTGGTCTGTTGATAAAGAGGGTGTCGTGTACGCAATCGTAAGTAAAACCTTGCTTTAGGTTTTCATTATTCCGCTTGCTCAATAAGGTACACTTTTTATATCCGATTTATTATTTACTATGTGATCCTAATTTTCGCTGCATGTAATTGTGTGACAATTTAACTCGAGGTCTATACCTATAGTGGTATCAGCCATAACATAGTATTTTTATTTTGGATAATGATAAAACATCAAAAATTGTGGGGGGATTGAGGTTTGGATTAAAACTTGTGATTAATTTGTTAAACTTGAGCCCGAACTGCGCCGCAGTCACCTTATGGTGCGACGCAGCGGGCGGACAGGAAAAAAAACGTTTTTTTATTAAAAGTTAATTAAATCTTAAACCATCAAACGCAATTTAGATGTTTTATTAACTATGTGTCATATTTATTTTTTATTCAATTATGTTTATTAAGCTACATGCATAACTTAATAAACATGATTAGATATTATGATATTGTAAAAAGTAAATTGCATATATTGACATATAATAATTGTTATTTGATATGTGCGACACTAATGATATTGGATATAAAATTGTTATTTGTGGTTTATGTGATAAATTGTATTGTCCACATATTAATAACTTACGCAATCCATATTTGCCTTATTTGAACGGATGCATGTGGTCCGTTTCCTTTTGAAACGGGAGTTATTTAATATGTGGACAATGACCATAGAGACTGTATGCTTTAGGGCTCACCCAATTTTGTTGCGTAGTTTAATTCTTATATTCATATTAATATTAATGTCAACTGTTTTGAAATTAATAATTAATACGACTAAAGAACTATGAAACGAATTTTTAATTTATTTTGGCACTTTTATACGTTCTATTAAGGTTGAGTTTATACCGTAATATTATCGTGCGATGGAACGTATTAAATTGCAAAATACATTTAAAATCAAACCTTTTAAAAGCGTGTGATTGGTAATTCGTAATTAAATGTACATCCTTAGTATATAAATTCTCAACTAGGTTCACCTACATAAAGGACGATGTCTAGGAAAGTTTGCGGTGGGATTATTACCCTAATGAGGTCAGGTTTTAAGTGATGTTTTTTCATCCCATACCCTCAGTTGCTTTCCTGGACGTACCCGTTGTAGAGCTACCGAAAGGGTTTTTATGATGACGATGGTACGTTTGGTTATAATATACACTCGGAATTAAGCAATCATAGAAACACGTTTTAAAATTATAAAAATGTTTATTTGAAAAACACAAATTATGAGACGAAGTCGTATGCATGCCTCTTCGTACATACATTTTGTCACCCACGGAATTAAGTCATATTGCTATCTGTATTGTTTAGACAACTTGTACTTGCTCGTCACTCTACGTGAGACGTAGGTGAAGGGTATCCAAGGTGGATTACCACTCATAGTGAGACTGTGGTGGACTATCTACAGTCTTCAATCGGATGACTTAAATCGGGTTATTCGGTGAGACTGTAAATGCCGATAGCAATAAGATGCTACGAAACATGATGATGTCACGATCACCATATTGATCCTTGATCAAGTCATGACATTAAGTCCCATAATCTAGGAATTGGATCGGTAAATGCAATTACTAAACGTCACTTACCTTTTGAGTATCATTTAGTTCCTAGCAGATCAACTGATGGAACAATGATATGTCATTTGGGTCCTAGTTTAAACGAAACCATGGGTTTTACATTTTTGTTAAGAACTCATTATGTCGAAAGTACTAATGAGAACTTTTTTCTGTTTTGCAGAAATGACACAAAAATCCGCTTCTAAAGAGATTTTAGATGAAACCAAAACAACATTAAGAAGAAACTTACTTTCTGGACCAAACTTTAACGACTGGTTTCGATCACTGAGGATTGTCCTAAGAGTGATGGAAAGGCTTGAAGTCGTTGAAACACCTATGATCCATAAGCTAGCTGAAAATGCTCCTCAATCTGAATAAGATAGTTATAAGGTAACTTATAAAGAGGCATGATGAAGTTGTTTGTCTCATGCTCAACAATATGACTCCTGAGCTGGTTAAATAATTTGAGGCGAAATGGCCGGATCAGATGATCACTGAGCTACGTGCATTGTATGAGAAACAAGCTGGCCTTGAGCTAAATGACTTAATTCGAGATGTACATGCATGTCATCATGTGTCAGGAACACCAGTGGGGAGTCATGTTCTACACATGAAAAGCTTGTTTGATCGCTTGGACCGGATGAAATATGCCTATCATGACCCTGTAGATGTGAGTATAATTCCCAATTCTCTTTCACCAGATTTTGAGGAATTGACTCGCACCTACAATATGCAAGGCATGAATAAGAGCCTTAACAAACTCCATGCAATGCTGGAATTCGAAAAGAGCATCTCCAAGCGTAAGGTGGATGAAAACCAAATTCATGTGAGTGGTGGTGGTCAAGGCCAGAAAAGGAAAAAGCAACCGCTAAGTGCTAAAGGAAAAGTTGCTAAAGCTAGTAAAAA
Organism: Senecio squalidus; assembly: GCA_910822075.1. Lineage (NCBI taxonomy): Eukaryota > Viridiplantae > Streptophyta > Magnoliopsida > Asterales > Asteraceae > Senecio > Senecio squalidus. The sequence goes on from CAJVGC010000592.1 coordinate 4,826,089, forward strand.
TACACAAGTTGTTGTTTATTCTTCCAAGCCTAAGCAACCTCCTCCAGCCAAAAAGGAAAGGGTCGCTAAAGATGATGGGTGTCACCATTGTGGTTTGAAAGGACACTGGAAGAGGAATTGTACTAAGTATCTTGCCTAGGTGATAAATAGGAAGAACGGCTTGGCCGAATCTTCAGGTATTTTCACTATCGAGTTATTTTCTTTTGCTAGAACAAATATTTGGGTTTATGACACTGGTTGTGGAATTCATATTTGTAACTCCTTTCAGGGGTTTAGAGCAAAGAAGAAACTGAAAAATGAATCCTTGTACGTGTACGTTGGCAACGACATACGGTTAGCAGTGGAAGCCATTGGAAGTTTTGACTTACAATTACCCTCGGGAATAATTATTGTGTTAGACAATTGACATTATGTTCCTTCAATAGTTAGGGGAATTGTTTCAATTAATGTATTTCAAGATTATGGTTATGATAATAAATTTACGAATTTTGTTATTTCAGTTTCCAAGAATAATATGCATTGTTTTAATTGTATTAAAATTAATGGTATATTTGAAATTGATATTCATGACCGTCTTTCTTATACAAATAACTCTGTTTTTAATGTAAGCACTAAACGAGCTAAGTCTAACTTAGACTCATCCTACCTATGGCATTGTCGTCTTGAACACATAGACAAACACCGAATCGAAAGACTTCAACGTGAAGGTTTTGAAATCAAATGATGATTCATTTGATAGGTGTGAGTCTTGTGTATCGGGAAAAATGGCAAGGAAACCCTTCTCGCATGAGAACCAAGGGGCAACCGACTTACTAGGAATCGTACATAGTGATGTATGCAGTCCCTTTAGGCATATGTCTAGGAAAGGAGCTTACTACTTCGTAACATTTACGGATGATTTCAACTGTTATGGTTATGTTTACTTGCTTAAACATAAACATGAGGTGTTTGAAACATTCAAAGTGTTTCAAAACAAAGTAGAAAACCAACTCGGTAAAACCATCAAGATTCTCCGATCGGATCGTGGTGGTGAATACTTAAGCCTAGAGTTTAAGGATCATCTCAAAGCACGTGTAATTGTCCAACAACTTACTCCGCCATATACTCCACAACACAATGGTGTATCGGAGTTGAGAAATCGAACCTTGCTAGACATGGTACAATCTATGATGAACCTTACAACTTTACCATTATCTTTTTGGGATTACGCCTTAGAGTCTGTTGTACGCATTCTAAACATGGTTCCAACCAAGAAGATAGATAATACACCATATGAAATATGGCATGGGCAAGCCCCTAATATGTCTTACTTAAAGGTCTGGGGATGTGAGGCATTCGTTAAACGCGATTCGCCTAACAAACTCGAGCAAAGTTCTGTTAAGTGTATCTTCGTAGGATACCCAAAGGAAACGATGGGTTACTACTTCTATAGTCCTTCCGAGAATACTGTGAAAATTGCTTGGTATGCTGAGTTTTTCGAAACACGGCTTATCGCTCAAGGAAACAGTGGGAGGGTTGTAGAACTTGACGAGGTTCAAGAGGAAGATACATCACCTTCTACTCACACTGGTGATCAAAAATTTGGACGGGGATAGAACCGATCCTCATGATATGCCTCTATATGATCTTCCAGTTGCGATTGAGCTTCATGACATGCTTAGTCCCAAAATCAAATTGCTGATGCTCCAATTCGTAAGTCCGAAAGGACAATACGTGTCCCTCAAAAACTAAATCTAAATGTAGCTTTAGATAATGAGGATCATGTATCAGGGGATCTTAATGAACCTCGAAACTTGAAAGCTGCATTATCAGGGCCTGACGCTGATAAATGACTTCAAGCTGCGAATGTGGAGATGCAGTCCATGAAAGACAACAACGTTTGGGATTTGGTGGATCATCCTCCAAATACCAAAACTGTGGATTGTAAATGGCTTTTTAAGATAAAGACCGACATGGACGACAATATACACGTCTATAAAGCTCGTCTCGTGGCAAAAGGCTTTTCTCAAGTCTATGGCATAGATTATGAGGACACCTTTTCCCCAGTGGCAGACATTATGGCTATTAGAATTCTCTTAGCCATAGCAGCATTCTATGACTATGAGATATGGAAAATGGATGTCAAGACAGCCTTTCTGAATGGTCATCTAGACGAAGACGTCTATATGAATCAGCCAGAAGGTTTTATTGATCCATTACATCCCAACAAAGTGTGCAAGCTAAAAAGGTTCATTTATGTACTAAAGTGTCAGAATCGTTATGGCTTATGTAAACCAATACGTCGAATTAAGATAGTGATGTATCAAAGAAGTTTAGCAGCGGATAAACACTTTGATATTACAAGTATATTGAACAAACAAATATTGTTTTATTGTTAATAAAGAACAATAATGATGGTCGAATTACAAGCCTCAATATATTACTTCTTAATAACGAATGAAATAATACACGTGTTCTTCCTAGTACAAGGAGCTATGTATTTATAGACCTTGAGGCTAACCTAGCTAATCTGGGAAACGTCTTTACAATATCAATTGTATTATGACTACATGTACAATTGCATCATAATCACAATTGCTATATTTAAGGAAACGATAATTACAAATATAATTGATAATTATCTAAAACTATAATAGCAGTATTAATGAGAGCGGGCAGTAGTAATGAGGTCCAGCAGTAGTAACCAACACTTGTAACAGTTGTTCTTCAGGAGTATTAACTTGAGCAGCAGTAACTGACTTTGTCTTCAAGCAGTATTATCTTGAGCAGTATCATTGAGCAGTATTAACCAGTAGTACTAATGAACAATATTAATGGAATTAAACTATAACACTAACAGTTTTAATCCCAACAATCTCCCCCTAACTTGAACTTTCATTTCACATTAAAGTATCAAGTTTCAAACAAGTTTAATTCATGAATGATGATTACAAGACACTCAATTACTTTCTCTCTTCTTAGCCTCTCTCTCTCTCTTTCTGCCAGTTCTTCATTTCTATGCAGCACCATCCTCCAAATCAACTCATTGGCCATCTGTGATGTCCTCAGTGCAAACAACCTTATAGTGATCATTTCATGCATAGTCCCATAATCCAAATTATATCTTCTATCAACCAAGTAAAATATGATATTACCATGTTCTGGAAATAGAATGAATTCCACTTCTTTCATACAAGTACCGCCTTACCACATGATTATGATCTTCACCTTCTTGAAATACAGTACTCACCATTTCTTCTTCAAGATTAAAAATTCCATTCAACCAGTCAAGAACAAGATATGTGCCTGGACAAATACCTCTGTTTTGAGAGTACTTCCTAACACCAATTTCATATACATTTTCTACATCTTGTCTTGAAAACTCTTTTATCATCCTGTAGAAGGCTGGCATTACATATTTCTTTTGATCAGCTCTAGTCACCACATAAGTTGTTTTATTATCACCTCCAACATACTACCAGTCAATGATCTTTGGAAGATCAACATCCAATGGTTCAACATTAAAGTACCTTAGGGCTACTAAAGATATGGTTCTGGTGTATGATGGAAATCCTAAGGCTGAATTAAAAGTTAATGGTTATTGTGATGCCGGATTTCAGACTGACCATGATGACACCAAATCTCAAACTGGATATGTGTTCACCATCAGTGGGGGAGCAATAGTATGGAAGAGCAAGAAGCAATCCACTACAACCATGTCTACAACAGAATCTGAGTACATAGGAGCTGCGGAAGCTGCAATGGAAGCTGTTTGGATCCGGAAATTTATATCTGGACTTGTTGTTGTTCCCACAACCAAGTCTCCTTTGGATATGTATTGCCACAAATTTGGTGCAATAATCATAGCCAATGAACCCGGGGTTGAGAAGGGAGCTAGACACTTTCAGAGGAAATTTCACTATATTCGTGAACAAATCGAACAAGGTGAAATTCGAGTGCTCAAAGTTCACACGGATGATAACTTAGCAGATCTTTTTACAAAGGCACTGGGAAAAGCGAAGTTAACTCACTTAGCTGAGGGCATAGGACTTCGTTTATCTAGTAATCACATGTAAATCCGTGGATTTAGTATTTGGATATATGGATGTAAAAAACAAATTTATTTATGAATGAAATAATATTGGTGATATTTTGTATTATAATATTTGTATCCTATTTTTCATGTTTTATCCTTGAATAATATTGTGTAATATCATTCTAAATATATGTTGTCAATTGATCATATGGGAATCTGATTGAATTAAGACAATATCTGAGTGTTTAGTCAGCTTGGCTCACTAACTCACATGGTATCCATTATGATGCGTATTGAATTATCCCACATGAATTATTATTTATGGATCATTGTCATTAAGTATAATTTATAAGGTTTAAATTATCCTTAGACTTGAGATGAAAGTTGCTAATCATGTACGTAGTGCATTATTTGATCATATTCAATACTATTCCTGGATAAGTGTAGAAAAAATAGCCTTTTTGCCACCCTTATCCAGGAGTAGTATTGACTATGATCAAATAATGCACTACGTACATGAGTAGCAACTTGCATCTCAAGTCTAAGGATAATTTAAACCTTATGAATTATAATTAATGACAAAGATCCATAAGTAATAATTCATGTGGGATAATCCAGTATGCATCCGAATGGATACCATATGAGTTAGTGAGTCAAGCTGACTAAACACTCAGATATTGTCTTAATTCAATCATATTCCCATATGACCAACTGACAACGGCTATTTAGAGTAATATTAAACAACATTATTTAAGGATAAAACATGAAAAATAGGATAACAATTATTATAACAAATGAAAACAAAATATCACAAATATTATTTCATTCCTAAATAAAATTATTTATTACATCCATATATCCAAATACTAAATTCACGGGGTTATATGTGATTACTAGATAAATGAAGTCCTAAGCCCTCAACTAAGTGAGTTAGCTTCGTTTTTGACACAACCTTCGTAAAAGGATCTGCTAAGTTATCATCCGTGTGAACTTTGAGTACTCGAATTTCACCTTGATTTACTTGCTCACGAACATAGTGAAATTTCCTCTGAAAGTGTCTAGCTCCTTTCTGAACACCAGGTTCGTTGGCTATGATAATTGCACCAATGTTGTCGCACTACATATCCATAGGAGACTTGGCTGTGTGAACAACACCAACTCTAGAAATAAATTTACGGATCCAAACAACTTCCATTGCAGCTTCAGCAGCTGCTATGTACTCTATTGCAGACATGGGTGTAGCGGATTGCTTCTTGCTTTTCCAAACTACAACTCCTCCATTCATGGTGAACACATATCCAGCTGGAGATTTGGTGTCATCATGTTCAGTCTGAAATTTGTCGTCACAATAACTAGTAACTTTTAGTTCAACCTCAGGATTTCCACCATACACTAGAACCATACCTTTAGTAGCCCTAAGGTACTTCAGTATGTCTTTACAACAATCCATTGTCTTTCGCCAAGATTCTGTTGAAACCTGCTAACAACGTTTTGAGCAAAAGCAATATAAAGTCTTGTGCATCTTACCGCATACATAATAGACCCTATAGCCGAAGCATAGAGTATCCTTTACGCTCCACCTCTTGAGGTGTAGAAGCAAAATATTTATGGTGGTGGATTTGTAACCACACTTTCTTATCGGGAGTTATAAACATGTTTAATAGCCCTGTTCACCGTCCAAAACTGCCAAGAACCGATAAGGAAATGGACCAAACCGGAATTGTGGAAATATAAGAACCATGGACCGAACAGGCAAGTGTGGTTCGGTTTGAGGTTCGGTTCAGTCTCGGTTTAACGGTTTAATACAATAAACCCCGAACTGAAGATGAAGCTCTGCATGGTTGTACGTTACAAGTGACAAACGCTTTCTTTTTTTACTTGTAAATGTGGCGTACATTTCTTCCATTTTACTCGACATGAGCACAGTCCATTTCCTCCATTCCATTTCACGTCCCACAAAATACATAACTATATAATTGATTCTAATTTGGAATTTACAAATTCATTCACTCTAAACCATAATAATATTAAATAAATAGATAACAAATAGAAATCAAAAGTTTTTTAATTCCTTATCATCATCAATTTAATTATTAGAATGTGAAATGGAAACGGAATTGAATAAATTACCTATTTAAAAAAGTCAAACGAACACAAATACAATCCATGCCAACGACTTGAAAATTTTTCAAATTTTGAAAAGTTCTCGGTTTTTATCGTGGACCGTCGGTTTTAACCGACCCGAACCGGGAACCATATTTCAATAAAACAACGAATAAATGTACAGTTATATTCGGTTTCGGTCCATAACCTATTCGGTTTTGGTCCAAAACCTATTCGGGTTTTCGGTTCAATCGGTTCTTCGAAACTTTTGAACACCCCTAGTGTTCAATGACCATGATTATTTGGTCTAGTAACCATTTTCCCATTAAATGACAGACAATTACTAGTTACTTAATGTTTGTAACTCCCATTATAACGGAGTAACTTAATAACCATAATGTCTTGGTCTTATAAACGATAGAAGTTATAGAAGACCATTATTGGTCAATTAATACCAATAATGTCTTTCATAACTGGGTGTCCTATAAATAGAAAAAATTGTGATACATGAGAAAATATTCTCAACACGAAACACTCTCTAGTAAACGTGTTCTTGGTTTGTGCAAAACTTAAAAAAAATGCTCTTATTCTTATCCTAAAACAAAGTTCGTGTAACCCATACATATAGGGTCGTATTGTTATGTTCGAAAAGTGATACCACGATTGTAAGAGATATCCGGTCATTGAGATAGTTACCCGGTTAGGAAGAAGAAACACCAATATGCATCTGGACCCATCTCGATATTCTCAACAAATGAAAAAATGTAACGTTAGACAATATATATCTAATTAAAAATTCTTAAACATTACTACATGATCTTGTTAAATTTCAAAAATAAAGATGTAATATGAACAAGGACAAACCCCCCCCCCCCCCCTATAACCCATAAGGTTTCACGAGTGCCCTATTTAGTAGAATCCTCAAGAGTTTGGAAGTAAAGTTTGATTTATCCCTTCGCCGAAAAGTTGTGTTTAAATGTCTCTGAGCTCATCCTGTTCACATGTTCTTGACGGTTATCCCCATTGAAGGACTAGGACAACATATTTCGGTTGTGGAGTACCAGACTAGCCTTTAATACTGGCTAATGATCCTTATGTTTCCAGCTGATGATCATTGCCCAGTCTACTGCAAGGTTTGTTTGGATTTTTTTTAGTGAACATGTGGTCCATTGCAAGGAGTTGCCTCGTTTCAAATATATGCATGATTTGGTTATGGATGTTTTGTATGATGTTCTTAGATGAGCATGTACTTCTTCTAAAAAGGAGGTCCGCGTGATCACTTTGAAGGAAAGTCAACTTTACGGTCAGTTGATACATTTGTGCTTGGGTGGGCTGGGGAAAACATGCTTGTGTGGAACTTATAGAAGTGTCCCCTCTTGTTGGGCTCAGGGACAATGTGTTTGTTGCGAGACAAGCTGCGTCGAAAACAGAATCAAGCAAAGTTGCTAAAACCGAGAAAGCTTGTTTAGATAATCAACAAGAGTTAACCCTTTTGCTTTTGATACATTTGGGTTCCTAGCTCCGAAAGCAGTGGAGTATTTGACTAGGGTTCAACGGGTTGTACAAAATTTCGACCCGTAAGACACAAAACTTCACTTTAGTGGTATTGGTTTTGTTTTACAAAAGAAGATTGCGGTGCAACTTTTTACTCATATTTAACCCATTTTATTATAAATGAATGTAATCGTGTTCGAAATTTCGTAATAGATTTATGTTTGAAACAAAATATGAAGATAACATAAAATCTTAATTATGTTAGTTTGTTTCCCACAGGCCACAGTTACAAATGGTGGGCTTGTGGGTAACAAGTGTATGGGCTGCTCGTTTAGGATCTCTCAATTTTCTAGATTGGGCTGTTAAACTTGAACAAGTATTTAATCATTTTAGGTCCAACATCCCTGCATTTGTTTCTAGCCGTATTTCAATCTTTAAACTCTAGATTGATAGAGTGACATTGACAGTTTGACACCGTTGGTTATATGGCTAAAAAACAATTGAGGTATTTTTGGTTGACTAGTTGGTCGAATTCAAGTCACTTCTTAACATGTGATGATTGTGAATTCAGCGTTTAATCTAGCATTTTATAAAATGTGAAAAAAGAAACGGAAATAATTATACTTTTGTTGTAACGACTTGGGCGTTTGGCCGTTTGCTAGAGTGATCTAGCAGTATGGAGATGACCCATAAACCAAGTGGTAGTGAGTCTATGTCTCTATAGTGCATTTATACTATATACTAATAGTAAATACTAAATAGCTTGCAAAAATTTGTGACTCTATATATAAAAATCGAAGTTGTTTTTGCAAATATAGTCTAAATGAAACTTTTTGCTCATTTAAAACAATGTTGATAATTACAAATTAGATCCAAAGATAGCAATTAATATTTTTTCTTTTCTTTCGATAATGACTATTTGAGCCGGTAAATGTCCCCAACAAGATTCGAACTTGGTACCTCCCACATTTTGTATGAGTTTTATTCAATTTCAAATTGCCACTTTTCGTAAATACATTTAGAAAATAAAACTTCTAAACACTTGTTCTTTTTTTACGAAATGTGGAAAGTAAATGCATGAGCAGTAAAATTAGCAAAAATAGTAAGAAAAAACAAGGACAAACCGATGGTATTCATTCATCCATGTGTATAACCATGAAAAGGCAATGCTTTCACCAACCGTTTTAACTGTAGGACCCCACTAACCATAACTTCTATAAATTAATAACATTTTTGGAAAATATTAATATTTAACAAAAATTCATCCACAAAATATTAATTGATTTGAGAAAGTACAATTATATGTTGTATGATAAATCAAGACTATTATGAGTTTATGACACAATATTTCTTTAACACTGCTATCATTCATTTCACTTGATGGTAAGCAAGAAACAAATGTACATGTCACAACCGACAACTAAAACTAAGTACTTTTAAAATAAGTTATTTGATTGTATGAACGTTGTCCTTGATAATTAATGATAAATATTTATGGAAGAGGTTTTATTGTTTATGTTATTCGAAAGAACGAGTTTTTTTTATTTATATATCTCTTGATCATGATGTTCATATTACCGTTTCGAACTCTTTCTCTCTCGACCCTCAACATATACATTGAGAGGTTCAAACCTTAACTTACCTGTTATAAAGATAACATGACGCCTTACCATAAGGATAACAATACAACCTCTCATGGTGATTTTAAACTCGTGTCTATGTTCATGCCAATCTTACGTTTGATTTGAGCGAGTTCGTGGAGTTTGTGTGTTGAATTATAGTTTATTTGTTAGATCTATGAGCATATCTAGATTTTAAGACTTATTTTAAGAGCTTATCAACCTGTCTTAAGACTTATTTTAAGTTAATAAACACATGTTTATAAGCTTATAAGTTTCTAAAATTGAGTTTATTAGATTTTCAACTTTTAATAAGCTCATAAGTACAACAATTAAGCTAATCCCATCTCTCCTTGGTGTCACTTTACCCAAACGTAGATGACCACCTTTGATAATTGTAACATCATTGTACTCTCTCGTCTTTAAATGTGATATGAATGGTTAAGACGAGTTATGATAACTCAAACCTCGTTAAGTCAAACATATCAATAGTTTAAATGGAGTTCCCGTCTAAAACCAATTACAATTATAAGAAGTAAAAAACAAGAGGGTCGTCATTAACCTCGAATGTTGTATTTATTTTTAGGTATGGGTTTGAAGTAACAGATGGTACAAACTTCCTTTTACACTTTTGTTTTTCACAAAATAACATTGTTTTAGAAATCAATCATTATGTTTCACAGCAACAACCATACTAAAATTGTTTGAAAAATAAACACCATTTCGTGCTTTATTAAAAGGTCATACATGTTTAATTTCATTTCAAAATATTCAACCCTATTAACACCATGTCAAAATCCAGGGATTGGTGAGCAAACATACTTCAAAGATATATAGTTCCTATTGTCCTAGGTGTCGATTTGAATTCACATGTGATATAAACTTGCTTTTACATGTAAATTTTTCACACAATAACGCCGTTATAAACATCAAGAAGTTTCAAATCAATGACCTTATATAATGTGTGATTCCAAGAATAAAGAGTATGTGGTTTTTAAAAGGTCGGAATTTATGAAAAGCTAATAAATCAATAGTTACACATTGTAAGTCTTACGCTTAATGTATTAACAAACACATCAAGATCCATTGAGACTCGTGACCACTCGTACTTTTAACTTGGTTCCTATCATTATAGGCTTTCAAGTGAAAAGATCGGTTGATGTAGATGGCTCATGGTTTCACGACTACAGTTTGTATTAAACAAGCACACCAACTTTGGATGGCTATGTTCACTTTATATTTATTGAACATTCATGAAACTAATATGATTAATATCACTTGATGTCATATACTTGATTGTAATAACTTGACACAATATCGACACACAAAGCTTATGTTCATGTATGTGTACATACGAGTATATTTTTGTGTATAGGCATACAAACCGACACATAAAACATATACGCAAGTCCTCCATACAAATGATTTTTTAGAAGTTCAAAACTAAGAAAGATAATAGAAAAATAAAAATTATAATCAAAGTGCAAACTTATTAAAAAGGGAACCATGTTGATAATGAATTTTCTAAAATAAATTCCTTTAAATGCCAAAACGTACCTAAGAAAAGTTTATAAAACCTAAATAGCATATCTACTATAAAGACAAATTATTTGTTGGTATTAGCTGCTATGCTCAAAATATATTATAATGCAGTATTAATCATATTTATTTGTTTATTTTAAAATGTATACCGATAGAGGAACCTTCACTGACAATATCCAGTTGTCATTTATTTGATTTAATACTCTTTTAAGAATACTTGTAAAAAAACATGTTGGTAATTGTCAATATTGATATATCCCGCTCGTGAAACAATAGGTAAAAGATAACTACAATCTTTAATTGCTCCGATTGCCTAAACCAACTTAGTTTCGGTATAATCTAAGTGATGGATGAAGCTTGAAAATCTATATTAGAGTTGTATTTTGTCTTAGAGTTTAAATTGGGTGAACAAAGTTTATCATCCGACTTAAACCTTAGAAAGTCATCATGAAGACTTTATTTTGGAAGAACAAGTTTCTACATCCAAGTTAAATGAATTTCATCCGAGTTGAAGTTAACTGAAGACTTAAGTTAGTTAGTCAATCCGAAGTATTCTTAAATGAATACAAGGATGTTTAATGTAAATAGTTAGTTGTTTTGTTTTGCTATAAATAGTGAAAGAAGTGTAACATGCAGAGTGTGTTTGAATGAACATTCTAAACGTGTAAACCTTTTCTGCCAAATGTAGCTTTCAATAATAATAACCTTTTGCATTTCATTGTTAGATTACTTGTTTATTTCATCAATTCATTAACTAGATCATGATTCCACCATAATCTAGTTCGATCTAAGATAATTCAAATCCTGTCGATTGGTATCAGAGCTTGTAAATCAAATTCAATTTGATTCAGCTCAGTGTTCCAGTGATAGTGAGCAATTTCTGAGGTGTTTAGTAGAATTGTTAAGAAGTAGACAATAATATCAACATTTAATAGCAAAATTTTGTTTGAATTTTGGCGGTAAAAGTAGTTATAAGAATTTTCATTGTTATTGATTGTTTGAGTGCACCGGTAATCAACTGTGAGTTAATTTTGTGTGTTTCTAGAATTCGTTACAAGTTTAGAGAAGTTTTTATTCATTTCTGAAGTATTCATCATTCTGATTTGAGATTTGTTCATCCGAGTTAAAATTCATTTCATCCTATTTAAAATCAATTCATCCTGATTATCATCTGCTCTATTGTTTTGATATTGATATGGCTGCTCCGGTTGTAAACTATGACAACGAGACTAGCTCTGGAGGAAGACCTCCTAAATTACTTCCAAGAGCTGATTTTATGATGTGGAAGCTCCATTTCAAAGCGTTCATTTACTAAAACGAAGTAAAACTCTAGAATTCAATTGTGAATGGACCTCATCGTCCTATGATACAGGAGAATGACGGTACACAAATGGTAGATGTTGAACCTGAGAGATATACTAAAGCTGACAACGAGCTGATTGTAGAGATTTTCGTGCCTTAGGAGCAATAGTTTTGGCATTACCTACTGTAATTTACAACAATTTTACGGAGTGTTCTCCCGCTAAAGAGTTAATGGATGCCATGGAGTTACACTATGAAGGAAGCCTTGAATTAAAGGAAAGCAAAAAGGACATGCTAAAGAAGTTATACGAGTCATTTAAATATGTGAGAGGTGAAAGTTTGTTTGATCAAGTAAGTAGGTTTACACTGTTGCTTAGTGATTTGAAGAGTGCTGGAGTGGTGATGAATGATAGTGACATTTGTAAGAAGCTATTGGCTTCTCTTCCTACCAAATGGTCTGTTCAAGTGATGATTATCAAACGAACTGCAAATCTCAATGTTATGACTTTGGTGGAATGATAGGGATTTTACAGTCTTATGAAGTAGATAATTGGATGATAAGAAGCAATCAAGCAGTGGTTATGGATGTGCTCTGGTTACATCAAAAGATCAAGTTCCTTTGAGTACAACTCATTATCCAAGTCAAGTTCAGTCTCACAACAATTGTTATTCTGGAAGCTGTTATTCTCCAAATCAAGCATCTGTTGGTTACAATAGGAATAGTTATGGAGGATTTTCTGGTCAAACTAGTGAAGCAAGTGCATATCAGTCTTCAAGTCTGAATTCTAGCATGAATGTAATGAATATGAATGGGTTAGGAGATAAGGATGTGCTATACAAAGCATTTGTGGCAAGCTATGAAGATTTTGTAGCTGGAAGTCTGACACAAGCTGAATTGTCTAGAGAAGAACTTGAACAGATTCATCCTGATGATTGGAAGAAATTGATATGAAGTGGCAAATGGAAATGGTGAGTATGAGGGGAAACAAATTCTTTAAGAAGACTGGAAGAAACAAATTTAGAAAAGATAATGGAGACAGATTTGGATTTGATAAAATCAAGGTAAAGTGTTTCAACTGTGATGAACTTGGACACTTTAGAGAATGCAGAGCACCTAGGAGGATGAACAATAATTATAAAAGGAATAATTATCAAGTCAAAGATGATGCAAATAAGTTGACTGCTGCAGAGATGAAAGTGGGAAATGATGAATCAAACTCAAGTGGACAGAAACAAGCATTCATCACATTTGGTGAATGGGATGGTGTTCAAGAGGATGAATTCTAGAACAAGAATGTTCAAGCTCTAATGAGTAAGATTGATTCAGTAGCAGCTGATGAGGTACTTTCAAAATCTCGCTCTATTGAATGTTTGAATGCTCTCAAATACACTAGAGAACACAATCAAAAATTGATTAAAGAAATTGATTTGGTTAAATTTCATCAAAGAGAATTTTTAAAAACAGAAAAGGTGTACAAGATAAAATTGACTCACTGTTGAAATATATTGATGTTTATGAGGGGAAATTGGGTAGATTAGAAACTCAACATGAGAATTTATTTGCTAGATTCAAAACGGTGACTCGTGAGTTTGAGAATGCAAAGATTCAGGTTGATAAGTTTAATTTGTCTTCAAAAACTTTGAATGGAATAATTGACAGTCAATTTGTTTGCAAAGCAAAAGATGGTATTGGTTTTAAAGTAGTACCTCCACCTTTTAATGACAATTATTCTTTTAGACCTGAATTTACATCTTTTGAAAGTAGTTTGCCTGATTCTAATAAATTTGATGATGTTTCTGTGTTAAATCCTTGTGTTGATTTGAAAGAGAAACAAATTGATGAAAGTTTGACTAATGTGCATAAAAATTTGCCTTAAGTGATTCTGTTAGTTTTAATGTTAAAATTAATTGTGTAGCAGGTCTAAATTTAGAGACATCTGATATTAAAGTGATTTCCGAGGATGTTAAAAAAGAGAAGATTGGTATTAGAAGTTTTAAGAATGTTGTTAATGAGAGTTTAAGTGAATGTACTTCTATTTTAGACAATACAAGTTTGAATTCGTGTAATAATTTGGATCTTTTAGAAATTGAAGAAGAGTTTGTTGATTGTGTTCATAACCGTGTGCATGAAAAATGCTTTTCATTTCATAATATGAATGTTTCTGTTATTAGTAGAAATGAGTTGATTTTGGATAAGATTGATCATGAGAAGTCTTTTGAGAAATAAGTTGTTAAATCAAAAATTGTACAATCTCAAAGAAAACCAAAATGTCAATTGTGCAAGAAGAGACATAAAGTTGTACAATGTTGCTTGAAACAAAAGTCTGATTTTGTGCAAAAATTTGATAGTTTACCTGTTAAGTTTCAATTTTGAAGAGTTAATTTTAAGGATTGCATGCTTAAACATGAGAAATCTAAATGTGTGAATGTGATTAGATTTGGTAGAATAACTTCTAAAATGCTACATGGTTCTAATACACAAAATTTGATAAATCCAATATCAGAGTTAAAATCTTTAAAATATACATTAGAAAATTTTAAGCCGGATGATATAAAATTCAGTTTCAAAGTTAACTGTAACTCGGAAGTTGAAAGTTTTAAGTGTGATGACCAAAATTTCAAATCGGATAAAGTTTTGAATTCAAAAGTAAACTCGGATGTAGAAGAATTTAACTCTGATAATGAAAGCTTTATCTCGGATGATAATGAAAGCTTTATCTCGGATTATCAATCTTTTATTACTGAAAGGAAATTACATGATCATTTCAAATTCAACAAGTTTAAAAGATTCAATTCCATGTTTACAAAAATTTGGGTACCCAAATCTCATTAAAATATTTTCTTGTGTATAGGAACAATTTGTTGATCCTAAAGATAACATATGGGTTGTGGATGGTGGATGTTTAAGACATATGACTGGAAATTACAAACAACTTCAAGAATTTATTCCTTTCATTAGAGAAATATGTATCATTTGAGGAGATATGGGTAACATAATAATTGGTCAAAGAAAGATATCCAATGGTCAAATGACCTTGGATCAGGTGAATTTTGTTAAAAAATTGAATTACAATATGTCAATACGTTATCTTTGGGGGTTGATATTTTACTAGGTAATAATAAGAATTTCCAATAAATTAACTTAATTACAAAAGTATTGTAATTTAATGATTAATGTTATTGAATTTTGTTAGAAACAATCCAATATAAATAAATTAGTAAACAATTTAAATTGTTAACTGTGAAAATGTATCATCACTCATCAAGATCTTGGAAAATTTATCTTCATTAACATTTCTTGTACTTGTTCACTGACCTATTTATTTAACTGGAACCAACATTGAATCATCTATTTATGTCTCAGTTTTAATTTTGGCTTTTTTACTTTTAGGTAAAGTCAAATTTGAGTGGTAATGATATTTAAATAGGTAAAAATTTAAAAATTTTATAAACAGTTTAAATTTGTTCAAAGAATATCTCAAAATAAAAATTGTTGGATATTAAGATAGATCCGACTTTTAATTCATATTTTTTCTCCTTTTTTTCAACAAAGTTGATTTTAATTCACTTTTTGGACCTTCATACAAGGTACATTGTGATCAATTATTGTCGAACTGGGGATTTAACAAGGGAGTTCGATTGACTATACACATCAACAACAGATCAATTAAGCTTGCTATAGTTATCAATCTTTTTTAGCGACCCGAGTATGTCACATTTGATAACAAAAGTAAATCATTGTCGTAACTTTAACTAAAGTATAGTACTCTTCTGAAAGATTCAAGTTGACGACATTTGCTCCCCATGAATATGTTTGGGTTGCGAATAGATGGAAAAGTTGTCATGTAATCTTGTTTTTATTTTTTGAATGCACTTATGCACCCACGACATGTAGGACCTGCAATCACACCTTCGTATACAACTACTATGACCGACTATTTGTAGTGCTACTAACATTGATCACATCGAGACAAAAAGAGGGTGAAGGTCCTACGATCATCCAAAGCTCGGGTCCTAAAGTAATTACCTAGGAAACAAATTTGAGATTATTATCATGTTAGAAACACACCGATGAATACCAAATTACATCATTTGCTTGGAGTGTGTTTAGTTATACTAAATTTTAGAGAGTTTCATAATAAACTAGGAAAAAATTGCTTGTGAACCAACTATAATGTTAAAAGTAATTTACACTAAAACAACATAACCGAAATGAAAAAAAATATATAAATTAATGTGTGAAACATTGTTTTGAGTTTGGTTTTGATTGTGGTTCAACACCTTAAAACACTTAATGAACCCACCATGTCTTCGCGATAAGAGTTTGTACACCTTGTGTCCGAAATCTATAAAACATCTCTATTCGTTGTTACTATTTTCCTGTTAATACAAAAGACCCCCGGACCTCTTAGTCCGACCCGAACTAGACTGAATCTGACTCGAAGTTCGTTTTCCCTTGAATTAACCTCTGTGATCTTTAGTCCAACCTTCCTGCACTAAGAAAAGACACCAGGTTGAGCGGGGCTATACCCCTGATTCAACTCGGGCGTAAGAATAAGTAACCTGGTTCGGACAGAAAGATATAAGTATGAAGCTATATCTAAAAAACCTGTGGATACTAACACCTGGGTATTTATAGGAGGTCTTCTGGATAATAGGGTGTTCCCTAACCTTTACCCCTTTTACCCAGCGGTTAAAAGGATGTTGCTCCGTCAGAGCATCTTTTCTTTCCTTCTTTGTCGATTTCTTGTCGTATTGTTTTTGTCCTTACTTGAAGTCTGTCTTTTCTTGGCCGAACTAGGGATTCCGGATGTCTGGTTCGGTTCTGACCCGAATCAGACAACCGGACCCTATGTCAACAACTCCCCCAAGTCTAGCATTGTATTCCGAAGAAGTCGAGATATAATGCTGGACTTAAAATTGTGTTTTCGTTTTCTTGCTGTTGCTTCGGCAATCTTAGGCGCCTTCCTTCGGCTCACCCTTTCCTTCAACTCCACGTGTCCAACTCTTATGGTTTGAGCGTTCCAGCTGTTATTGAACCCTTACACGTGGCGTGCTCGGGTGGTTTGAACAGCGCCAGCTGTCTTCTCCTCATCCACGTGTTATCCACGTGTCGCGCTCTTTTCAAGGTCACGCGCGACCCTTGACGTGCCTGCTACTTGCCTATAAATAGGGGCAGTCTTCCTTCATTTGTTTCCTACTTCTTCTCCGAACCTCTGTCATTTTTTCTCCAAATCTATCCCTATTCCGGTATTCTTTTCACATCCTAATATAATGGCTAAAGAATCCAAGGAAAACTTGAAGGAGATGTATAATACCATGCCCGCCGGAGACCTTCGTGTGTTCTGCAAGACCTATCATATTGACAGTTCTTATGGCGTCGTTGTGCCCGGACCACAGGACACCATCAGAGACGCTCCTCCGGGTAAAATTGGTGTTTATTGCGCGTGGTTCGAATACTCGAACCTCCGATTACCCTTCTCACGCTTCTTTCTCGACGTGATTCAGTACTTTAAAGGTCACGTTTCCCAGATGAATCCTCTGGGGGCGAATAAGATCACAAACTTCGAGATCCATTGCCGCGCCTTCAATAAAGCTCCCGATCTACTGACCTTTCGCTATTTTTATAAAGTGGGGCTAAACGGAGATTGGCTTACTGTTGATAAGAGACGAGGTGCCCCCGTGTGCATCGACTGGTCTCTTTCGTCTTTAAAGAACTGGAAGAATCGCTTCTTCTTTGTCAATGCTTCGGTGGCTCCAATCCGCATGAGGTGGTGTGTGAAGGCTGATGTTCTTACTGACCCGGAGCCCAACACCGATGACTTGGATCTTGATCTTGTTATGGATTTGCAGACTCATCCGATCAGAGCCCGCTCTTATCCGGAAAAGATATTGGTTTTGACCGGATTAAGTCAGAACTGGAATCGCCCTCAGGCTCGCCCCTGTTTGAGGCTTTATGATAAAGGTTCGTTCCTGTCCTCTCTTTATGCATATACGTGTGCCCATATTTTATTGTGAGCTAACTCTTCTTGCTTCGTGATACAACATTGCCTCTTCTTTCCTTTTTGGAGATGAGGCATTGGGATGGCGTTGTATTTGGTTCGGCTCCCCTTGCCGAAGGTGCTCCTGGCTTTTTAACTACGACTCTGGATCGTGTTGTCCTACCGAATGAGAATGTTCCAGCGCCTTATACCGATGCCGAAGCAAGAGTTACCGTAAAGAGGAAAAGAAAGACCCCGAAGTCCAAGAAGGTGATGAAGAATCCCCCTGCCAAAAAACCCAAGACTGTTATCAAAGCTCCCTCCACTTCTCAAGCTTCCAAGACTAAAGAAAAGCCTGCTTCTACTTCGGCTCCTGCTCAGTCTGATAAAGAATCCAGCCCTGACACTGAAGAGCTCTTTGCTACTTCCGAGAAAGATGGTTCGGAAGAGTATGGGCTAGCCACTGAATCGGATGAATCCTCCTCTTCATCCAGCTCTGCCGAATCTGAAGAACCATCCATTTTTGAGCCTCCTCCCACCTACTCAGATCGCTCGTGCCCTGCAACTCCCAAAGGAGCCACTGAATCGGAGGTAGAAAAAATTATTCAGGAAGGTGGTCATTCCCCCGAAGATGAGGTTGATCAACCTCTCAAGCCAGTGACTGAACAGACGAAGCTCTCCGAAACTCCCGTTAAAGGCCCTGGTTCTTCCCAGTTGAAGAAAGATGTTGAGGGCTCCAAGGCCTCCCCCGTTGTTGTTTCTAGTAGATCATCCTCCGACCTCAAGAAGACTGTTACGTCCAAAGCTCCTCTTGTTTCATCTAAAAAAGGGGACAGTTCCCTCAAGTCAGGAAAAGAAAAGCCTTTGCGCATTAAGACCCAAGAAACCTCCAGTTCCAAGAAGGATTTATCCCGTATCACCGTAACAGATCCTAAGAAGACCACTTTGTCCAAAGGTACTTCAAGGAAAACCGTCAACCCGAAAGAGAAATAACCGATCCTCGACACGCCAGACTTCAATGGCGTTGAGCCTTCAATTGCTGTTAAAAAATTCCAACCGCGCTTCAGTCAACTCTATAACCGTTCTTTGTACACCGAGGCTGGTATTTGTCGTGATTTGTTGGACACTCTAACCACCCCTGCCGAAGTTATTCGCTTGGATAATACCAATAACTTCGCTTTGGCTGAGCAACTTAATCAATTGGTGGCTCAGCTCTTAGTTATTGCCCCTGAAGTTCGATCTAGGTGGCTTATATCCGAGGATGAGATCCGGAATCAGACTCGGTTGGTTAAGGCTCTTGAAAGAAATGCCTCTCTGAGCAACCAACGGGCTGATGGGCTTCAAGTTCGGTTGGAAGAGGAAAAGAGGGAGCTTGAAGATCAGGTATCCCATCTCCGCCAAGAAGTAGAGGAGCTGAAGAAAGCTCGGACTTCCAGCGTCGAGTCCTCTTCCATCAATGATGATGCAGTTGGGGCTTTAGGAGAGCTGAATATCACTCACAGCCGGACTGTGAAGGAGCTAAGAGACCGGATCAACGTTATGTCTTCTGATCTATTTGCCGCTGAAGCTCGGAGCTCTCAAGCAACGAATGATATAGTCCGAGAGAGAGAACGTGTCAAAGAACTTGAATCCCGTGTTTCGGAGTTGGAGGCCACCAATGCTACTCTGCAGGAAGATCGGAGCTGGTTGATTGTTCAAGGTCCGAAGCATGTGGCAGAAGGTTTATTGAAAAGCAAAGACTTTGTGGAAGCCAGTTCTAGTGTTAATGTTGCTCACTATCGCTCCGGATGACACAATGGTGTAGTCGCTGGGTACAAGGGGCATCGGTTGGGGCAACAAATCGCACAGTCTCCTTTTTATGATCCCTCTACCGAAGCTGGTCTTACCGCATCAAAAGAAGCCTTTCAGCAGACTCACTACTCATACTTGGATGCTTTGGCTGCCACCGATACTCAAATGCTTGACGCTTTTCAGTCTGTGCAACCTACCTTGCCCGATCCAGAAACTCCTGAAGCAGAAAACCCTTGATTATAGTTAGGTCGTTAATGTATGTTTAAGTTTGGAGCATAGGCACAATTTTCTATTATCTTTGTACGATTACATCGGGGTTTAAGTCCCTCTTTTTAATGACAGTGCCCCTATGTTTTCATGTGTTGTGTTATATTATTAGTTTTTGCTTTGAATTGCTTATGGTCATCGAACCAAATGGTTCGTCGAATCGTCATTCGGAATTACACTTTTATGGTGTACTTGGATGCTAAGTCAAGCCGTGTTATTTTCCTCGGATTTTGATCCGGTATGTGATTTATGAGCAACTTATAACGAATCAAATGCACTGTGTTGTAAGAAAACTGACCATTAATTCCTTCCAATGGTACAAATCACCTCGGAGGAAAACCCCGGCATTACAAATTACATTACTTGTTACTTTCAAAATAGAAGCAAAACATACGTTTTCGGATCTCTTCAAGACTTTACTTGGCATAAAAGAAAATAAAATGTCCCTTCTCTTCGGGGAAAACCCCGGCATTACATGTAGCATTTCCGCAGATTCATCTCGTTCCAGGTTCGAGGAATTAGGGTTCCATCCAGGTGCTTCAACTTGTACGAACCATTTCCGTTGTTTTGCACCACCTGATATGGTCCTTCCCACTTTGGGCCCAGCTTGCCCTCATCTTCTTGTCTGCTGGCCTCGTTCTTCCGGAATACGAACTCTCCCTCCTTGAAACTAACCCTTCGTACTCTTTTGTTGTAATACTGTTCTATTTTCCTTTTGTACCGGGCCTCCCTAACATGAGCTGCCTCCCTTCTTTCTTCCGCCAACATCAGATTGATTCGCAGCTCCATTTCGTTGTCTAAGTCATTCCGCTGCATGTTCCTGTAAGTCGGCATCCCTACTTCCGGCGGTATGACAACTTCCGAACCATAGGCCAAACTAAATGGCGTCTCCTGCGTACTCGTCTTCTTTGTTGTTCGCTGCGCCCAAAGTACGTTTGGCACTTGGTCTACCCAGTTGTGCTCATACCTTCCAAAACGTGTTTTGATTCCTTCCACCAAACTGCAATTGATTCGCTCTACTTGCCCATTGGCCTGAGGGTGTGCCACAGACGTCTTAACTTGCTTGATCTGCATTTGCTCGCACCATCCCTTGAAAGGCTCATCTACAAATTGCTTACCATTGTCCGTCACCACTTCCCCTGGTAACCCGAACCTACACACCACATTTTCCCAGAAAAACTTTAACACTTGAGCCCCTGTGATTCGCGCCAGAGGCTTTGCTTCGACCCACTTTGTGAAATAATCCACCGCTACCAATAAGAACTTAACCTTTCCTGGTCCTTCTGGAAATGGTCCGACTATGTCCATTCCCCATTTGAAGAAGGGCCATGCTGCGGTTACCGATATCATGTCACTCTTTGGTAGTTTAGAGATCGGTGCATGTATCTGGCATGAGTCACACTTTCTTATTTCTTGATATGCGTCTTGATGCATCGTGGGCCAGTAATACCCTAGATTCATTATTTTTTCCACTACCTCTCTTGGTCCCGCATGCATTCCACAAGATTCTTCGTGTACTTCTCTTATCACATAATTAGCTTGCAAAGGCCCCACGCACCGGAGCAGTGCTGCTAGGTAATTCCTTCGGAACAACACTCCTTCTACCATGATGTATTGAGTGGCCTTCATTCGGATCTTCCTTGCTTCCACTACATCTTCGGGCAGTGTGTCATTGATAAGATACTTCACCAGGGGTGTCATCCATGTGGTTCCCTCTTCTTCAACAATAACATTTATTTCTACCCCTTCATCGATGGACCTTCTTTCAATTGCCTCCAAAAAGATGTTGCTGGCCAATGTTTCTAAGGTCGACCCAGCTATAGATGCCACTTTACTGAATACATCCGCCCTCTTGTTCTTGCTTCTTGGTATTTGCTTGATTTTACAAGAGTCGAAATCCTTCATGAGGATCGTCACCTTGTCCATGTACCTTCTCATCCGATCATCTTTTGCTCCATATTCCTCGTTCACTTGATTTGCCACCAGCTTTGAATCTACATAGATTCGTAACCTTCCCACTTTCATATCCTTAGCTAATCTTAGCCCCGCCAAGACTCCTTCATACTCTGCTTCGTTATTAGAACTTTGGAACTTCAAACGGATAGCATAGGCAAATTCCTCTTTCTCCGGACTAATTAAGATGATACCTGCTCCAGCACCTTCCTTACTAGATGCTCCGTCAGTGTATAACTTCCAAGTGGTTCCCTTTGTTCTTTTTCTTTTTCCCAACACTGTCACCGGTTCAGCCAAAGCTACTCCTTGATCCGGGATCTCATTCAAGAAATCTGCCAACACTTGTCCCGTTGCCGTCGTTTTTGGGGCGTACTCTATGTCATGGCCTCCCAACTCAATCACCCACTTTGCTATTCTTCCTGCCATTTCCGGACGAGTGAGTATTTGCTTTAATGGCTGATCCGTAATCACCTGTACCTTATGTGCTTGGAAATATCTCCATAGCCGCCTTGATGTGAACAAGAGCGCTAAAGAGAGTTTTTCCAACGAGTTGTAGTTGAGTTCAGCTCCTTGTAACACCTTACTGATGAAATAAATGGGCAATTGCTTCTTCTCCCTTTCTACCAATAGTACTGCACTCACCACTTCTCCGTTTGTTGCCAAGTATACCAACAAAGTTTCCCCCTTTTTGGGTGCTGTTAAGTACGGAAGGTCTACTATGTATTTTTTCATGTCTTGGAAGGCCTTATCTGCTTCCTCCGTCCATCTGAAATCCTTCTTATTCATGCACTGCTTTAACGTTTTGAAGAAGGGTAGCGCTCTTTCAGCCTATTTGAGAGGTATCTCCCTAACGCTACTATATTCCCATTCAAACTTTGTACCTCTTGCAGCGTTTTTGGTGCCGCCATATTAGTAATAGCCCGCACTTTATCCGGATGGATCCTGATGCTTTGTGGCATGATAATATGACCTAAAAATTTACCTTCTTCCACACCGAATGAACATTTCTTGGGGTTCAACTTCATATTTACCTTCCGCAGCACTTCAAATATCTCGTTGATGTCTCTCAACATTGCTTCTTCGGTTTCACTTTTGATCACTAGATCATCCACATAAGCCTCCATATTTCGACCTATGTGAGCCTTGAACACCTTGTCTATGAGCCTTTGGTACGTAGCACCAGCGTTTTTGAGCCTTTGGTACGTAACACCTTGTAGCAGTATACTCCTTGATCCGTGTGGAAACCCGTCTTATCTTCGTCCTCTCGAGCCATCTGTATCTGATGATAGCTCTTATATGCATCCAGAAAGCATTTAAACCGGAATCCCACCACCGAATCAACTTTCAGATCTATCTCTGGTAAGGGGTATGCGTCTTTGGGACATGCATTATTAAGGTCCTTAAAGTCTACACACATCCTCCATGTCTTGTCTCCCTTGGGCACCATGACTGGGTTCGCCACCCATGTCCGATACCTAACCTCCCGGAGTATCCCTGCCTTAACCAATTGGTCGACTTCTTCACACGCTGCCCTGCTTCGTTCTGGTGCTAGGACTCTTTTCTTCTGTACCACAGGTTCAACAGCCTTATAAACACTCAAACGATGTTCCGCTATCTCCCTTGGTACCCCCGTCATGTCCTCCGGCCTCCATGCAAATACTTCTCGATTTTGTTTTAACATTGTCACTAGCCTTCTCTTGGTTTCCTCCGTTAGAGCTTTCCCAATCGTTATCATTTGGTCCGGAAAATAAGGGTTAACTTGGACCTGCTCCTCCAGGGTCCTGCTTTCTTCTACCATTAATTTTTGTATCTGATGGCAACCTCTATTTCCTTCCGAAGTGATGGTAGCTATTCCTCCGGGTGTGGGGAATTTCATCATCCCATGCACGGTTGATGCTACTGCTCCCAACTTCTTCAATCCCGGTCTTCCCAGAATGCAATTATATGGGGACGTAGCTGCCACCACTAAGAAATTCATGCACACCGTCCGGATCTTATCACCCTCGGCCAACTGTACCGGTAAGCATATCTCTCCTATGGAGGACTTTGTCTGGCAAATCCCACCAATGGAACCTCCTTCACCTTCATCCTTCGTTTTAAGGCCGGATCCAATTCTCGAAAGCATTGCTCAAACATGATTTCCGATGCACTTCCATCGTCCACATAAATTCGGTGAACCAGGTGATCCGCCACATGAGCCTTAATGAGAATTGGGTCGTCAGTGGGATTTATAGCGTTCAATGGGGGGAACCTGGTTCATCCAATCTCTTAATACCTCCTTCTCAGGCTCTTGACTAGCCATGTTTACTGCTCGAATCATGTGAATCTCCTTCGGCTTCCCTCTAGGGCCTTTATCATTTCTTCCTTGCTTGTTTCCCCTCGTATGTCACGAACCAGGTGAAAAAGCTTTCCTGTTTGGATTGCCTCCTCTATTTGCTTCTTCAATGCATAGCAATCTTTCGTAGCATGCCCTCTATCCATATGAAAATCACAGTATCTATCCAGGTTTCCCTTTTCCGGAGTCCCGGGAAGGGTTCCTGGTGGTGGTTTTACTAGATTGATGCCTCTTTCCGTGTTCATAATCTGCATCGATGTCTTTAGCAAATCGGTGAAATGGACACTTCTCCTACTATCCCCTGGTCCCGAAATAGGATTATTTCTTGGGGAAATGGGGGACATGGGAAATTTCCCCCCATATCTTTGGGCTCTATTTGGCTAACCAAATGATCTCCTTCCTTGTATCGACCTGGGTGTCGGCGTTCCTGACCCCTTCCATGATACCCCTGAGTTTCCTGCCATTCTTCCTCCTAACTCTTCCGTTCGTCCCGACGCTTCTTTCCCTTTGATAAATTCCTTCACCCTTATCATCATTTCCTCCACCGTGGTCGGGACTCTAGCATTAAAAGATTCTATTAGTGTAGGTGGCTTGATACCCTCCATGAATCCTGAGATTTTCATTGTTTCCGAAGCTCCTTTTACCTGCAGCATCTCTTTCTTCCATCTTTCCACAAATTCTTTGAACCCCTCCCCATCTCTCTGCTTCGTTTTATGGACTTCCGTCGGCCCCTTCACATACTTGCGTTGCTGTGTGAAAAATGACCCAAACACCACCTCTAACTCCTTATAGCTATCTATTTGTCCGGGTTCTAGTGCCTGAAACCATATCCGCGCTGATCCGACGAGTGTCTGTGCAAACATACGACACCACACAGGCATTGACCATAATTCGGTTTCGGCAGCTCCTGCGAATGTGTTATCCGGATCTCCAGACCCATCATACGTCCGAATGATACTTGGCATTTTTGTTTTTGGTGGAATGGGGAATCGAGCGATCCTCTTTGTGAACTTGGAGGAGAAATTTGATGCGTATGGTAGGCTCAAATCTTCATCTTCATCTTCCGATTCTTCTTCCTCACTGAAATTTAGCCTCCTTCCTTTAAATACTTCCTTTCGAGACTCTTCTCCTACCTTACCTTTCCCCTTTTTTAATGATTCCGTGCGCTCATGTTCTTCTACCAACGCTCTAAGCAAATCTATGTTATCCTTTACGAACTTATTAGAAAACTCCCCATTGGTTCCGGTTTCCTTCTCAGCGTTCTTGTCGGAACTCTGTCCATCATTGGTGATTAAGTTAACCGTATCAACTGGAGTTTCCATTTTAAGTGAGTATTTCCTTCGGTCCCACGGATGGCGCCAAAATGTTAATACAAAAGACCCCCGGACCTCTTAGTCCGACCCGAACTAGACTGAATCTGACTCGAAGTTCGTTTTCCCTTGAATTAACCTCTGTGATCTTTAGTCCAACCTTCCTGCACTAAGAAAAGACACAAGGTTGAGCGGGGCTATACCCCTGATTCAACTAGGGCGTAAGAATAAGTAACCTGGTTCGGACAGAAAGATATAAGTATGAAGCTATATCTAAAAAACCTGTGGATACTTACTGTTCACCTGGGTATTTATAGGAGGTCTTCTGGATAATAGGGTGTTCCCTAACCTTTACCCCTTTTACCCAACGGTTAAAAGGATGTTGCTCCGTCAGAGCATCTTTTCTTTCCTTCTTTGTCGATTTCTTGTCGTATTGTTTTTGTCCTAACTTGAAGTCTGTCTTTTCTTGGCCGAACTAGGGATTCCGGATGTCTGGTTCGGTTCTGACCCGAATCAGACAACCGGACCCTATGTCAACATTTCCTTTGTTAACTTGGAACAAATATAACAATATTTTCGGATGAATGAAACAATTCCTTAAGTGAAAAGCCTTTTTATTTGTGCATATAAAGGTTAGTAAGTCATGAAATTTAATGAATCAAATTGCCAATTAAAACTTGAGATTGAATTAGAATTGACAATGTTTGAATTCAAAATCATTTGAGTCTATTTAGGTGCTTATAGACTTATCTTAATAGTTCGAACTAAGTGAGGATATATATATATATATATATATATATATATATATATATATATATATATATATATATATATATATATATATATATATACAAGTCTAGTACCCGCGTGATGCGGCGGCGGCGATGAGGTTGATTTCGTAAAATGGTTTTGCGACTGCAGTTTTCAGTAATTTTTAATCCGTCTCGTGATCCATATGTTAAGTATAACACTTTCGGTTGTTTTTCAGTCGTCATGTGATATGAATATAGAAACATATATAATATAAAATTGTATTGGATTTATATTGAAAATGTAAAAAATAAAATTACAAAATCGAAACAAAAGAATAGCATTCAACAAACAAAAGGTAGTTTACATAAGAAAAACATAACATACAACAAAACAGAAATGAAAATGAAATTACATACAAAAGGAAATTTAACCTTTAATAATATGTTATTAAAATTTATTTGAACAAAATTTAGAATTGTTTTTAATATATTCAAAAAGTTTAAAAATTTTCGAAATTTCAAACTTTTTGAATACTTTTTTAAAACATTTCGAAATTTTTTCCAAATTAATTTTAAAAACAGATTATTAAAGGTGAACATACAAGGAAGTTTACATACATATAAAAGGGAAATGAAAATGGAAATTACATACAAATGTAAATTTATATACAAATTACAAAACAAGTAAACATATAACATAGAAATAACAAAAAAATAAAATACTAAAATTATAAAAGAAATACAAACCGGTAATTCGAGATTGATATGTAAAAGGTTGAGAGAAAACCGATATAAAACTCCTTTGAGGTAAATAAAAGTAGAGAATATTTTTAGTTGGGGTTGAACAAAGTGATTATAAGATTGTTATTTATAAAAAAAATTAAAGCGGGAAAAATTAAAATTTTTAAAAAAATTAAAAAAGTTTGAAATTTTTCAAAATTTTCAAAAACTTTATGAAAATTTTGAAAACCTTCAAACTTTTTGAATATATTTAAAAATTTGAATTTTTCCCGCTTTAAGTTTTTCATAAATACTAATATTATACTGATTTTTTTATAAAAACATATTATTTTAGGTTTAATAATTTGCTTTAAAATTTATTTGGACAAGTTTAATAATCTGTTTTTAATAATCTGTTTTTATATAATTTGTTTTTATATAATCTGTTCTTAATAATATGTTTTTAATAATCTGTTTTCATAAATTTATTTGGACAAGTTTAATAATTTGTTTTAATAATCTGTTTATATAAAAACAGATTACTTTCTTATAAAACAGATTATTTTAGGTTTAATAATTTGTTTCACTTTTTTATAGAAACAGTTTTTAATCTGATTTTAAAATTTATTTCGACAAAAGTTTGGAAACTTTATAAAATATATTTTTTAGAATTACACAAATGAATGCGATTCGCACCAACTATACACAGACTCTTGGTTTAAGCTTTATAATACAAACACTATAAATAAGATTTACCTCAGAGAACTTCGAAATAAGCATATTAGCAACCATTTCTTCAACCCCATCATCAAGTTCTGAGACTGAATTCGGGCCGCAATTTACTTCGGAAACTTTTTCTTGGACAGGTTTTGAATATATAGCAGCAGGTTCTGCAAATTAAAACAAAAAAGAAAAATCAATGCACTCATACTCTCATACCAAACTTAATGATATTTTCGTGATAGTGTAAAATGAAGCCAAGTTTTTCTAGAACCAAGTTTACATACCCAATTGTATAAATACTTCAGAAACTTCAGGATGTGAATTCTGAATCTGGAATCGGACACTCTCACCAATTTGATGTGCTACACAAATACTACACAACGGATCAACAAAAGTCTTTACGTCAAGGTATATAGTTGAACCAGCCCTCCTTCCTCTAAGGTGTCGGCAACCCTGTAAATTTCGAATCAGAATTTATGAGATAACATACCAAAAGGTCAGAAACAGTATACCCTACTCGTCATAATGAGATTAATTAACTAATGAACTTACCTCGACACCTTTCACTTGTATAACCGTCTTTTTGATCGGGTCCAATTCTTGTGATGGTATTGCAGCATCCACCAGTTCAAAGATGGAAATTATTTTCATTTTTTTTTGCAAATAACTTACATGTTAGATAAAAGATATAGTATATGGTGATTCTCCAGCATCTTTTTGTGACAATCCCTGCAAAGTTGTATCAACGCGCTGCAAAAACAGAAAAATATTAATTGAGAAGAAACATTGAACCCGTGGTCTTTCTTGTTTACAATAATGTTGTTTACTCACCATTGATTGCAAATCGTCGCCTTTCGGTTTTTCAGCAAATTGGATGACTCTACCCTTGTTATCAACTTTAGAAGTCCAAATTCAGGTGCACGACTGAAAAACATAACACCCCATTTTCGATTTCATTAGAGGTAACTGAAAACAAAACGGCTTTGAGTATAACGATCGAGATTCACTGACTTTTCACCCACTGGCACACATAAAACAGTAATATCGGCATCTCTCTCAATATGATTCTGTATCACATTTCAAAAAAATTCAAATAAACTTCACAAAATCTATCTTTTGTTAAATTCAATGCTTAAAACAAAGAATATGTGTACCCGCAGAAGGTTCAAATAGTCCATACGGTAAAGATGATCACCCGATAAGATTAACATATATCCTCGATATCCTTGTTCTTGGCATCCTTTATTAATAATAAAAAAAGTCAATACAAGAAGATTTGGATGGATAAAGTGTTCATTAAAAAATACAAGTTACTCGAATTCTGTCACTGAAGTTCAAGTAATTTTAGATTATATTCAATCAGGAAGATGAAATAAGAGCACAAACGGACCTCAATAACCCAAGTAAACTGTCTCACTGCATCTGCAGTTCCTTGAAACCAATTCATTCCCGTTTCACCGAGTGATTGAGTGGCAGCCAATACCTATTCATAAAACGGATATACAATCAGATCTTTATTTCTCTAAAATAGCAGGACAATACTCGTAATATTTTTAATATATGGACCTTGCTTAGACTGAAAGGTAAAAGCATCATACCTCCACGAAAATCTTGTTTATGGTTCTGTTTATACAATTGCTCATTGGAATGTCAATAAGCCTATAGCATCCTCCTACAGGAACCTGTTCAGCATATATAATTAAAATCAAGATAGCATAAAAACCAAAACCTAGATATAACCATTTGTGTATTAAAACAGAAACCCATAGCCAATTAAAACTCACCATACCTCAAACCAACAAACACTAACCAGAAATGAAATGATTGAGTCTAAAACCGGATTGAGACCAATATGAACCACTGACCGAAATCTCAAAACCCACAAATCTGACAAGATGCTGTGATTAATCATTTGTCCGAAAGAAAGAAAAGAGAGAAAGATTAAGAGTTTAAGAGAGATTTACCTAAAGAAAGGGACCGGCGGCTAGGTTTCCGGCGGCGGCGGCTAGGTTTCCGGCAGCGGCGGCGGCGGCTAGGTTTCAGGCAGCGGCTAGGGGTATCCGGCGGAGGCAGTGTTCCGGCGGTTTTTGAGAGATAGATTTTGAGTGTAAGTGTTTAAAGGAGGTTCCGGCGGCTAGGGTTCCACGGATGGTGGTTCCGGCGGCTAGGGTTCCACGGATGGTGGCTGGCGGTGACGGATGGTGGCTGGCGGTGACGGATGGTGGCTGGCAGTGACGGATGGTGGTTCCGACGAGGGTTCCGGCGAGGTTCTGGAGGACTCTAGAGAGAGGTCAGAGGTTTCTGAGAGAGAGAGCGCTCTGTTGTGTGTGTTGTGTGTGTTGTGTGTTGTGTCTGTTTTGTGTTTGTGTGTGTGTTTTGTGTGTGTTGTGTGTGTTGTATTGTATGCTTAAAGTGTTGTGTTGTATGCTTAAAGTCTTGTATTGTATGCTTAAGGTATTGTACCTCTTAATCCCTTAAACTCTTAAAACATCAAATGCTTTATATAGTAGTAGATATATATATATATATATATATATATATATATATATATATATATATATATATATATATATATATATATATATATATATATATATATATATATATATATATATATATATATATATATATATATATATATATATATATATATATATATGTATATATATATACATATATATATATATATATAGATTGGGGTTTAAAAGGGATCCCTAATTAATTCTCTAGAGATCCAGGGATCCCTTCCTAACCACCCATTTTTTCTTATAATTTTGTTCTTTTTTTCTAAAAAAGTTTTTTACTATTTTTATAAAAAAAAATTTTACTTTTTTCTTTTCCTTTTTTTTTTTTTTTTTTTTTTTTTTTTCCGAAAATCACATTTGATTTTCAACATTACTTTTTAAAAATCACATGTGATTTTCAATCTACAAATATTTTATGGGTAAAATCAAGTTTGATTTTAAAAAATTATTGATTATTTTTTACCAAAATCACATGTGATTTTTAACTTACAAACTATTTTGCTTATAAAATCACATGTGATTTTCGAGAAACAAATTTTTCAAGTGTGACTTTAAAATTTATAAATTTTGGTTTTTGAAAATCACATGTGATTTTTGACAAAAAAAAAATTCATGTGTGATTTTAAAATTTATAAATTTTGGTTTTTGAAAATCACATGTGATTTCAATTTTTTACAAAAAAATCACATTTGATTTTGAAAAAAAAAAAAAAAAAGTTAAGTAAAACATAGCAAAAAAAAAAAAAACCGAATTAAAAAACGAAAAAGAAGAAAATGAAAAAAAAAAAAAATATAAAGGGAAAAATGAATGGCTAGGAAGCATTTGTGGTTTTGACCCCTAAGTGAATTTGTGTGGCTAAAAAGTGGATACTTGGATCTCTAGAGAATTGAGGATCTCATTTGAACCTCACCATATATATATATATATATATATATATATATATATATATATATATATATGGGTTCAATAGAAACCATTAAATATTTAAGAACTATAGGAACTACTTTTAACCACTGATTTAAAACCCACTTTAAATTAACATATAGTAGAACTAGGTTTTAGGAAAAACTAATTACACCATTAGAACAACATTTAATTCTCTTTCCAACGAGCATCCACTTGATATATATACTTTTGACGATTTTTTGTTTTGTGGGTTTCAGAATATACACTAGTGTAAATACTATATATACACTATTGTATATACTAATTCACCAAACACACATTTGAATCATATATTCACAGATGAATACATATATATACACAAGTGAATACACTTCTATTCACCGGTGTATGAAGTAGATCGTGAATTACATTCTAACCATATATTCATCAGTGAATACATATATATACCCAAGTGTATAAGATGGTATTCATCAGTGTATATACACAGTTTTTAAAAAATTCAAAATTTGTAATATATACACCAGTGAATATATATATATATATATATATATATATATATATATATATATATATATATATATATATATATATATATATATATATATATATATAAAAGTCGTCAAAATTTCACGTTAGGTCAAAAGGAGAATTAAATATATTTCACGTTGTTTTTTTAATAGTGACGTCTAATAATTTCACGTTAGGTCAAAAGGAGAATTAAATATATTTCCTGAATAGTATTCCCGTATAAGCCCATGTTTTCCATAAACAAAAACTAATTTTCCTTCAACGATGCAACAACAAATTAAAAATTCATTAAGACACTACGCTTTCTAATCGTTTATCGTTCTGCTTTTCAAGCCGAAAAAAATATTTTCATTCAAGATATTCAAATTCAGTCTGTTCCATGAATCTGTTAGGTAACACATACTTTCGAATGTAATGCTACTCAACTTATTGGTAATAAGACTTATCGGATACCAATAGAAGAATATATAAACTTCTGATGATTATCATCTTCCTAGAATTATAGAGCAACACGAAACACAACATTGTCAACTAACTTTATAAAATTTAGATTTTAAATTAATCAAATATTTGAAAATTTACTCCATCAAATAACGTTTAAAGTTAAAAAATAATGGTTAGATGAATACAAATTTTATATCAATTAACTTGAACTGCCTTTTATTTATATGGGTATATATTTTTTATGAAATTAGTAATCGAATTAATTAAAGGAAATTAAGATTAGTTTATATATTATATTCATTAAGAGATATATTACTAATTATACTTTACTTATAAATTTAAAATTTTAATAAAAAATGAAAAATTTTATACATTAATAAAGATAAAGATAAAATAGTTATTATTATTTATTATTTATTGTTGTAATTAGGGAAATGTCACTAATTGTAAAATGTTTTAAATGATAAATTTTATGAAACATATAAAAGGGGTAGATTAGTAATTTAAGTTATTTAAATTTTAAGAGTTTAAAAGTTTGAAGGAAATGTTTTATAATATAGTAAAGATATATATATATATATATATATATATATATATATATATATATATATATATATATATATATATATATATATATATAGAGAGAGAGAGAGAGAGAGAGAGAGAGAGAGAGAGAGAGAGAGAGAGAGAGAGAGAGAGAGACAGAGAGAGAGAGAGAGAGGTAGGTATGTTTGAATAAAAACCATTAAATATTTAGGTTTCATAGGAAACCACTTTTTAACCACTAATTTAATATCCACTTTAAATTAATATTAAATTTAAATTACCATATCTAGAGTATAACTAGGTTTTAGAAAGAAAAAAAAACTAATTACACCATTGAAACAAACATTTAATTCTTTTTCCAACAAGCACCCACTTTTTAACCATTAATTTAAAATCCACTTTAAATTAATAACTAAATTTAAATTAACAAATCTAGAGTATAACTAGGTTTTAGAAAAAAAAAAAAACTAATTACACTATTAGAACAAATATTTAATTCTCTTTCCAACGAGCACCCACTTAATATATTTTTGACGATTTTTTTGTGGGTTTCGATATATACACTAATGTATATACTAAATATACACTAGCGTATATACTAATTTGCCTAAAACACATTTGACCATATATTCAAAGATTAATACATATATATACACAAGTGAATACACTTATATTCACCGATGTATTAAGTAGTTTGTGACCTACATTTTAGCCATATATTCATCAGTGAATACATATGTATACACAAGTGTATAAAATGGTATTCATCAATTTATATACACAGTTTTGGAAAAATTTAAAATATGTAGTATATACACTAGTGAATATATATATATATATATATATATATATATATATATATATATATATATATATATATATATATATATATATATATATATATATATATATATATATATATATATATATATATATATATATATTTGGCAGGAAAGGAATAATCGGATGCATAATAAGGGGTCTAGGAGTGTTGATCGGCTGTTTGATGTTATTATTAACTCGTGTCGGTTAAAAGCCTTGTCTATTCGGATTAAGAATATTGATAAATGGAAGGAGGTTTGTTTCAAGTGGAAGGTTGTTGACATGATTGGAGACTAGTCTGCTAGTTTTTGTTGTTTTTCCGTTTTGCGGGTGTGGTTTTTTGTGGTTTTTTGAGTCCAGTTGAAAGCCTGTTTTCAGCTGGGTTTTCTTTTAAGAAGATGTATTGTCTTCTTGTTTTGTAATTTTATTTATATCAGTTTTGCCGGGGTACCGTCCCCATTGAGCGAAAATATATATATATATATATATATATATATATATATATATATATATATATATATATATATATATATATATATATATATATATATATATATATATATATATATATATATATATAAGTTGTCAAAAATTAAAAAGTTTATATTTTTCCAAAAGAGAATTAAATTCCCGTTCTAACGGTATATTTTTTATTTCATAAAAATTTATAATTTTAAAGATATTTACTTTTAAAAATTAAGTGAGTTTTGTTACATGAATGGTTAAAAAGTGGTTTCTATAGTTCCTAAATATTTGAATGATTCTCATTTGAAACCAACATATATATATATATATATATATATATATATATATATATATATATATATATATATATATATATATATATATATATATATATGGTTTGTTTTTAAATGAACCTCACACAAACCTTAGGTAAAATAAGTAAAAACAAAATTAAAAAATAATTTATAACGTTAGATATTTTGGATTATCGTTCATTATAATCATATCTCGAACTTAAAAAAACGAAGTTTTGTTTTATATCCAAAAATTTATAGTTTTATCGTTTTGTATCAAATATATTTACTGCACAAAAATAATAAATGATTTATAAAAAGGCCCTACATGTAACAAATGAGTATTTGAAGATTATTAAGGAGATCGATCCAATTAATAAGTATGTAAAAAGAGGCATAGTGTGTTTATAAAAAGGCCCTACATGTAACAAATGAAGATGTAAACCACATATATATAGCATAATCTGAATATACATGAATGGTTTAGCACAAGCTACATCTCCTACATAAGACTGAATTGAAGGTCACAAATTGCATACTAATGTTGTACCCCGTTCAATACTCGAGATACTCTTAGCAGGGTCGGAGTCATTAATATATTTTCATGTGGGGGCCAAAGTAAAGAATATTCGTCTAGTTGATTAATTTTCATTTTTCACGCAAAAACAAAGTAAATATTTTTTATTTTTATGGAAAAAAAAATCTTGGATTAATTGTTTTATAATACATCGAACTTGTCATCAAAAACTATTATATGTATCTAAATTTTAAATCATCTAGTGTATGTAACGAACTTTTATTAAGTGTTATTGTATGTATTATTTGACTTGTAACTTGTTTTATGCTGATGTTGTCTAGGTTTTTGTTTTAATGAAATTTAAATAAAAATAAATATTTCTTAATTCTATTTTAAAACATAATTACCAATATTAAATATTTACCCACATACTCCTCCCACCATCATAACGAGATCTAACATCTTCAAATCTTCATCCCTTTCTCAACAAAATCAATACAAATCAACCTAAAATAATCGGACATATGGTAGATTTAGGCTATACAAATGGGTCGGTGTTCAATCTCTATTACAATTGTTTCCCCTCTTTTCAAACACAGACTGTAGGGTTAAAATTGAACAAAACCTGCTTTCCATCTCAAAATCGGTATTTTGGGTTCATCTGGTTTGGATTTTGATTTTGAAGTCAGAGTTTCATGTTGGTCGGAGGTTGGGCAAGAGTTTGACGGTGATGAAGGTTTTTGATCTTTGAAGTGGATTAGTGAATTCATATTCTGCATTACCCTTTATATTATATTCTTTTAGAAAATCCCCTTTTTGTCTTCTTAGATTACTGAGTTTTTTTTTATACAATAAGCATCAAATAGGTTTTGTAATCTTATCATAATATAATTCTATTTTTTGAAAGTTATGATTCAAAAATTGTTTTATATAAGTTCTTACAACAGCAGAAATTATAATTCAAAATGGAGTTTCTAATTTATTATTACTGTCTTAAATGCTATCCAAAGAATATATCAAAATTATATACTGTCTTAAATGCTATCCAAAGAATATATCAAAATTATATAATTTACGGTTATCTGGAAAAGAGGTAAACCGATACATACAACACCTCTTTTTTTAAGTTGGTTAGAAACATTAGATGAATCGAAATTTGAATGCATACAATAGTTTTTGATGACAAGTTCGATTCATTTTCAAACAGTTATCACGATAAAACTTCAAAGATAACATACAATATACCTATTTTTTACATTACAAAATGTTTAGTGTGGACAACTACCTACTTTATCTCCGCCCTAGCTCCGCCCCTGATCCTTAGAGGAAATGTTGCATTGCCGCAAAGATATTTGGAGTTATAAGATCACCAACACATAAGGCAGTTTTAGGAGAAAAACCCTATAAGGAGTTAGTCCCTTGTACATAGATCGAAGAGGAGTTTAATGATCTAAGTAGTTATTTAAAGCAAGTGTACATGAGCGTTTATTTTGAAATCTGATCCGACATATTAGCATGACTTTACTTATCAAGTTCCATAAATTGTTAACCTGACTACGTTAACAACCTTGCCGTTCATTTCTTAAAACAAATGGTTACCGTTGTTAAGGGACAAATCTTTCATCTTAGATGTTGAGAAAAGTATAATGAAACATTTCAAAACATGTTACAACTTGATAAAATTACAAACGTTAGCCGGTTAAGAGATTAAGAGCCCAATTAACATTTAAAGTTATGCTTATGTCTCCTTGAACTTTTGAGATTTACCAAATTGCATACTTGCATGAACCAAGTAGGAAGCATATATAGTCGTAATACATGTATGTATACGATATACACGAGTGTGATATAGATATAATGAAACGGGGAGTAGGGGTAGCATAAATGAAGAGAAGGGGAGGTGGGTTGATGGCATTAAAATAAACCGGTGATGAGAGTGACGAAGGAAAGATGTTTGTAGAAAGCGAGGCGTTTGAATGCTCCTTCTTCATTTCATTTCATTTCATTTATTTCAATTCAACCATATATCTTTTAATGATGGCAGGTACCCTTTCTTTAATCCATGCATATATTTTTTTTAAATTTACTTCACATATAGTGTTGGATGTGACGTTTTCCTTTCATCGTACTTGTATACAAATTCAATTATAGATAACTTGCTATTAAATTATCAACGGATGACTTTATAAACTTAACATATCATTATTATAAAGTAACAACAAATATGACTCTTATATTTTAACTCATTGGGTGCAGGTACGAAGCTTTATGGGGACGAAAGTGGACATTGGCCTCTCCTAAAATTTAGGAAACTAATGCAAAATTCATGTTTTGTAATGTTAATTTTTTTGTTTACTTATTTACTCCCTCTAAAATAATTGGTTAATACTTTGGCTCCCCTAACAACTATACTCAAGCTCCGTCCCTGATTGGGTGCTTGTATTTTGTTTTCGTTAAAAAAGGGTGTAACTAACCAAAGTATTAACCTTCATGCCCTCACACATTTCATTAATTGAATCTCTTTTTGTTCTAACATAATTGGCTTGGGATATTTACACGGCAAAATGATATAATGCAGTCATAAATAATCTGTTCTATAATATAATGAAACGTATTTTAGTAGCTAGCATAGTAAAAAAGTTAATGTAAGTCCATTTTCTGCATATACAAAATATTTTATATATAAATAGGCTTTCTATATGTATACATATCTACCAAAAGTTCCATAAAAGAACCTACCTACAACAATATTACATAAGTAGCCCCTACACTTATAGGAAATTTCAATATCATCAATTAAATGAAAAATTGTACCAACTAGGTGAGAACCTGGGGGATAATAATGTCAACTAGCTACGTACATAAACCCTATTGAATGTACTGCACAAATTTATGAAGGACCTGCTTCTTCTGTATTACATAAATTATATAAAAATAATATATATAAAATAATATATATATATATATATATATATATATATATATATATATATATATATATATATATATATATATATATATATATATTACATTCCATGTTTAAAATACATACCGGTAGGAATACTCCAAAATCAAATTAAAAAATAGTAAAAAAAAATGTTTTTTTTAAAACTATTTCGGAGAATCATCCTAATATAACCTCTAGAATCATTTTATGAAATAAAAAAAAAATTGATTATTTTTTGGAAATTTTTGATTTTTAAAAACTTTGATGCATTTTTCGATAGATGCATTTTTTTAAAAAAGTCGATTTTTTTTCAGAAATAAGGTGCATTTTAACTCAATTTTTTTGTAATAGTAATAATAAGATGCAGTTTTATCCATAAATTAGATGCATATTTGAAAATAAGTAGATGCATTTTTTATAAAATTAGAAAAATGCATCTACCGAAAAAATGCATCTACGTTTTTTTCCGAAAAAAATCAATTTTTTTTTGATTTCATAAAACGATTCTGGGGGTTATTTTAGAAAGATTCTTCAAAAAAAATGAGAAAAAAACTTTTTTTAACTATTTTTAAATAATTTTTTAAAACGTACTTATTGGTATATATATATATATATATATATATTCACTAATGTATATATATTCACTAATATATATGTATATATATATATATATATATATATATACATCTTATACATTAGTGAATATAGTGTATACACTAGTGTATATTGTATAAATACACTAGTGTATAACTATACATTAGTGAATATAGTGTATACACTAGTGTATAAATACACTACTGTAGTGTATAAATACACTAGTGTATAACTATACATTAGTGAATATAGTGTATACACTAGTGTATAGTATATATGGTTCATATGTGTTTTTTGTGAATTAGTATATACACTGGTGAATATTTAGTATATACACTAGTGTATATACCGAAACTCACTCTAAAAAAAAAAAAAAAAAAAAGTCGTCAAAAGTATATCAAGTGGGTGCTCGTTGGAAAGATAATTAAATGCTTGTTCTAATGGTGTATTTAGTTTTTCCTAAAACCTAGTTATACTCTAGATATGTTAATTTAAAGTTAATTAAGATTTTAAAGTGGTTTTAATTGATTTCCAATTTGGCTCTCAATTTTGACTTAATTACAAAATTGCCACCTTGAGTTTAATTACAAAATTGCCACTTTACCTAAAAATGGTTCCTAATGGTTCCTAAATAATTACATGGTTCTTAAATGAAACCAACTCTATATATATATATATATATATATATATATATATATATATATATATATATATATATATATATATATATATATATATATATATATATATATATATATATATATATAGTGAATGGTTCATGCGAGAACTAAAAATTCTGCGAAAACTGCGAGAACTGATTATAAACCATTAGATTGTTTGATCAATGGCTAAAATGGATTGTGCAATTTTTGTAAATAACTGAAAGGTTGGGGATACTGTATTAAAATGATAAAGGGTAATGCAGTAATTTTGTACTAATCTATTTTCGAAAATCTTAACTACCATTTAATCTTGCCTAAAATTTTGGGAAATATTTAGTAAACCTCTTATCACGTCTCTCTGTAACAAAAAAAAACTGAATATCTCCATTTCTCTCATGCCCTTCTCCTTTGTTCGATCAATACTTGTTTATTTCTTACTCGTAACAAGAAGCGGAAATGGAGATGTTTGAATTTATGTGGATGCTTTCTAATCCAAACACCTATTTGTTTATTGAATAAAATAAGGAATTGAAAACATTGATGGATGAATAACTACTCCTTAAGAATGGCCCAGGTTAAATATTCAATTTTTCTATTATTTTAAGATTTAAATATGACAAGTTGTTGTTAAACTTTTTCCGTATAAATATATGTCTTTTTGTGTTATAACGTGAATTTTGTTATCAGGTTTATAGTAGGCTTCAAGCGAAAAGAGATGTAGATACATTGCTAGCATTGGGTATTATGGAGGATGTTAGTATTGTTCCACAACCTGCTGGAGGTAATATGACACCAGTATTTTGGATGATGGTGATTTTTCATATAAAATATTTTTGCACATTGGAAGAAAACCGTGTTATATATTTGTTTGACCAAACGTTTGTGAATTTCCATTTGATTGTTCAATGGTAATAATTTATTATTAAAATGATTTTTCATTATGCAGATGATAAGCAAAACAAAGATTACAATCAAGAACATAAAGGATGAT
Organism: Senecio squalidus; assembly: GCA_910822075.1. Lineage (NCBI taxonomy): Eukaryota > Viridiplantae > Streptophyta > Magnoliopsida > Asterales > Asteraceae > Senecio > Senecio squalidus. The sequence goes on from CAJVGC010000592.1 coordinate 4,866,236, forward strand.
GAAGAAAAACCTTCGTTTACTCCTTTTCTTTCTTTGATTTGTACCTAGTTTTAGGATTTTTATTTTAACTTTTTACGATTAGTATGAGTTGTTCATATTTGATCATACTTGGTTCATGGATTTTTTTTCTCCATCACATCTGAACATCGTCACATGTTCATATATTATCACAGTTGTTCATATATTATCACAGTTTTTCATTTATAAACATTAAGGTGCGATCATATGAACACACATAAAAGTGAGTTTACTATTGAAAAGTTAGGGTTCTCTAAATAAAAAATTCTTACTGAAGCATCATATACATTAAAGTGAAATTAATATATTTGTATATTTATCTTTTCCCAGTTGCTATGTAAAGAACGATATTGGTAACTATGCGAAAAAATCATTGGCGGAAGGTTTTTAATAAAGAAAAACCTTTGTTCATAAATGCACAAGATTTAAAATATTAAGTCAATCGACGAATTATTTTTTTCCCAGGCCACAGAAAAGTTAAACCAGAAAATGATAATTACTTTAAAAAGATAAGGTTTTTAATAAAGAAAAACTTTTGTTCATAAATGCACAAGATTTAAAATTTTAAGCCAATCGACGAATTATTTTTTTCTCAGGCCACAGAAAAGTTAAACCAGAAAATGATAATTATTTTAAAAAGATATGTAGTGAAAAAAAGGAATAAATTAAGATGAGAGAGAAAAGAAAAAACAATCTAAATTATAAATAAGAAATTACTATTTTACCCTTTTTAATTTCAGAAAAAGGTTTAACATTCAAAAATAAATGAGTGGCTGAAAATGAGTTCTCGCAGTTTTCGCAAAATCTGAGTTCTCGCATGAACTAATCCCTATATATATATATATATATATATATATATATATATATATATATATATAATAATTTTTTAGAAATCCAGAGATCCTTCCTAACCACCAATTTTTCGTTATATCTTTGTTCTTTTTTTTTACTTTTTTTCTAAAAATTTTTGTTACTTTTTTCTTTTACCTTTTTATTTACTTTTTATTTTTTTTTCTTCCGAAAATCACATTTGATTTTCAATATTTCTTTTAAAAATCACATGTGATTTTCAATCTACACATTTGATTTTCAATATTTCTTTTAAAAATCACATGTGATTTCCAATGCAATATTTCTTTTAAAAAATTATTAATTATTTTTTACCAAAATCACATGTGATTTTTAACCTACAAACTATTTTGCTTATAAAATCACATGTGATTTTCAAGAAAATTTATTTTCAAGTGTGACTTTAAAATTTATAAATTTTGGTTTTTGAAATCACATGTGATTTTCGACAAAAAAAAATTCACCTGTGATTTTAAAATTTATAAATTTCGGTTGCTCTTCCATACTACTGCTCCCCCATTGATGGTGAACACATATCCAGTTTGAGATTTGGTGTCATCATGGTCAGTCTGAAATCCGACATCACAATAACCATTAACCTTTAATCAGCCTTCAGATTTCCACCATACACTAGAACCATATATTTAGTAGCTCTAAGGTACTTTAATATGTTCTTTACAGCAATCCATTGTCTTTGGCATGGATTCTGTTGAAACCTACTTACTATATTTTGCCCAAAAGCCACATCAGGTCTTGTGCATCTTACCGCATACATAATAGAACCTATTGCCGAAGCATAAGATATCCTTTTCATACGCTCCACCTCATCAGGTGTAGAAGCATTGTCCTTGATGCTGAGTTTAAGTCCATCTTGCATTGGTAAATTTCAACACTTGGAATTTTCCATACTAAATTTATTTAGTATAATGTAAGCCTTTTGACTTAACTCAATTAACCACTTAGATCTATCTCTCGAGATCTTGATTCCCAATATAAATGTTGCATCACCTAAGTCTTTCATGGCAAAACATTTTCCAAGATGAGATTTAACATCTTTAAGCATTGGAATACTGTTTCCCATTAACAATATGTCATCCACATATAAGACTAAGATAGTAATATTACTCTCACTGAATTTTTGATACACACATGGCTTATCGAAATTCAAAACAAAACCAAACCTTTTGATTTCTTCATCAAATCTTTTATTCCAACTTCGTTATGCCTGCTTAAGTCCATAAATGGACCTTTTTAGCTAGCACACTTTGTTCGAATGTAATGGATCAATAAAATCTTCTTGTTGATTCATATAGACGTCTTCGTCTAGATGACCATTCAGAAAGGTTGTCTTGTCATCCATTTTCCATATCTCATAGTCATAGAATGTTGATGTGACTAAGAAAATTCTAATAGCCCTAATGTCTGCCATGGGGAAAAGGTTTCCTCATAGTCTATGCCATAGACTTGAGTAAAGCCTTTTGCCACGAGACGAGCTTTATAGACGTGTATATTGTCGTCCATGTCGGTCTTTATCTTAAAGACCCAGTTACAAACCACCGTTTTGGTATTTGGAGTACGATCCACCAAATCCCAAACGTCGTTGTCTTTCATGGACTGCATCTCCATATTCACAGCTTGAAGCCATTTATCAGCGTCGGGCCCTGATAATGCAGGTTTCAAGTTTCGAGGTTCATTAAGATCCCCTAATACATGATCCTCATTATCTAAAGGTACATTTAGGTTTGGTTTTTGAGGGATTTCCATTTCGGACCTACGTATTGGAGCATCAAAAATTTGATTTTGAGACTGAGTCATGTCATGAGGCTCAATCACAACTTGAAGATCAGATTGAGGCATATCATGAGGCTCAAATCTATTCCCCCCCCCCCCCCCCCCCCCCCCCCCCCCCCCAAAGAAAAATTGTTGATCACCAGTGTGAGTGAGTAGAAGGTGATGTATCTTCCTCTTGAACCTCGTCAAGGTCTACAACCCTCCAACTGTTTCCTTGAGCGATAAGTCGTGTTTCGAAAAAATCAGCATACCGAGCAATTTTCACAGTATTCTCGGAAGGACTATAGAAGTAGTAACCCATCGTTTCCTTTGGGTATCCTACGAAGATAAACTTAACATATCTTTGCTCGAGTTTGTCAGGCGAATCGCTTTTAACGAATGTCTCACATCCCCAGAACTTTAAGTAAGACGGATTAGGGGCTTGCCCATGCCATATTTCAAATGGTGTCTTATCAACCGTCTTGGTTGGAACCGTGTTGAGAATGCGTACAACAGACTCTAAGGCATAATCCCAGAAAGATAATGGTAAAGTTGTAAGGTTCATCATAGATCGTACCATGTCTAGCAAGGTTCGATTTCTCCTATCCGATACACCATTGTGTTGCGGAGTATTGGGAGGAGTAAGTTGTTGGACAATTCCACGTGCTTTGAGATGATCCTTAATCTCTACGCTTAAGTATTCACCACCACGATCCGATCGAACAATCTAGTTGATTTTACCGAGTTGGTTTTCTACTTCGTTTTGAAACACTTTGAATGTTTCAAACACCTCATGTTTATGTTTAAACAAGTAAACATAACCATAACGGCTGAAATCATCCGTAAATGTTACGAAGTAGTAAGCTCCTTTTCTAGACATATGCCTAAAGGGACCGCATACATCACTATGTACGATTCCTAGTAGGTCGGTTGCCCTTTGGTTATCATGCGAGAAGGGTTTCCTTGCCATTTTTTCAGATACACAAGACTCACACCTATCAAATGAATCATCACTTGATTTCAAAAGTCCTTCACGTTGAAGTCTTTCGATTCGGTGTTTGCCTATGTGTGCAAGACGACAATGTCATAGGTAGGATGAGTCTAAGTTAGACTTAGCTCATTTATTGATTACATTAAAAATAGAGCTATTTGTATAAGAAAGACGGTCTTGCATATCAATTTCAAATATACCATTAATTTTAATACAATTAAAACAATGCATATTAAACTTGGAAACTGAAATACCAAAATTCGTAAATTTATTATCATAACCACAATCTTGTAATACAGAAACTGAAAAAATTTCCCTAACTATTGAAGGAACGTAATGACAATTGTCTAACACAATAATTATTCCCGAAGGTAATTGTAAGTCAAAACTTCCAATGGCTTCCACTGCTACACGTATGTCGTTTCCAACGTACACATACACGGATCCATTCTTCAGTTTCTTCTTTGCTTTAAACCCCTGTAAGGAGTTACAAATATGATTTCCACAGCCAGTGTCATAAAACCCAAGTATTTATTTTAGCAAAATAAAATAACTCGATAGTGAAAATACCTGAAGATTCGTCCAAGCCGTTCTTCCTATTTATCACATCGGCAAGATACTTAGGACAATTCCTCTTCCAATGTCCTTTCGCACCACAATGGTGACACCCTTCATCTTTAGCGACCCTTTCCTTTTTGGCTGGAGGAGGTTGCTTAGGCTTGGAAAAATAAACAACAGCTTGTTTATTTTTACCAGCTTTAGCAACTTTTCTTTTAGCACTTAGCGGTTGCTTTTTCCTTTTCTGGCCCTGACCACCACCAATCGCAAGGATTTGGTTGTCCTTCACCTTACGCTTGGAGATACTCTTTTCGAATTCCACCAGCATTGCATGGAGTTCGTTAAGACTCTTTTTCATGCCTTTCATATTGTAGGTGCAAGTAAATTCCTCAAACTCCGGTGAAAGAGAATTAGGAATTATACTCACAACTACAAAGTTATGATAGGCATATTTCATCATGTCCAAGCAATCAAACAAGCTTTTCATGTGTAAAACATGAGTCCCCACTAGTGTTCTAGCCACATGATGACATGCATGTATATCTCGAATCAAGTAATTTAGCTCAAGGCCAGCTTGTTTCTCATACAATGCACGTAGCTCAGTGATCATCTGATCCGACCATTTCACCTCAAATTGCTTGACCAACTCAGGAGTTACACTGCTAAGCATGAGACAAGAAACTTCATCATGCTTCTTATAAGTTTCCTTATAACTATCGTGTTCAGATTGAGGAGCATTTTCAGCTGGCTTATGGATCATAGGTGTTTCAACGACTTCAAGCCTTTCCATCACTCTTAGGACAATCCTCAGTGATCGAAACCGATCGTTAAAGTTTGGTCCAGAAAGTAAGTTTATTCTTAATGCTGGTTTGGTTTCATCTAAAATCTCTTTAGAAGCGGATTTTTGTGCCATTTCTACAAAACAGAAGAAAGTTCTCATTAGTACTTTCGACATAATGATTTCTTAACAAAAATGTAAAACCCATGGTTTACTTTTCGTTAAGACTAGGACCCAAATGACATATCACCGTTCCATCAGTTGATCTGCTAGGAACTAAATGATACTCAAAAGGTAAGTGACGTTTAGTAATTGCATTTACCGATGCAATTCCTAGATGATGGGACTTAATATCATGACTCGATCAAGCATCAATATGATGATCGTGACATCATCATGTTTTGTCGCATCTTATTGCTATCGGCGTTTACAGTCTCACTACATAACCCGATTTAAGTCAGCCGATTGAAGACTGCAGATAGTCCACCACATTCTCACTGTGAGTGGTAATCCACCTTGGAAACCCTTCACCTACGTCTCACGTAGAGTGACGAGCAAGTACAAGTTGTTTAAGCAATACGGGTAGCAATATGACTTAATTATGTGGGTGACAAAATTTATGTACGAAGAGGCATGCATACGAATTCGTCTCATAATTTGTGTTTTTCAAATAAACATTTTATAATCTATTTTAAAACGTGTTTCTATGATTGTTTAATTCCTATACACCAAGTGTATATGATAACTAAACGTACCATCGCCATCATAAAAACCCTTTCGATAGCTCTACAACGGATACAACCATGAAATCAAGTGAGGGTTGGGGACAAAGCATCACTTAAAACCTGACCTCATTAGGGGTATAATACCACCACAAACTTTCCTAGACATCGTCCTTTTATATAGGTGAGCCTAGTTGGGAATTTATACACTAAGGATATACATTTAATTACGAATTACCAATCACACGCTTTTAAAAGGTTTGATTTTTAATGTATTTTGCAATTTAATAGTTCCATCGCAGGGTAAAATTACGGTATAAACCCAACCTTAATAGAACGTATAAAAGTGCCAAAATAAATTAAAAATTCGTTACATAATTTTTTAGTCATATTAACTTATTACTTTCAAAACAATTGACATTAATATTAATATGAATATAATAATTAAACTACGCAACAAAATTGGATGAGCCCTAAAGCATATAGTTTCTATGGTCATTGTTCATATATTGAATAATTCACGTTTCAAAAGGAAACGGACCACATGCATCCGTTCAAATAAGACAAATATGGATTGCGTAAGTTATTAATATGTGGATAATACAATTTATCAAATAAACCACAAATAAAAAATTTATATCCAATATCATTAGTGTCGCACATATCAAATAACAATTATAATATGTCAATATATGCAATATAATTTTTACAATATCATAATACCTAATTATGTTTATTAAGTTATGCATGTAACTTAATAAACATAATTGCATAAACATTAAAGATGGCACACAGTTAATAAAACATCTAAATTGCGTTTATAGTTTAAGATTTAATTAACTTTCAATAATAAAAAAAAACGTTTTTTTTTTCTGCCCGCCCGTTGCGCAGCACGATAAGGTGACTGCGGCGCAGTCAGGTTCAGGTTTAAACAATTTTAATCGCAAATTTTAATCCAAACCTCAATCCCCCCATAATTTTTGATGTTTTATCATTTCCAAAATAAAATTATTATGTTATGGCTGATACCACTATAGGTATACACCTCGAGTCAAACTGTCACACAATTACATGCAGCGGAAAATAGGATCACATAGTAAATAATAAATCGGATATAAATAGTGTACCTTATTGAGCAAGCGGAATAATGAAAACCTAAAGCAATACGTTTGCGTACACGACACCCTCTTTATCGACAGACCAGTATGCTAGTACTTGTTTAACGCTTTATACAACGATTGTCTAGCAGCAACTCCTCGAGTACAAAAACTAAAACCAAAAACACCTTTTTTCTCAATAAAGTCGATCGGCCAAAAGGTTCTAAACCTTTAGTCGATTGTTGTTAATTGTGTAAGTAGGGTTTAGGGTTTGTGTTCTATTTATAGAGTTGTAAATCTTTAGAGTTCAAGTTACATTACAATAAGAAAACTTCCTTATTTACGTAATAAACCCCTCAATTAAATAAACAATATACTTAACCCTTTAAGTAATATTTACTAAATATAATAAACTAGTAGTCGTGTCTAAATATCGATGTGAGTACTATCACATCCGATCCAAGCATTGGTTGCATTCTGTGTTTCCTTGTCTTGCCTTGCCTTGTGCCAACGAACGAATAGGACAACACCCAGTAGTATTACTTTAATTTATCGGTATATTGGTAACCTTGATCTATTATTCCCATTTACTTTTAATAATCGACAGTTAATAGTTAATTTGGGATAATACCAAAATACTAATATGGAAAATTGATATCACTACTTCAACAATATACAAACAAAAACAAAGAAATTAAATAAACTATACATAATTCATTTGTTTAACAGTAGACAACCTAAGTTCAACTATTTCGAAACCCAAAATGTTTTAAGAGACACAAACAATGTAGTCAGTACATGATATATTTCCCAACAATGAAATGAAGTGAGCGTAAATAAAAAAATAAAAAGAGGTAGGACATGAGTTATAATAAATATGGTGGTTGTTATTTAAAATGTAATAAATTGATAGGAGTAGATGAATAAACTTATGGTGAGATTTAAAGTGTGTAGAGGGGGTTGTGTGAAGCTTTAAAAGTTTTAGTTGTTCAAAGGGGGAAGATGACTATTGTTTTAAATACTAAGTTGACGTGTCAAATTTAATAGCCGAGGGGGTGTTGGGTGCTTTTAATTAAAGGTTTTTTAGTTCTTTGAGTGACCCAATTGTGGAACTTGGTTTTTAATGAATCCATATTAAAAGCTCTCTATGTGCATTCATGGCTTTCTTCAACTGTCTCCCTTACCCCTCATTCAATGATAAATTACACTATACACCCTTTATCTTCTTTAGTATCACCTTTCTAGTCCTTTTATCTATGTTAGCTCACTTACTAGTCTCTAGCTATGTCTTTACAGTAAGTTTGATTGTATGCGACTATTATTCCCTTTAGCGCAGATCAATATGTGGGTGTGAAGGAGGGACTCTGATAGAAATTGTTCAATGGGTTCCACTCTCACCTCTTTCTATGTTCGTAACTATAGTTGGTCACTTATATGTACATCCTTTGGGGAACAGTTGTGCGGTTTGTACCCTAATTTAGGGTTTCCCGACAAACCAATCTTTTGATTGATAAATAAATACTTCCTTGAAGTCAAGACTGATCCGAAATATGTGAAGGGTGTGCGATCATATATGACTCGTGGGGCGGAAGCGATCCATTGTTTTCGAATACTCTTAACAACACAACAAAAAACATAAGAAAAAGAATGTATTTAGGCAACAAAGTGTTGTAAATGTAAAATGAAGTAGTTTAAGAGTGTCCCATTTTTAATTTCACACAAAATCTTTATATTCTTGGAACCGACTCTGTTTAAAGTGGTTTGAAAATGATAACGAGTGTATAAATAAATAAAATAAAAATGTTTCACCTTTAGGGAATCTTAAAATAAGCTGTTATAAGCCTATGTTGCATATGTGATATCTACACCCATATGTGTTGACTAGATACATGTAATATTTGTATAAAGTATGTAAACATGCACATCTAGGTCTTTTAGATAGAGAGAACTCGAAACAAGTTATCGAAGCCAAAGAAAAAGAACATAAAATACAGTCTTTGCTATAATTGGTTTTTCTCTATTAACATAACTATTCGTTAACTTATATAGACCGTTATCCAATCAAAACCAAACTATAATTGACGAGCACCAATAGATATGACAAAGCAAGTACACAGAAATATATTGCAAGGTCTATATCGAAATATGTAGTTATCTAATATATCTAAATATATTTAATAGATGATTATGACCTTCAACGAGTCTTTGATACGTATAAGACTATAATCAATGACATGAATTATTAAGGACAAGTCATGTATATGTATATTCAAATTGAACATATGTACGTATATAGACTTTCCATTTATTTCTAGGTGTGGTGGTATTATGCTAACTTTATGATACAAATTTGACTTACCAACATGAGTGGTGTAATCAAAATTCAGGTGTGTGATGAATAACAATAGAAATGAGTTGATGGATCATGTGTTACGAAGTAAATCATACATAATGAATCGTTAATTCGCAAACAAACAAATCGTTCATTTTGGTTTCATCGGTTTGTAACGTAACCCTAATGATAATTCGTATGAATATATTTGCCCTTACATATGAAAGTGAATTGATTATGAGTTATACGTTTGGTAGAACTACACAAAATTGTAGTAGTAATTGCAAAAACTCAAACTTCACTTGAAGTGCACGTCATGGGGAGTTTTGATGGGGCCTAACTAGTTTCACATTTAATATTTTGCCCCATTTGGATTCTCCCTTGCAGTTATGTGCTTATTTTATTTATGCTACTTCATTTACCTCCCTTTTTCTCTTCCTTCCCTCTATATAACTATCGTCACCATTCCACAAACTTGATCACACACACAACACACCTTTTACACACACTCATCAAGTTAATTTTGTTATATATATGGTTTCTTTTCATGCATCTCTTTTGCCTACATCAACTATGATTCAAGATTGTGATGAGGATTCTTCGAATAAGAGGAAACGTGAAGGGTCATTACAAATACAAGATTTCTTGGATGATCGTGATCACCCTTTATCGAAAAACAAATACTCGAAATCATCGGTACTTGACACCGAGCTTCATCTTGAGACCCCCATGCCTTCTGAGTGGCAACGTTGCCTTGATATCAAGGTAATAGTTTTATAAATTACACGAAATTTATATATATTATCTTGAACTAATTTTTCTTTTAAAAACCCTGATTTTTTTTGACAATTTCAGTGATGTAACATAAGTTTCATCATTTCATATAAAAGTGTTTTCATGGTTTTGAGTGAAAAGGTTTTGATTTGAAAGTTTTGAGTCAATAGTAAAGAAAAATCCTTTTTTAGGGTTTTGATTGAATTACTAGGATACCCTTTCTAAGGTTTTGGTAAATTTATAACAAAAAGTTTTTTTTAAGGTTGATTATATCATCTTAATTTCAGTTTTCTATCAAATATTACATTTGTTTACACGTATTTCTTTTATGTTAATTTAATCAACTAATGAATTAATGCAGTCTGGCCAAATATACTATCACAACACAAAAACTCACACCAAGACTTTAATCGATCCAATAAGCTCCTCGATGAAGCGACCTGAGCATAAAGTATATTCGCACACTCAAACAAAACTGGATATCCATGAGCCACCTAAGAACATGAGTCTTGATCTTGAACTCAACTTACCATGTGGCTCATCATCTCATACAACAAAAAAACACCATGTTGCCGACAACTTCTCAAAGTACAAGACTTCTAGCACACGTGGTGGTGGTGGTGACGGTAGTGGTGTCCGTGGACCCCCGTCATGGTTGGCTTTAGAAGGTGGAGATCAACAACAAGAGATGATGACGGCGGTGTGTAAGAAGTGTCATATGTTGGTGATGATGTTCAAGACTTCACCTTCATGTCCTAATTGTAAATTTATGCATCCACCTAATCAAACACCTCCAAGTCTCTTTAACAACAGAGAACTAAGCCTCTTGTGTTAATTAATAATTACCAAGGTTTATTACAATTAATTAATTAAGTGCTTTAGTTTAAGGATGTGTAAAATTTTAGGTGATATAAAATATCAGTCTTATTACTTATGTCTTTTAATTTATACTATAATATAAAAAATATAATATAATGGTGGAGAAAAGGTGAAAATATGTGTAACCTATGGAATTAGTAAGGTTGATTTTGTGGAATTTTTCATTATTAAAAAATATGGAAAATGAATATGGTAAAACTTTAACTGCAAAACCGATGTTTGTTTTGATTTTTTTCAATAAAAACAAGTATATTATGAATATGACGTAAGCATGATCTTATTAATCATGGATAGATAAAAATATGATTTTGCTAGATCACACGAGTTAGAAAAATTATATAGACCAATAAAAATTAGGACTTATTAGTTAGTTTTGAATTTTTCTTAGGATTATTTACTTGGTTTCTATATCAGTTTTAACATTTTTCATTATACAATAATTTAGTATAATAGTTAATAACCGTGTAAACTCAATTTTGTTTGGAAATTGTAAATAACTATACTAGAATAATATTCGCGTAAACGCATAATAATTTTCATGATTAACATCGTTCTCTAAATTTTACATTCCATGTAAGACATAATTGTTTTTACAATAAAAGTAAATGTAATGAAAACTATCTTTAACTTTTTGTTTATTTTTCATTTATATAATTACCCTTTATTTCCTCTTTTATAAAAACTTTTTTCAATAAGAAATCAAATAAGAATATACCTAAATTATTTCAAAAAATTTTACCTTTTCAAAATTTAATACACAAATATTAATTAAATATATGTAGTGTATTTAATTACCTATATTTATAAATGTGCTAATTTTAATACCCGTACAATGTACGGTTTTTTAAAATTTAACATTACATTTTAAAAAATAATCATAACCTAATAAAACAAAAGAATTAAAAAATAGATAGAATATATATCTATAAATAATTTGTAACTAAACGGGTCATGTTTTTAATATTTGAATTTCCAACACACTTTTCTAAAGTATTAATAGTTGTTAGAAACATATACCAAAATTATGTGCTATATATTACATGTTCATTCGATATAATAAACGGTTTATAAATTAAAATCTAATAATTTTGAAATTATTATGTTAGAAATAATAATAAAACAAACAATAACGACGAAGGCATAATCTAGCAAAGTTAAACCATAAACTTTAATACATACACATACATAATAGAATAAATTGATGAAAAATATAGATTTTAGATATCGTCGGATAGTTATATATTTGCAAGAAACTATTATCCCAATTATACTTTCTTTAGGATACAATTCAACAATTTTATTTTTAATTAAGTAATAACTTAAACACATGATAACTGATTAATGAGTGAAATTTTTTAATAAAATACATATCTTTAATTTTCAATATTTAATATGGATACATTCCATAAAATATTAATATATATAAAGTATTATTTTTATTATGTGTCATATTAAATAATTTTTTTGATCAAAATATTAGTGATTATCTAACAATTTTTAATTTGCATTTATTTATATTATTATTTATTCAATTTATAATAAAGCTTAAAGTTTTCTATAAATATTCACACATGTCGTTTTAAAAAACGTCTATTTGTCGTTTCAGAGTTGTTTCAATTATATATATATATATATATATATATATATATATATATATATATATATATATATAATTAAGCTACATGAGAGGTGGTTTTTGATCATTTATTTAGCATAGTTATATCACCACACCAACCATATACGTGCGATACAAATGCTGACCATATCCAAGGGCCAGATGATGGTCACAAGTCAACATATTTTTCAGTGAACTAAATTGTAAAGTGTCAATCCCAATGCAAATATAGTACAATTTGATTTGTATATCTACTACCATCATGTCTCCACTATCGACATTATCATTTTACTCTATACAATACTACTGTAATTTAATTAGCATTCCTTAACGATTAAAACACTAATCTTTTTTTGAGTTAAACTTATCGGAGTATAACGGTCACTGTTTATTTAAAATCATAGATTTAGATCATTGAATTATTTAACTGATCCTTTCGTGGTCAAGATTTTCTAAACTTCGTAAGGTTTTGTTCGTATTTATATTATGGAGCATTGATATCATTCTATTCTACTGCTACAAATTCATAATATTTTTGGTATTAAGAGTATAATGATTCAAATATATTAAAAAAAATACTTGACGCGAGATATATATTTGGAGAAACTACGTAGAGTTTCGCAGACATGTAATATAATTAAAAAATTACAAATTTGAAATATAATTAATTAAGAGTAGAGTGTAGAATGGTTAGCTACATACTTTTTTCTATATAAAATTAAATATAAGAAAGCTTTCACAAAAGAATGATAAGTACTAATAAATAAAATTGGTTTAGCAAAATTGGCCCATAAAAACCAAGTTTCCTTGGTCGACCCTTTCACCAATGCATGTCTTTACTATCCCGGTATAAAAGTTTCCAAATGTATATAACATGCAACCCTATGGAACAAACATATACATACACACACGTGTTTATATTCATTGGGGTCGGTCCTAAAACTACGTATGTTCGAGTAAAATATAATAATAGATCCTTTATAAACAACTTTTTTTTTACATATAACGTATTTTCTTATAAAAGCTCCATCTAAATATATATTATTTTTCGTTTTTTATTAAGTTGTTACTAGGAGTGGTAATATGGACGGGTCGGGTCGGGTTGAATAATGGGTCAAAACGGGTTAGGGTTAGAATGAGTTAGGGTCAAAAAGGATCATAATGTGAAAAGGGTCAAATGGGTTAAGGGTCAAATGGGTTAAGGGTCAAAAGGGTCATGTAGGGTCGGGTCGGGTTGACCCTTTTTTTAAATGAATAAAAAAGTTTAAAAATTTTCAGTTTTATTATAATATAAATTTTAAATAACTAATCAGCTAAATTAAAAAATATAAAAATAATAATCTAGTAATAAAAAAAAAAAAAACGTAATTTGATAGTGAATTTGTATACTAAAAATAAAAACTGAACATTAAAAAAAGAAACATAACTCATATATACAACTATTTGTATATTACTTTGACAACCAATACAAGGGAATTTTGTTTTTTCTGCATTGAATGTTGTACTTTATGCTTATGAATTTGTACATTTTTCAAAAGATTAATTTATATTTGAACAGCTTTTAAAGAAAAATAATTCTATATATTAATATTAAATTATTAATTAGAAAGATGTAACGACCTAAAACTAGAAAAAAATACTATATTTGTAATCAATTTTAGTCAAGGGACTATTGTGTTAAAACTTCAAACTATAGGGTTATATATGTAAATTTGTAATAAAATCTATATAACTTAAGGAATAGGAAATAAGTGACGTGGTGTATTGTTTCTTTTCTTTCTTGTTCACCGCCAAAGCAAAATCAAGAAAGAATATAAGTTTTAGTCGACTAATCTTTCGACGGCGATTCAGTGTTCATTTTTCGTCGGATAAATAAACGGAAAGCATATCTGTGCTCCTGGTGTCGAGGGGATCATTTCGGTATAAGCGAAAGTTAGTTTCGCGGTGGTTCATTTCGGAGTCATTCGTAGCCGTATTTTATAGGCTCAGGTAAAACTCGTTTAAAAGAGCTTATTTATAAGTTGTTATTCATTTATATGATATTGGGATAAATTTTGTTGAGTTTGGTTAAGTTTGGAAAAACTGTAATTTGGTATTTTTTTGGATATTATGAGGCGGTTGAGCTTAGCCAGTCGGCGGCTGGTAGGTTGAATGGTATATATTAGTGTTGATTTTATAAGTGTCGGTAATGAGGTGTTATAGCGATGTTTTTAGTTTCGCTAATTTAGTATAAGAGATTATTTAATCGTAATCCTTGGGTTGAGTTCGGACAAAAGTAACACAGTGTTGATAAATGTTACGTTTAGCAGGATTGCGTTAGAGTTTCGATTAAGAGAAAGAGCTTGGGAGCTTGAAGCGGAATTGAGGTGAGTATTCAGTTTTTAAAACTCGAGCAAGAGATAAAAAGGGTTTTAATTAAGTGTCTTGTGAAATGTAAACCGAGTTTTACAAAGAGTATTTAAGAGACGAAAAATGTGTTTACAATGAGTATTCGAGAAATGTAAACCGAGTTTTACAAAGAGTGTTTGGGAAATGTAAAATGAGATTTTACAAAGTGTTTTGTATAGAGAGCTTATAAATAATTTTATAAGAAGAGTCACAAGAGAAAAGAGTTACGCCATGGGTTGTCTCGAGTTAATTACATTTGTGTGTTTAGTAATGTATTTTTACTTTACTAAATGTTGAGTTTATTGCATGTGTGTTTATTGCAATAGAGTTATGTGTTGAGTTTATTGCATGCGTGTTTATTGCAATAGTGTTGAATGCTTATTTAGTATACTTTGGAGATCATTTTGCATGTGTGTTTATTGCAAAAGAGTAATATATTGTGTTTATATTGCATGTGAGTTTATTGCAATAGAGACCTATAATTGTGACCCTAGCATGCTGTGCCTGGGTAGGAATGGGTAGAAGCTACTCATTTTATCAGTGATTGTGACCTAGTAGAGTTGAAACTAGGTAAGAGAGTGGCTAGCCAAACAGTGACGTATTCAATTCTAGACTCTTGGATACACCGTGGTATTGGGACATACGTCTCGTACTGGAGTGACATATTTGACAGCGAGCGATTCCTGTCTACCGTAGGGTTTGAACGGACTTATGTCACGTTGGACTGAATAGAAGTGGATAGTGCCCGACTGAGACGCGGTGTCATGAGTCGCTTCTATTACTTCCTAAACGGCAAGGCAATCGTTGACTGGCGGTTGTGGAGTCGGATCTGCGAAAGTAGCATACGAGTTATTATAATAAATAGGAGTCGCGACCTAGTTTATTATATTATTGTCGTACGCACGAGTAGCTAATAATGGGGATCCCTTGGATTGTGTGTTCATATCTAAGGAACTTGAGGTTGAGACTAGAGACTGAGACATACAGAGACTTGAGGATTAATGCATAGAGTTGATTATAGAGTTTAATCAAAAGTGTTACATGCATTTAATCATAATTATGTGTTATTGTGAACTTTCGGGCGGACAAGGGTTGGGAACTTGAGACGTTTTTAGTTATTATAAACCTGTTTTATAATATTTATTACCCTGATTACTCGCCAGCTTTGCTGATACCTCTTTTTCAAAATGTGTCTTTTGCTTGTAGACAACTTAGCAGGAGTTGACTTGGTGAGCAGGTGTTGTGGGGGTATTTACCTTTCCTTATGAGACTTGTATTCTACGCCACGTGTTGAGTAAAAATTATATATATATAAAGTTTTAAAGTAAATATATTACATAACTATAATGTAATATTTTAAAGGTGTTTTTAGAGTAACTCGTGGTTTCTATTTAGAACCGCAATTGTGAAACTAAAATGTTTTATTAATTACATTTTGCGCATTTAACTCTGATAAAGTGAAAAGTTTTTGAAAATCGAGAATTTTGGAAATCACGACGTTACAAGTTGGTATCAGAGCCGCGTTGCGAGTGAATTGAGTACAGAGACCAGTACTTAATCTCGCAAAAGAAGCGGTTCGCATAAGAGACCCTGTCTACCTTAGGATGGGGATGGGAATGTGTGAAGAGTGTTATTTGAGTATTTATTAATTATTTATTCTTGTGTTATTGTAATTAATCGAACAACCCATTTTGGCAATCAATCAACGAGGTGATTGATACGGAGAGACTAGTGACTCGTAGTGAGCATGTTCACGGTGGACATGTGTGTTTGAGGCATCTTCAGAGATTAATATGGGAGCGAATTCCGTACAGAGATTAAATCCGAGTATGCATAGTGTATATATTTCTTATAGTATTGTTAGTGCTTTAAGGATCACTCATTTAGAGGATCCGTTATTAGAGACGAGATGCATGATACTGTGAGAATATATGGGATTATCAGGGGTCACAATAATACTATCCGATTTGAGAAAGTCTAAGGCTGGAATTAGAGTGTACCAATCGAGAGTTTAAGTGTTATGCGTGAATAAGAAAATTGATTTTCTTAAAGTTTTTGTGAATTATAATCCTTCGAGCTACAAAGGATGAGAGGATTCGTGAATTTGCATGTGGCGGGTTCGAGAAATGGAATCGACTTTTGATTCAGGTGACCCTGTTGAGGGTCAGATGTTGATTTATATTGTTTGAATATTATAGGGTGATGCTTTGGACTAACGAGATTCACTCAATCAGTGTTTGTCAACTAGGGGCTGTAGTTGACTTGGATTAGATTGTGGAGAAGAAAGAATTTGAAGTTTTTAGTGGAACTTCTCATAAAAAGTGAATCGTGGTAATTAGGAAAATCGGAAAAGAGAAATAATGATTTTGTTAACTTGTCAATCTGCACGTCAGGGTCGGTGCAGTAAGGCAACCGTGAAGAGTGTGGAATGTGGAAAAATTAAGGCATTATTCCAGTGAGGGTTGAGGGAAAGCAGTTATTTGTTTTAATTAATAGGAACTAGATCTTAATTTCATTAAGTGTGAAGCATAGGGCGGCTAATAATTGAATTGGGAATGAGAACAGTGATATGATTATGGTGTTAGTAGGTCTTTTGTGTTTTGACCTTTAGTGTTAAGTTTATCGTATCTAGTGATTTGTTAGTACATGCTTTAAAGAGGGAGATTGTGGTAGAAATTAGTAGAAGTACGTAAAGTATTTTCTATTGTGTAATCGTGATTGACATTATAGAGTTTTGTGAATCTTTGGTTCCTATAGAACTTAAAAGATTTGATGTGATTTTTGGCATGGATTCGTTGTTGGCAATTCGTAACGATATTTTGCAGTCTAAAGAGTTGGTAAGAATTCCGTAAGAGTAGGAATTATGTTTTTACAAACGAAGAGACGAATAGTGAAGGTACGTAATTAGTAAGTGTCACGAGAAATGTTATGTAATGCTTATAGTATAATTTGTATAACTTAAGAGATATCGATTAGATTGAAAGTAAACAAAAAAAATGCAGTTGATGATTATGCAAATGTTTTTATGAGGATTAAAAGGGTCTGCCATTAATTTGGGATATAGTGTTTTCGATATAATATGTTTCGGATGTAACAGTTATTGTTAAGGCTTCTTGTTGTTTAGTACAGTAAGAGATTAAAGATATGATGGCATAATGGACATGTGCATCGATTATATAGAGAGTTTAATAATTGGAAGATTAAGAGTATATACCTTCCTCCGAGAATTGGCGATTTAATAGATTAACTTTAGGGAGCTCGTTATTTCTCTGAGATTGAATTGAGGTTAGTATATTACGATATCTGATTTAGAGGGTGAGAAAATCCTAAAGCAGCGTTAGAATATGTTGTGGGTGGGCATTACTAATTTGTAGTGATGTTATTTGGAATAACGAATTCACCAGTTGTGCTTATGGATTTTATGAATCGAGTATGTAAGCTTTTTCCAAGACAAGTCTAATTTTGTTTTATTGAGGATATATTCTAGAAATAAGGAAGATAATTAATGTCCTTTGTGTGAGGTTTTAGAAACCCTTAGTGTAGAGAAACTTTTGTTAAAGAAGGGGATTATTGTTGTCTTTTGTGGAGAATTTTAGAAATACAGTTTTAGGGCATGTGATTAGATAATTGGGTTTCAGGATGACCCAACAAAAGTGTAGAGGTTGACAAGAATTGAGAGATACCGAAAATACCAATTGAAATTTGTAACTTTTTGAGTTTCGTAGATTATTATAGATAGTTTGTAAAAGACTTTTCCAAGATAGCTTTGGTTGTAACTAAGTTAACCAAGAAAGTAAGCCTTTTTACTTGGAGTGGGAATAAGAATTAGCCTTTTAATAAAAGGACGTGGAAAAGGGATATCCGGTTAATGATCTGGAGTTAGCTGCCGTGATTTAGAGTTTGTAAAGCATTTAGAATCGGGAAGTGTTATATATCCGTAAGAGAATAGGGGTGGGGTAATTAAGGGATTAGGTTTGTGTTGTTGGTTCCCAAAGCTAATGTGGTGGATGATGCGTTGAGTCGGAAAGAACCGATACCGATCTTATAGACCTTGGGCAACTAGTTTAGTTGTTGTGCCAAATATTTTGGAGCATATTAGTATTACAAAAAACGAAAAGTCGAAAGAGGAAGTATTAAAATGAGAGAGAATTATGTGATATCAAGAAAACTTAGAGAAAATAAGGATGATCAATAAGTGTATTGTGATAGGATTTAATATCCTTATAGTAGTGATATTCGTGAGATGCTCTTGCAAGATTCTCATAGATCTAAGTATTTTATTCTTCCAAGGAACACGAAAGTGTATCGTGATTTAAAATAGGTATTAGTGATTTGGAATGAAATCGAAGATACTGAGTTTGTATCTAAGTGTGTAACTTGTATCGGGTTAAGACAGTATATTAAAACCCGAATAGTGAATTGCATCAAACTTAGAACTTCGACGTGGGAATGTGATAACATTAAGATAGATCTTGTTATTGAATTACCAAGATTTTCAAGCGTAATGATCTGATTTGGGTTGTAGTCTATCTATTGACTAAGAGTGCTTAATTTCTAGCCACAAAAGAGAAAGAGAAAGAGAAATTGGAGAAATTGTGACTCGTTATGATATTCCATTGTTTATTATTTCGACTAGAGTTAAGTAGAGTTTGCTCGTGATAATTCGTATTATTCTAGTGTTGATACGAAAGTGTTGTACTTCCAGTTGTTGGTTAGAATAGGGAAAGAGAGAGAATATTTGGTCCGGAGGTTTTCTGACGACATCCAGCAAGGTTGTTGTAGATTGGGATAAATTGTGAATGACTCGTGAAAGATTGAAAGAGTATTCTGACAAAAAACAGAGATCGAAAGTCTTTGAGATTTAAGAGATAGTGATATTAGGGGTTTCGCCTTGGAAAGGCATTATTCGATTTGGGAAACAGGGAAAGTTAGGCCCTCGATTTATTGGTCCGTTTAAGGTTCTAGAGAGAGTTGGAGATTAAACCTATAAGCTAGAGCTGCCAGTGGAATTGGCAGTAGAATTAGCAGATATTCATAATGTTTAATGTGTGTTATCTTCAGAAATGTTTATATGAAGAAACAAGTGTTATACCGATAGAGGAATTGATTACAGAGAAATATAAACTGTTGTGTAAAGCAACTGAGAAAGAAAAGAGTTAAACTAGTTAAAATGTTATGGAGAACTCGTTTTGGGATAGAGATGACTGGAAACTGAGAGTGATATGAGGACCCTTAATCCTCATCTTTCCCGGGATTGATTCCGGGACGGAATCGTTTTAAGAGGGGAAGAATTGTAACGACCTAAAACTAGAAAAAAATACTATATTTGTAATCAATTTTAGTCAAGGGACTATTTGTGTTAAAACTTCAAACTATAGGGTTATATATGTAAATTTGTAATAAAATCTATATAACTTAAGGAATAGGAAATAAGTGACGTGGTGTATTGTTTCTTTTCTTTCTTGTTCACCGCCAAAGCAAAATCAAGAAAGAATATAAGTTTTAGTCGACTAATCTTTCGACGGCGATTCAGTGTTCATTTTTCGTCGGATAAATAAACGGAAAGCATATCTGTGCTCCTGGTGTCGAGGGGATCATTTCGGTATAAGCGAAAGTTAGTTTCGCGGTGGTTCATTTCGGAGTCATTCGTAGCCGTATTTTATAGGCTCAGGTAAAACTCGTTTAAAAGAGCTTATTTATAAGTTGTTATTCATTTATATGATATTGGGATAAATTTTGTTGAGTTTGGTTAAGTTTGGAAAAACTGTAATTTGGTATTTTTTTGGATATTATGAGGCGGTTGAGCTTAGCCAGTCGGCGATATATTAGTGTTGATTTTATAAGTGTCGGTAATGAGGTGTTATAGCGATGTTTTTAGTTTCGCTAATTTAGTATAAGAGATTATTTAATCGTAATCCTTGGGTTGAGTTCGGACAAAAGTAACACAGTGTTGATAAATGTTACGTTTAGCAGGATTGCGTTAGAGTTTCGATTAAGAGAAAGAGCTTGGGAGCTTGAAGCGGAATTGAGGTGAGTATTCAGTTTTTAAAACTCGAGCAAGAGATAAAAAGGGTTTTAATTAAGTGTCTTGTGAAATGTAAACCGAGTTTTACAAAGAGTATTTAAGAGACGAAAAATGTGTTTACAATGAGTATTCGAGAAATGTAAACCGAGTTTTACAAAGAGTGTTTGGGAAATGTAAAATGAGATTTTACAAAGTGTTTTGTATAGAGATCTTATAAATAATTTTATAAGAAGAGTCACAAGAGAAAAGAGTTACGCCATGGGTTGTCTCGAGTTAATTACATTTGTGTGTTTAGTAATGTATTTTTACTTTACTAAATGTTGAGTTTATTGCATGTGTGTTTATTGCAATAGAGTTATGTGTTGAGTTTATTGCATGCGTGTTTATTGCAATAGTGTTGAATGCTTATTTAGTATACTTTGGAGATCATTTTGCATGTGTGTTTATTGCAAAAGAGTAATATATTGTGTTTATATTGCATGTGAGTTTATTGCAATAGAGACCTATAATTGTGACCCTAGCATGCTGTGCCTGGGTAGGAATGGGTAGAAGCTACTCATTTTATCAGTGATTGTGACCTAGTAGAGTTGAAACTAGGTAAGAGAGTGGCTAGCCAAACAGTGACGTATTCAATTCTAGACTCTTGGATACACCGTGGTATTGGGACATGCGTCTCGTACTGGAGTGACATATTTGACAGCGAGCGATTCCTGTCTACCGTAGGGTTTAAACGGACTTATGTCACGTTGGACTGAATAGAAGTGGATAGTGCCCGACTGAGACGCGGTGTCATGAGTCGCTTCTATTACTTCCTAAACGGCAAGGCAATCGTTGACTGGCGGTTGTGGAATCGGATCTGCGAAAGTAGCATACGAGTTATTATAATAAATAGGAGTCGCGACCTAGTTTATTATATTATTGTCGTATGCACGAGTAGCTAATAATGGGGATCCCTTGGATTGTGTGTTCATATCTAAGGAACTTGAGGTTGAGACTAGAGACTGAGACATACAGAGACTTGAGGATTAATGCATAGAGTTGATTATAGAGTTTAATCAAAAGTGTTACACGCATTTAATCATAATTATGTGTTATTGTGAACTTTCGGGCGGACAAGGGTTGGGAACTTGAGACGTTTTTAGTTATTATAAACCTGTTTTATAATATTTATTACCCTGATTACTCGCCAGCTTTGCTGATACCTCTTTTTCAAAATGTGTCTTTTGCTTGTAGGCAGTTTAGCAGGAGTTGACTTGGTGAGCAGGTGTTGTGGGGGTATTTACCTTTCCTTATGAGACTTGTATTCTACGCCACGTGTTGAGTAAAAATTATATATATATATAAAGTTTTAAAGTAAATATATTACATAACTATAATGTAATATTTTAAAGGTGTTTTTAGAGTAACTCGTGGTTTCTATTTAGAACCGCAATTGTGAAACTAAAATGTTTTATTAATTACATTTTGCGCATTTAACTCTGATAAAGTGAAAAGTTTTTGAAAATCGAGAATTTTGGAAATCACGGCGTTACAAAAGATGTTCACGATTAAAACAAAAAGTAATTCGGTAATTAAAAAGGTTGCAAAATAAAAGATACCTACAAACTACAGCTACCTAATATTGCTACTGTTTTTAATTTAATACTATTATTTATTAGAAAAATATTAAAAGATATAAATTTTTTATTTATAGAAGAAATAGTTTCTCTCTCATACTTTGTCTTCTTCTTTCCTATTAACGACCAGAAAAAAAAACCTAAGTAGGTCCTTCTCCTCAGGCTGCCGCTGACCTTTTCCAACCTCAACCTTGACCCGTTTGACCCGCCCTTCACACAACAGAAAGGTGTAACATCACCCGTTTGACCCGTTGTTTGAATTTAGAGCTACCCGAATCAACCCATTGTCATTGAAGTTTCACCCATACTGACCCGTTTTTGAAAAAACGGGTTAGGATTGCCAATACTAGTTGTTACCTATTTACGTCTACGAAATATGGCCTCTTCGAACCTTTATAGTTTGGACCCTATGCGGTGACTGTTGGTATTTGAATAGTTTTAACAAATGTGTGTCCGTAAATATGTGAGACTACGGGAGCGCACACATCGACATTTAGACACGACTACAAGTTTAGTTTATTTATTAAATATTACTTAATGGTTAAGTGTAAATATTTATTAAATAGAGGGTTATTATGTAAATAAGGATGTTTCCTTATTGTTTTTAAAAAAAAAAGGGGGTTTATTAATTTATTTATTTTGGTTTTTGTAATAAGAGTTGTTGCTAGACAATTGTTATAAAAAGCAATTAAACGTGTACTAGCATACTAGTCTGTCGCTAAAAGAAGGTGTCGCGTACGTAACCGTAGATTAGATCTTACACTTAGATTTACGATTTTCGCTTGCTTCTAATTCAAGGTAAATTCTTTATCCGATTTATTATTTACTATGTGATCCTAATTTCCGCTGCCATGTATTGTTTGACAATATGACTCTAGTTGTATACCTATAGTGGTATCAGCCAAAACATAGGTAAATATTATTTTGGATCTAAAACATCAAAATTGAGGGTGGATTAGGGTTGGTTTATTGTATGATTTTACAAAATTAAAAGTTAATTTGAAATCAATCTACTTTGCAATTTGATGTTTAATTATCTTATTTACTTTTATGCAAAATTATGTTTATAAAGTTACATGCATAACTTTGTAAGCATAATTAGATATATTGATATTGTTAAAAAGTAAATTGAATTAGTGACATATTATTAATTGTTAATTGAATATGTCCGACACAAAAAGATTTGTATGATAAAAAGTTATGTGTGGTTTATTTGATATACGAATTGTTTACATATTGATAGCTTACGCAATCCAAAACTTGTTTATTTGGACGGATGTATGTGGTCCGTTTCATTTGAAACGGGAGTGATTCAATATGTAAACAATGACCATAGGGACTTTTTAGGCATTACCCAATTAGTTGCGTAGAATAATTCTAAATTGTTTATTATAAATATTGTTTGTCAAATGTCTTTTGAAAGAAACAAAATTAAATAATAAGACTAAAGAATTATTATGACGAGTTATATATTTATTTTGGCACTTTTATACGTTCTATAACGCATTTGGTTGGGTTTATATACCGTAATTTGGTCCAGCGACGGAACGTATAAATTTACAAAATATCTTAAAAACCATAGATTTAATAAGCGTGTGATTGGTAATTTATAACTAGATTGTACATGCTCAGTGTATTATTACCCAACTAGGCTCACCTACAATAGGGGACGATGTCTAGGAAAGTTATGCGGAGTGGGGTACACTCCTAATGAGGCAATGCTATTAAGAAATGTTGAACCATTCGCTACACCTCACAGGCTTTCCTGGTCGTACCCTCGTAGAGCTACCGAAAGGGTTTTAATGATGACCATGTTACGATTAGTTGTATGAATTAGGTAATCATAGAAACACGTTTAATAACCAGTAAAATAAAAACTTTTGTTTTTAATTAAATTACGTTACGAAATTGTTGCATGGCAATTGCGTACGTAGATTTTTAACACCCATGGAATTTAAGTCAATTGCTATCCGTATTGCCTAGACAACTTGTACTTGCTCGTCACTCTACGTGAGACGTAGGTGAAGTGTATCCAAGGCGGATTACCACTCATAGTGAGACTGTGGTGGACTATCTGCAGTCTTCAGTCAGATGACTTAAATCGGGTTATGCAGTGAGACTGTAAACGCCGATAGCGATAAGATGCGACGAAACATGATTAATGTCACGATCACCATTTGATGCTCGGATCGAATTATGACATTAAGTCCCATTTTCTAGGAGTTGCACCGGTAAATGCAATTACGGATCGTCACTTACCTTTTGAGTATTATTTAGTTCCTAGCAGATCAACTGATGGAACGGTAATATGTCAATTGGATCCTAGACTTAACTAAAAGTAAACCATGGGTTTTACGTTTTATGTTAAGAATTTTATGTCGAAAGTACTAATAAGAACTTTCACTCTGTTTTTGCAGAAATGGCACAAAACGCAATTGATGAGATTTTGAATGAAACCAAAATCGCGTTAAGGCGCAATATTCTTAATGGGCCTAATTTCAATGATTGGCACCGATCACTGAGGATTGTCCTAAGAGTGATGGAGCGCGAACATATCCTTGAAACACCTTTGGGTGCTGAGCCAACTGTTGAGGCTCCTCAAGAGGAACGTGACTTGTATAGGGCAACCTATAAAGCTCACGTAGAAGTGCAATGTCTTATGTTGAGTTGCATGTCCTCTGAGTTAGCAAAGCAGTTTGACATCAAGCAACCCAATGAGATCATATCTGAGCTACGTGCATCGTATGAGAAACAAGTCGGCCTTGAGCTAAATGACTTGATTCGAGAAGTACATGCATGTCATCATGTGTCAGGAACGCCCGTTGGGACTCACGTTATGAACATGAAAAGCTTGTTTGATCGTTTGACTAGGATGCAATTTGCATATCATAACCAAGTCGCTGT
Organism: Senecio squalidus; assembly: GCA_910822075.1. NCBI lineage: Eukaryota > Viridiplantae > Streptophyta > Magnoliopsida > Asterales > Asteraceae > Senecio > Senecio squalidus. Next base: position 4,891,552 of record CAJVGC010000592.1, read on the forward strand.
GAGCATTGTTCTCAACTCTCTCTCACCGGAATTTGAGGAGGTTCACACGAGGTTATAATATGCAAAGTATGAACAAAAGCATCACGAACTCCACGCTATGTTGGTGGAATTCGAAAAGTCAAAAATGAAGGTGAAAGGCACTCAAGTCTAATGATTGAGGGTAGCCAAGCTCATAAGAAGAAAAATCAACCGCTAAAGGCTAGGGGAACTTTGCA
>CAJVGC010000592.1:4891866-4929155 GCA_910822075.1 Senecio squalidus
ACTGAGAAGGCTGAAATGAGGATGAATACCTTACTCATCTGTAGTTGGGAGCATCATGTACGCTCAGGTCTGTACTCGACCAGATATCGCTTACATCGCTGGTATGCTGGGGCGTTACTTATCTAACCACTGGAAAGCGGCTAAAAAGGTTCTACGATATCTGAAAGGGACCAAAGACTACAAATTAACTTATAGAAGAAGTGACAACTTGGAAGTAGTAGGTTATTCTGATTCTGACTTTGCTAAAAGCAAAGAAGACCATAAATCTACTTCTGGGTATATTTTCATGTTAGCTGGCGGACCAATCTCTTGGCGGAGTCATAAACAGAAACTGACCACAACGTCTACTATGATGGCTGAATATGTTGCCGTTTATAATGCAACCTGTCATGGGATGTTGTTAAGGAACCTGATCAGTGGACTCAAACTCGTCAACTCAATTTCTAGACCATTGAAGCTTTACTGTGATAACTCAGCTGCTGTACTTTCTCGAACAGTAACAGTTCGACTGGCGCTGGGCTGTATCTCGACACAAAGTATCTGTTTGTACGCGAACGGGTTGAGGAAAATGCTCTTTGTGTTGAGTACATAAGTACACATGACATGCTAGCGGATCCGATGACCAAATCTTCCTCCTAATATATTCGTAGGACACGTGTCGAATATGGGGCTTACAAAAGACTTAATTTAATAGCATTGTTGTACTTATTGGTCATTATCATTTATTAATGAAAATTTTCCTCCTTATTCAGATTTTGTTTGTCTATTATTTACACCTTATGCGCATAACTGTGTTGGACATTATTATAACAAAATTTGTCTTAGTTGGTCTATCATTGCTTATTCAGTTTTGAATTTGAGTCATAGTTTGACTAGTGGGGGTCCTGAGTAGATGTTCTTCTCTACGACTGTACTTATCAACTATGATTTCGGTTTTAAACAAAATGAGTATTATCTCGTACGGACTTATCAATACTCATAGATAAATGATCTACTCGGTCAAGTGGGAGAATGTTGGACCCATATTATTTGTGACCCTCATTGATCATTTATCCTTACTGATATGATGACTGACACTAACTGAAATCTGTGTCTAGTAAATATTCGATGGACGTATTTACCTTACCGACACTATAGATTTCCCATTAGGTAATCGGAAATAAAGAGAGCTTATAATAAACACTTATTAAACACCAGGGACTAAATGATAAATACTCCTAACTTGAGTATCTATAAAAGGGTCGTTATAAACCCTTATTAGGGTTGGTCTCTTTCTTTATCATCACCATATTCTCCCTAAGTGTTTCTCTCCAAAATCCATCCTAATACGATTATCTCATTTTGGGAATCATCAATGGCCAACATGTTTAACAACATCCCAGGATCGTCAGGAGGTAATTGAATAACATGAATCAATCTTATTTTAATCCAACATAGGAGTCTTGGACAAATAACCTAATCGGATGTTAGTGGTTAAAGATGATTAACATTACTTAATTACTAAGTTGTCAACCTATTAAAAGTTAAATATATTATCACTCATAATAAAAGCATTGGTAGGAAGTTTGTCCCGTTCATAGGAGTGTGGGTTACCTCTAAAATTTATCACTAACATAGCCGTTCCCAAACATATAAAAACATATTTATTTTGGGACACACTAAATATCTTATTAAAGTTTAATAACCATTTTTTAATAATATCTATATCTTATAAGTTTTCTCTCTCCTAGTTATCCTTGCAATTTCCGAAACTTTTGTCTATCAAAATCAAACAAACAAAAAGAAGTCCCAATTCCCACATTCTTGATATGTTAATTTGAATCCTGAAAACCCTAATTCCCCAAATCCATAAAATGTCATCAATCCAATTAGAATCAGCCACATCAACATCTGGGTATTCAATTTCCACTCCGAATTCAAACCCAGGTGGATTATTTCTTGATAAAAACACACTCCCTAATCATCTAATCAATACCCATTACGATTCCACTATCCGGCGACACTCCGGCGCTGTTTTCCGGCGAAAAGATTGGATTTTTCGAGGTGGGTTTTTGTCAGTTACTTTATCAGTTAAAGGGAATGATGGGAATTCTAGTAGTCAGTTCATGGCGGCGACGGCGGTGGTTGACGGCGGAGATGGTGGTGGTGTGGCGGCGGTGGAGGATAATAAGATTAAGAAAAAGAAAAAAGTGAATTTGAGATTAAGAGGTAAACCTGCTGCTGTTAATACTACTAAACATTTATGGGCTGGTGCTGTTGCTGCTATGGTTTCAAGGTTTGTTTCACTTTTCGTTAACGGTTTATTCGATATGAATGTTACAAAGTTCCGTTGAGTTTTCGAGTAGATTGGATCATTATAGTGATTGGTACTTATTGAATAGGATAATTGTGAAAATTTTAACATAATGTATGTTAATTTTGAATATTGGATTTGATTGTGTTGACTCTTAAAGTCAAATGTGTATGTTAATTGTGAGTTTAAGATTTGTTTGATCCACTAAACGGATAGAATGGGGTGCGAAAAAGACAAAAATGTCTCGAGCTTGCGGAGTTTTTTGTCGGAACCGAATTATGTATCAGTGAGTATAATTCTTGAACGTACAAGTTTTTAGTACTAATGTAAGAAAATGTATACGCGTTACTCCATATTTATATATAGAAGGTGGAAAGCAATTCAATAATGGAGTTAATATTAATTATAATCGATAGTTTAGTAAAAATCCTCATTATCTTTCTTCAGATGGAATACAGAGAATTATTTTACAAAGTTGATTTGTGCTTTTTATTCTGCCGTTTCTTTTCGGCAATAGCTATTCGTTAATTTGAGATTTCCGTATGCCATTGTAATTTAGGTGGCATGTGTTTTCGGTGGTTTGTTTAGCTATTTCACAATATTTTTGAATTTCTGTATTGGAACTTTCCCTCGAGTTTACTTTTTGAAGAACTTTAGATAAGTTTTTAAGTTGTCACGTAACTTTGTTGGTGATGCACAATTCACTTATCTATTCATGGGCATATATAGTATTATGCGAAGATTGAAATATAAATTTGAAAAATGCTAAACACAAATGTTTATTTCACAGAACTTTTGTTGCGCCACTTGAGAGACTAAAGCTGGAATACATGCTTCGTGGTGAACAAAAGAATTTTTTTGATTTAATTAAATCCATTGCATCTTCCCAAGGTTTACGAGGCTTTTGGAAGGGAAACTTTGTTAACATTCTTCGTACCGCTCCATTCAAGGCTCTGAATTTTTGTGCATACGATTCGTATAGAAAACAACTTCTTAGGTTTACTGGAAATGAAGAAACAACGAATTTTGAAAGGCTTTTTGCTGGTGCCGGAGCTGGTATGACTGCTAGTATTCTTTGCTTACCACTTGATACGGTAAGTTCTTTTATCAATTCTTCTCCTTTATTTATTACAAGAATCCGAAATTTAAAGTAGATTTTTGATTTTCTTAACCTTTTTAGGCTCTTGCAAGGACCAATTTTTAATGACGTAAATTAATGTTCTAAAAGTTTCTCCTTGGAAATGCTTAATTAGTCTCCTAGGCATTAGGCGTTCCAAAAGGGCAACTTTGGTGTAGAATTTTTTGGGTTTTCGTGTTTAGTATAATTTCTCTATAATAATTAAAATTGGATTTTTTTTGTTAATAAACATGTATAATAAGAGATAAATCAGTTAGGGTTGTTTGGATTGTTGTTTTGAAACTAGTTATTTTGTTATTTGACGTGAAGTTGCAATAACTAGTTTTAGTGCAAAATGTCATAAAATAGTTATATATTTTAGGCTGTGGTCCGTTTTGGTAATTCAAGTTTTTGAACGATTCCCTTTGGTAATTACAAGTTTTTGAACGATCCCTTTGGTAATTTGAACCATCCCTTTGGTAATTATAAGGTATATTACCAAAACGGGCAAAAGAAACATATTCGATGGCCAAATAGGTGCAAAAAGAATTTTAATTACTAAAATGGATAAATAGAAGTTAAAGTTACCAAAATGGACCACTGCCTAAAGTATATTGCTATTCATGGGTCACATTTTGGTGAACAAATTTGAAAACTAATTATCTAATTCTGTTTATTCAATATCATATAATCACTTTTAAAACGCAGATCGAAACATATTCTTGAAACACGATTTTTTGATATTGTGACAACAAATCACTCTTGGATTATATCTCTTTATTAGGAAAACAGTGACAATTATATTTTTTATTCTATCCCTAGAATTAGATCTTTCTAAATTATAAACATATTGCCTAATCGGTTTTGATTATATTTCAGATACGTACAAGGTTAGTGGCTCCAGGTGGTGAATCCTTAGGTGGCGTTATAGGAGCTTTCCGCCACATCATCCAAACCGAAGGCTTTTTATCTCTGTACAAAGGATTAGTTCCTTCAATATTAAGCATGGCACCTTCAAGTGCAGTTTTTTACGGCGTTTACGACATATTAAAATCCGCTTATTTAAATTCACCGGAAGGAAAAGAAAGAATCAAATACATGAATCAACAAGGTGTTGAATTAAACATATTGGAACAATTAGAATTGGGACCAATGAGAACTTTATTACACGGAGCAATTGCTGGTGCTTGTGCTGAGGTGGCAACTTACCCGTTTGAAGTTGTAAGAAGGCAGTTACAGTTGCAAGTTAGGGCTAATAAAATGAGTGCGTTAGGAACGTGTTTTAAAATTGTTGAAAATGGAGGTGTTTCGGCTCTTTATGCTGGACTTATTCCTAGTTTATTACAGGTATGTTTAATAGGTTATATATATATATATATATATATATATATATATATATATATATATTGCTTTTTATTGGCTAATGAGTAAGAAAATGGCTGTAGGTACATTTATATGTCGGGAAACGAAATCTTGTGTCTTTTTAGTTAAAACAAACGATTTTCACAGCAAAGAATACTTGCAAGTTGCAACCTCCAAAATTCTATAATAGGTTGATTTGAATCTCAAACGGGTCAAATAACTTATAAAAGGCATGGGTCAGATGGGTTGAAAGTCTTTTGAAATGTATTTATGATGTTTGGAACCTCCTAAGTCTTAAGTCGCGTTATTCAAAGTATTAGATTTCTTTTATAATGATAAATGTTTTGTAATAGTATTTAATGCATTAGTTTTTTTAGTAATAGTTTTTAAAAAATTGACGAAAAAGTAACCTGATCCATTTTGACCCGTTACCTGACCCACCCGACCCACCCATCTTTCACTTCTAGAAGTTTTGATTTGGGTCCACAAGTGTAGAGGGGCATTTTGGATATTTTATCAAAAGGTAAAAAAAAAATGTTGCTCTGCCTCTCTTTGACATTTGAGGATGAATAGGATACTTACTCGCTCCATAAAATTAAAGTCAACCTCTGACTTTTTTAAATTTCAAACCAGAATCGATGTTTCTAATTTTTTACGACAAAAGTTCTTGTTAGTTTTGAAGTCAGTAAAACCAGAATTGATGTTTCTAGTTTTTTACACGTTTCATAATAGGTAAGTTTTGAATTTGGAGGTCGAATTAGAGTAGATATCATCTTTGACTTTTGAAATCAAATGGTTGAAATTTCGAAATAATGCGTTAATGCTTGTAAATTCGAATAATCGGGCCATATTGCGTGAAAACAGACTGTGTGAACCCATTCTAGGATTTTGATTTTCTATCGTCGAACATGTTCAAGAAATTGACCAATTTTGTGCAAATCTATTATTAAAAGTTTGACTCCTGTGAATTTTCAGGTATTACCTTCGGCTGCAATAAGCTACTTTGTTTACGAGTTCATGAAGATCGTTCTCAAGGTGGAGTAAATTCTTTGATAACAGTATATCATACTGTATTTCGTAGAACTAAATTTTCTTCAACATGTTATCACATTGATCCCCAAATGTTCTCGAATGCAAGTCTTAACTCCGGAAAGATTATTGATTACTTTATGATCATTATTGTGTATCAAAGAAATCAGAAAATATTGTATATTTGCTTCCAGTTTGATGACAGAACCGTTAAAGGACGTAATTTGTAAACATCAATTATATGTGAAACGAAACTATAGAATATGATTAACAACAACGTCAGGCTTCATCGTTGAAAAGTAATTTCGATTAATATGATGTTTATAGCATGTGTTTATTCTCATACATAATACACTCGTAGAGTTTATAAAACTTGGGTGACATTCTTAAATGTTTTCCATTGCTAATATTTATATCCTACTTTAAAGTTTATTTTTAATCAACTTTAAATTAATCCAATAATATCATAAACTTACAATATGATATCGTTATATGTTAAATGTGAAAGGTATTATCTTTATCCGAAGGTAGTATGTTAAATGTGAAAGGTATTATCTTTATCCGAAGGTAGAGAAATTAGTTTCAAAAATAACATTCACATTTGAAAGGAAAAATCATAAATAAGTGTGTGTGTGTGAGTGGGATAACCACTAAATATAGTTGAAATTTATTTTCACCCTATATTATATAATCTTTAATATATAATAAAAGAGGGGCCTTAAATGCCACATGATGAAGTAAGAGCCGTTGGATGGGTTAACTTTTTTGATGTCAACCGTTAGATCAGATTAATGATGTTATCAAAGATTATTTTCATATTACACCCTCTTACGATACATATTTACATTCTTTTTTTCATTCAATCTCTACTAAAATAAAAAACATAATTATAATTTATTTATAGAATCGTTCAATTTGGACTATAATTTACCTTATTTTTATTATTCTAAAATTTACTGATACAAAATATCAAAACATATGTATAAAGATAAAAATGTATATGTTATTATAACCATAAACAATATGTGTATAAACATAAAAGTATATATATATATATATATATATATATATATATATATATATATATATATATATATATATATATATATATATATATATATATATATATATATATATGTATTATACGTACAATATTATTTTCTCATAATAAATTAAAATCTACATAAACATAAAATTTATGATTCAATTTTATTTTTTTCTCCGCTATCGCGGGACAATAATCTAGTTATAACTATAAGTATATTTTACTAGATGAGTGGATGAGAGAGGTGTAGGATTAAAACAAGAATCAATTTAAATCACATTAATTATATATTTTTTAATATAGTTCTTACATGAGAATTAATTTTAACTAGGAAGATTCCCGTGCGTTGCACGGGTTCGTCGATTTCAAGATTCTTGTTAGGCTCGCTAGTATCAGTCTTAAAGAGCCAGTATCCGTCCTTCATCTTCTCCGATTTATCCGTCTTCAAGTTTCTCCCGAGCAGTTGAAATGATTTTAAATTTTTTTCGTCATTTTGGATACCGGCAAAAAAAACAAAATAGTATTAGTTACATTCCATTGAAAAGAGATTGTAAAAAACACCGGACTATTGAAATCGACGCACGCATTTCGAAACCATTTGAAGTGCTAGGGGAAAATGGAAATTTCGAAAGTTAAACTCGGTACTTACATATAAATGAAGGCAGTGGAGTATGGTTGGAAAGAAGATAAGTATCCAGCGAAGCTGGGGAATGGAAGACCGGAGGTCGAACAGATAGATGAAATGACATTTCACCCAAATGCCTGACCTGCTGTCTTCCGTCCTCAGGTTTCGGTGGCTACTGATGTTCGTTCCAACGAAGCTCAAGTAAATTCATTAACATGTGAGCAACGAGTTTTACTTTGGGAATTCCCATTTTCCCCCAGCAAACCAAATGGTTTTAAAAATGTAGAGACCCGTAAAAAAATAACACAATTATCTAAGAGCGAAACATGAAAACGAAGGAGACAAAAGAAACCAAAAACTGAAGAACTGAAAAAGATGACTCGCGAGCTAGGACGGGATGTTAGACCTTCTGAAGAGAGGTAGTTGGATTTGAGTGTTAGGGTTTTGAGTTTGGAAAACTTGGGTAAAGAGTTCACAAAAAAACGCGTAAACGAATTTTTTTGTTACTGGCTCGTCGACAAAAAAATTCGTTTATGCGTTTTTTTGTAAACTCTTTACCCAAGTTTTCCAAAGTAAAAACCCTAATATTCAAATCCAAGTACCTCTCCTCAGAAGGCCTAGCATCCCGTCCTAACTCGTGGTTTATCTTTTGCGGTTGTTTAATTTTGGTTTGTTTTGTATTCTTCGTTTTTATGTTTTGTTTCCAAATAATCGTGTTATTTTTTAGGAGTTCGTGTTTGTCTGTATTAAATGAAAAGTAGAGTTTTGGTAAGCGTACCTACATGATTCTAACAGGACCTTAGCCGATTTGTTTCGTAGGTTCTTTTCAATTTCATCTAGCCTCAAAGGTTGTCCATCTACACATTCGACAAAATATCCATAAAGCGGATTAAGAACCCGATGCGACAGATATCAATTCACTAAACGTAACGAATAAACTAAATGTAAATTAAAAAGAGGTAGAGATCAACTTTACCACTACTGTATGGACGGAAGTAGAGCACAGGAACTCTGTATGAAGGGCTGTATACTACATGAAACTCGTATCGATGTCCATCATCATCATCAGTGCACTGTACCTAGCAAATTCATTCTATTTCATCATTTCTAGCATTAGTATAGCTAAAGAGAACTACAATATAAAGTTTTTCTAAGAAATGGTCATAAAATAGAGACAACCCAGCCCGACCCGTACTAAAATCAAACACTTTCCTGAATCATGTACGAATGACGATGTAACACACATAAGGATAAAAAAACATATACATACCAAAGTGGCTTTATCGAAAGGTTCTTCCTGATAAAAAAGTAGCTAGATACTTATAACGGAAAAACAAAAAGTAGAGACGCTACCTTTTTAAAAAATCATCTAACACTAACTCCGCAGTGAGGTTGCAAGACTACCACATGTTAAGTGAGGGAACTTTAAACGAAACCACGCACTGAGAGCTCCCGCATAAGAAACACCAAAAACGAACCATGGATTCTCATCATTCGTTCTGTTGACTTTCGAATTTAAAGATTCCTACAAGATGGTAGAAGATAATGTGTTATTAACCAAAACCAATATTAACTTACCTAAATAAATTTGTAAACATTTAGTCTTTTCACCATTTTAACATCAAATAATTTACCCAAAAACAAATAATAAAAATTCGGACCAAGAAATCAATATCCATGGATTCCACAAACAAACCTTTGTCAAAATGCATCAATAAATGTGGAAAGAACAATTGTAAAGCAATAATATAAACTGCTTACTCATACTTATTGAAACTGAAACTTATTTGCAAGTTTTGTGAAACAGAACATATCGAACGGATTTGTAGACTTACTTAGCCTGAGACTTGCCCTTAGGAAGTAAGGTAGGATCTCTCTTAGCCTTAACCTTCCATGCTTCATTGATTTCCACCTATAAAATTCATATAATCAATTTACAGCTTCGTAAAAACAGAGCCGAAGAATAGAGAAAGGGATCCGAGAACGCACCAGACGACGAATCACATCCTCTGTAAATAACAACAGTTCCAGTTAGTAAGTAAGAGTAACACAAACAATAACAAACTAAACGAAGGAGAATTACCATAGAGAAGTTTCACTTTACGCTCGTAAACAATGACAACTCCACCTGAAAATCACAGAAACCAATTTCAAACAAAATCAGTATCAATCACAAACATGTATACAAAACAGTTTGATAGGATTAAACCAAATTACCCATGAGAATTCCAGAGAGTCTAAGAGCCATCGGAACAGACGGATTCAATATTTCTTCACTGCAAGTTTAAAACAGTCAAAGTAAGTTCCATAATTATACCAAATTCAAAAACAATAAATTGAGGTTTAAATAATTAAATTAAAATCAATGAAATCAAAACCAGATGTTGATGATGTTAAGCTTGTTCAGATTCTTCCTATTGATTTTCGCATGCATAGTTGCCGCCCTCCTGTACATACCTCTGATTACAGATGTTAGAAGAAGAAAGCTCCACCGAAAAGTTTGGCAGACCAAAGTAACAGCAAGGCTACACGTGGAAGACACGTCTGATAGTCGGAGGATAACATTAACAAACCTAAACTCAGTCCAACCCAAATCCAAAGAGAGCCCAAAAACTAACGTTCAGCCCAAACATTAAAAAATAGAAAATGGCACGAAACCATATAAAATCACCACATTTAATCTATTGTATAATTTGTGTAGATTTACTAAAACTTAGGATGCGAACGCCAATAAGTTAGTTGGGTGTGTTTATCTTTTCCTACAATTTAGCATATATTGGTTCATGAGAAAAAAATATTTAAGATAAATATTGTTATCATGTCTTAAACCAAATGAACGCATAGTCCAGGATTAGTAGCTTTGTGAAGAAATTTTTTATTTTATTTTTTATCATCATAATGTGTATTTGGTAGATTGAAACAATGTAATGTATATATTCCCGTTATTATTTGTTTAAAAACAATATTTATCGTCAAGGGAACATTTGAATCATTAAGATTAATCGTCAACTGACTTATTGTTCATTGCTATTGTGATTTTTCCGAGGTCGACGTCACTTACATTCTTAAAATTTGAGATTAATTATGCAACCCAAATTTAATTGTTCACTATTAGGGGTGTTGATTAGGTCGGGTTAGCGGGTTTCGGGTTATTTGGGTTGGGTTATTTGGGTTTTAAGTTGTGAGAAAAATACCCATACCCATACCCGAATAACAATATGGGTTAAAAGGGTTTGGGTTATTCGGATTTGGGTTATCCGGGTTTGACCTTTTTAACCCATTTTACCCGATTAACAACAAATATGGTTTACAACTAATTGGATTTTAACTAAGATAGTATATTTAGTTAAAATTTTCATATTAATGAAATAGGTTAAACTCACAACGTATAAAATATGTTCAACTTATCGTCGATTTTGCCATTTTTAACCATTTCATCTTACAAACTCCAAAAACAAAACAAATATTTATCTTTGAATAACTTTCTACAAGATTTTTATATTTTATGAAAACAAAAACAAACTAATAAGAGACAGCTAATAATAATTTCATTAAGTATAACTAATAAAATTGGACATAAACTATTAATATCTATATAGGAGTTAACTTAATCGGGTTATATGAGTTATGCGGGTTACCCAAATGGAAATAAATAGATCCGTACCTATACCCATATAAGCTTCGGGTTATTCGGGTTTGACCCATTTAACATGACCCATTTAACCCGAACTCATTTTGGGTCTCCTAGGTTATTCGGGTACGGGTAAAAACGACACCCCTATTCACTATGGTGTTTTACTTCTGTTTTGAATGTGTGACAACCATGATTTTTCCGTTATTAATTCGGTTGTCATTATCGTCACTTATTGCGCGTTATTGATTATTGATGTTATTGCATGTTTGTATCACGTTTATTTAGTTTTGTTGGGCTTTATTTATTGCCTTTTCCTTCGTGACGGAAGCGTTTTAGATACCTACGTTGTCTTGTAGATATAGTATGCTCTTAAGATAAGTTAAGGTGGTTATGCCTTTGGTTATTCGGATGAGAATTAACGTTAATAATATTACAAAGTTGGTCCTTTCTAACGAGTTAATTTCGTGCCAAAACTACTATCGTACACGTTTGGAACAATTGGAAATCGACCGTCGAAAGTTGCGAAAACTGGCGTCACTACGCCGCATTCACTACCTACTGCGACGCAGTGGTTTTGTGCTGCGACGCAACGCGCTGTCCGAGATGAATTTTGGATTTTTGCTCTTTTGCTTCCAATCCGGGTTTTGACCACTTTTTGTCACACCCCGCTAAAGCGGAAACACGAGATGTGAAGAGCAAAGAATCATTTCACGAGTTATACCAAAAGCCAACTGTTCAAGTCATTTAAATTGAAGTTGAAAAAGTATCAATGTTCAAAAGATACAACCAAGATTCGTAAGTTAACACGACAAATACATAATAAAGTATTTTAATAAAAATTCCCAGATAACAAAAGTCTTTTCCCGAATTACACTTCACATAACTAGCTTGACCCGCCTGAGCAATGCACTTCATGACTTACGCTTAGTTTCCTGAAACATGAGATAAAGTGTCAACTACAAAAAGTAGTGAGTGAGTTACAGTTTAAGTTTCTCGGCAAAATTTTTGGTTAAGTATATAAAAGTAAAAAGTTTCCCAAAAGGAGGTTAGCGGAGAAGTCGCTTAAAGTTTATATACTTTTAAAGTTTCGAAGTAACGGGCATATCAATGCCCTAAAGTTTGTACAGACCAGGTAGAAAAATATTTAGTAAAATCATAGTTGCGGAATCAATCGCTAAAAGAGTTGCGGAATCAATCGCTGAAAGAGTTGCGGAATCAATCGCTAAAAGAGTGTATATATGCGTATAAGTAACTAATTAGATTCTTGTATCAACCTCTTGGCATTCTATAACTTAAGTGTTCACACTAAACCGATTATTCAACCGTGAGGCCCCTTACCCCGCCTATCCTACGGGGAGTATAAAAGATCATAGTAACATGTACTTAGACTGCCATCTAAGCAAAGGAACGATTCTTTCCTAAGTATCGATACCCATTATTACTAAACGGCTTTGAAGTTAATAGTGTGTAAAGTTCTAAAAAGCAGATGGGCACTAAAGTAATTTTGTTTCAAAAAGATAGTAGGCACTTAAGAATCGCGTTATAATCTCATCAAGGGTTGGTCTCGCATACAAGTAATCAATAACTAGTTTTAGCCAAAGTGTTTACGCATAAGAGTTTCGCAAAGTTTCCAAAATAGATCAATAGTTTCATTTAGTTTCCAAAAGTTCACAATAGTTGCATAAGTTCGTAATAGTTTCCAAAGGTTCACAAAGTTGCAAATGTTCATAAAGTTTCTAAAATAGATCAGGAGTTCACAATAGTTCCAAAAGTTCATACAGTTGCAAAAGTTCATAAAGGTTTCCAAGAACAAATAGATCATAAAAATCGTTGTACGTAAGTTCAAATTCATAAATTGTCACACCCCGCTAAAGCGGAAACACGGAATGTGAAAAGCAAAGAATCATTTCACGGGTTATACTAAAATCAACGGTTCAAGTCATTGAGATTAAAGTTGGAAAATTACAAAGATTCAAAGATACAACCAAGATTCAACGTTTAAGACCATAATACATAATAAAATGTTTTAATTAAAAATTCCCAAAATAAAGGTCTTCTTCCCGAGGTACACTTCACATAACAGGCTTGACCCGCATGAGCAATGCACTTCATAACTTACGCTTAGTTCCTGAAACATGAGATAAAGTGTCAACTACGAAAACGTAGTGAGTGAGTTACAGTTTATAAGTTGACAAAAGGTTTCAAGTAAAAGTTCGACAAGTATATATATAAGTACAAAGTTTTCCAAAAGAAGTAAGCGGATAAGCAATCGTAGAAAGGTAATTTATATACTGTCGTAATAGTTCAAGTCAAGAATTTTGAGTCCGTAAGAGTTCGAGACAAGTTCAAAGTTCATAAAAGTTCAAGTTCAGTTCAAAGCCATAAAAGTTTAAGTTAAGTTCAAAGTTCAATTCGCGTAGCAAGCGGTAAAAGTGTGTAGTCATTACCGTAGCGGTGGATAAATCCACATGTGTAAGACAGTAAGTAAGCATATGCGTAAATAATAAAGACCTATGATCCTCGAGTTGTACCAACCACTAAGCTTAATATAACGTAAGATTTTGCACACTAATCCGATTTCTGGTCAAGTTCGCGCCCCTAGTTCCAGTCTAAAGTTCGAGTTCGCGAGAACTTAGTAATATGTACCCAGGTTGCTACCCTTAAGTAAGGAGTGACCGCTCCTAAGTATCGATACCCATATTTACTAACGGCTATTGTTAATAGTGTGTAGAGTTCAGTTCCAAAAAAAAGTTGCGGAGCATTTTGTCCGTCCTGTTTCTAAAAAAATTGTTGTTTGTACTTACGGCGTTTATATCCTCACCTAGGGTTTTGCTCCAAAATACAATCAAGCTATCATTGTCTAATCAAATATCCAAAGAGGCAAACCTATTTAGTCTAAAGTAAGCCAATCCGAATAAATGATATTGTCTACGCATATTAGTTGCAAAGTTCCAAAATAGTCCAATAGTTCTCAAAGTTCCAAAAGTTCGAAGAGTTGCAAGTTCGTAAAGTTTCCAAAAATAGATACAGAGCTCAAAAGTTCAATAAGTTTCCAAAAATAGATCACGAAACGTTGTACGTAATTTCAAGCGCGTAAAACAGTTGCACATAAAAGATATTGTTCACAAATTATTTTGATCTCATGTTTCCCCCAAAAAGAGTACTTAAAATGTAAAAGTAAGGAGGGGTGTAACTCACGGGTTGCGAAGACAAAGAACTCGAAAATCGGTCGGAGCGGGAGCCGGGAATCACGGGTCGCCTAATAATACCAAGATGGTTCAATTGTTATTGTCTTATTATGTTATTGTTCTTAATATAATAAAAATAAGTTTTTAATTAAACTTTAAGTGTCAAGGTTAAGTATAGTCCAAAATAGTCCCAAAACGGTGAAAGTTACGTTTTTGTGAAAAATCCGATTTTTAACGTTTATTGTTATCATGTTATGAGTAATTTGGTCGCTGAAGTGGTGCGTATTTTCCTAATGAAATTTGGGCAGCGCTTCCGCGCCCAAATTTCATATCCAAAAATACAATTTCACTTCTACTCACAAAAGACATACAACACGATTTTACATCCAAACGAGTCCATTTAAGTTCCAAAAGTCCATTACAAGTCACCAATACAATAGTTTATTCAAGCTCAGTCCCAAAATGGTGTTTCACGAAAAGTCAGCGGGTCAACAAGTTCCAAAACGTCAAATAACGAAAATTCGGGAAAACTGGTCAGGCCTGTGCGCCGTTGTGACCACAGGAACGGCGCACAGTTTCAAAAATTTCACCCGCTGCGTCGTCCTGGTCATAGGGACGGCGCACAGGTCGCGGTTTTTCGAGTTTTTGTTGCAAAACGTTTATTCAGCCTTAGATTCCGACATGCAATAGGTTTAAACTTATGAAAACCTCTTTTTAACAGTTTCTAAAGCATATTAAGTCCAAATTCGTGGATCCAAAGGTTATTTCGATTAAAAACGTTTTTGACCATAAAAAATCATAAATTTGTATAAAAACTCATTTTGAACCGTTAGATCTTACATGCAAGAGTTTATTTGTATAAAAATAGTAAAAAGACAGGAATCTACCGGAGGAAAAGCTCGGATGATGATTTTGGCCGCATTTTAGCTTCAAAAATCCTTACGAAAATGGTCCTTTTTCGAAAACTTGGCTTCTCCTTGCTTTTCTTGATGTTTAAATCGATTTGTATAGATTAAAATGGGGTTTAGGTTGCTGGAAATCACTGGAACTTGGGGGTTTTTGAGAGAAAGTTTGAGAGAAATTGTTTATGTGTGTGTTTTTAGTAAATAAAATGACTAAACAAAATGAATAAAAGAAAAATGATAATACGGGGAGTTGGGGACTGTATTATAGCAGTAATGATGGCCTTTTCCCGAGTTTGATTGGGTTTGGTGGTGTGTAAAACGAGACATGCATAATTTTCAAATTCATTACAAAAATCGTCCTCCAGGACGGCGCACATGGCCTCTGTGCGTCGTCCTGGACCTTTTCTGAAATAAAAATGGTGTGTTTTGGCTGATTTTGTATAATTGTTTCGTTGGACCTTTTCGTTAACTAAAGTTTTAAAGTATGTTACGTTATGAACTTAGGAAAGTTCATTAGGTGTTTTTCTTGGTATTAGGACTTATATAATTTGATTCCGGTTGTGATTCCGACACGAGCGCGGTTCCGGTAAAGGTTCAATTTTAAAGACACAATAGACCAAACGAGAGACATAGAACGTAAAGAACACCTGAAATTTGACGGTTGTCACATTCTCCCCGGGTTGAAAGGAATTTCGTCCCGAAATTTAGTTCGTCTCATGGGGAAGAAGTGCCGTCGGATCATGGTGGATTCTCCTAACGAATTTCAGTCCCTGCGTCTTCACGCGGTTTTGGGACTACGTCGGGGGTTCCACCGAACTCAGAGTTGGGGACAAGGTTCTGTCTAGGTTGTTTGACCTTGGAGTCAACAACTTAAGTGGTTCATCAAGGAATTTGGGTTTGGCACCAATCTTGACCTTGTCTAGAGGGATGACGAGGGTCTCACCCGATGAACACTTTTCAAGTGTGAGAATGGAACTTATACGAATGCTTAAAGAAAACTGGGGAAGTTAAAGGCGATGAGTAATTGGACCGATATGTCCTAAGATTTAGATCGGACCGGTGTACCTCGGGCTCAGTTTGCCGCGTTTCCAGAAGTAGGCTACCCCTTTTATGGCGATATCTTGGGGAACACTCCATCGCCATCCAGGGGCTCGAGGGTTTCTCTTCCGTTCGGTTACGCAGCTCCTTTTCCGGGTACGGGATGCTTCCAGTCTTTCGCGGGTAGAGATAAACGTCGGACCTTGCAAGTTGTCTACCGTCAGCTTCTAGCCGATAGGGCGGTGTCCGATATTTGCGTCCATATAGAGATTGGAGGGTGCGCACTTAGTGCTGGCATGGAAGCCGTTGTCATAGGTGAACTCGACCAGAGGAAGGTGAGTGTCGTGACTTTCTACTGAGGAAACCATACACGCTCTCACTATCTCTTTACGTTTGGATCGTCTTTCCGTTCTGACTGTTAGCCGAAAAGTGGTGTGAAACGCTGAGGTCTAGTCGCGTCCCCAGCGATTCTCTGGAGGGCATTCCGAAGAGAGTGGGACGTAGATCGACTATCCTTACCGGAGGTGATTTAGAGATGGTCTTCGGTATTCCGCCTTGATCTTGGGGTAATTAAGGCACTCAGCTAGATACAGGGGAATACCCTTATTCATGCCCGGCCACGAACATTATTCTCGGGAATCCTTGTACAACAAGTCGGATCCCGGATTGATGGGGTAGCGAATTCGGTGGCCCTTGACGGAAATGGGTTTACGAAGACCTTCGGATTTCAGAGTTCATGCTTGGAGCTTGACGTAACGAGTTACGTTTAGCCTGCGTTCGAATTCCTTCATGGTTGACTATAGAATCGGGGAAATGTTCTTCTCGGGGCCAGAACTTGCACTTTGGGAATTTGGTGTACAACTCCTGATCTCGGAAGAGTTCTAGAGTGAGCTTGGGATGTTTCACATGATCTTCCTTGAGTAGGTGAGAGTGTTGACAAGGAGTAAGGTTATTAATCGTCTAAGTACTGCCTACACACTTTGTTCATTAAGCCCATGAGTACCGTTAGTGTGTTGGTTAGGCCTACCGACATAGGGGAGGCTTGAATTTCTTGCATCGAGTTTGGGGAATGCGGTTTTCGGTAATGTTGGTTATAATGTCACGAACCTGGTGATAACCCGAGCGGGGGTCGACTTTTGAGAGGTAGGCTGCATCCTGCAACTACTCGGATAGGTTGTCGATCCTCGGGGATGGTTATCGGTTCTTGACGGTTGGCTTGGTAAGTTTGCAGGGGTCGACGTACTAAGGGAAGAGCCGTATTTCTTTTGATATGGAAGATTTGGGGCTTCCCATAGAAATGGACTTGAGTGGATAGTACTAGGGTCTAGGAGCTCCTACAGCGGTTTTGGCCGCCTTAGCATCTCGGGTGGTGCTAGACGGTAGGGTGTCTTGGCAACTGGTGCTGCGTCAGGAACGAGGTCTATTTCGGAATTTCCACTTGTCGATTTGGCGGTAGCCAGGCAATTTCTCAGGAAAGACTCTGGTTGGTCCTTGGCTACGGGAATGTCTTGGACTCGGCTTTCCTTAGATTTACGTTCGACGTCGTGAGCGAAGGATGCGTCGTAGTCCTTCTCGAGGTACTTGCGCATTATAAAAGGGGCACCCGTTGCGAAGCTGTCATTCAGGTTTGTCCTCCTGAACGACGGGAGTTTCGCTTTCTGAATAGGGATACGAGTGAGTTTGTCGGAACGGACGATCTTGGTTCGAAAACGGGGTGACCAGTCCATCTCAACGATGGCGTCAAAGCTTGATGGTTCGATAGGGATTAGGTTGATGGGAAAAGGTCTTAGGCCAATGAAGTATCGGATATCCTAAAGTTTGTATTCGTGGCTTCGTCTATTGACTGTTGCCATACTCGATGGAAGCTATCCGCAATGGCTTTAGGTCCTAGGTTGATGAGGGGTCTAATTTCTAAGGAGGCAGAGTTTCTTTCAGCTCTTGCATCAAATAGTATAGAAGAAAATGGTCATTTGATAGAGGACGTACCGGTAACTGCGTTGGGGTCCTGATGGGTCTCCTCGGCCGTGATTGCGAGAGCACTGAGAGTTTCCGTGGTATGCTCTAAGAGGCAATTCCCACGGAGGTGCTGGTCGCTTCCACACTCGAGGCACCGCAGTTTCCTAGCTCGGTTGTTTGCTTTTTCTGGACAGCACCAGGGGTAATGCCCTTCTTCGTTGCAATATCTGCATACCGGGCACCTTCGAGCATGATGGAAGTGGCACCTGCTGCACTGGGGGTGCGGTCCAGAGTAGGCTCGGGTTATGGTTGGGAGTTCCTGGTTGTTGCTGGTCCATGAGGGTTGGTGGTGAATCTTCCTCCTCTTACTCTCTCTTCGCTGGAAAAGGGCTGGAGGGGGAGGTAGGCGGTTGGTTCCAAAATCCTCGTCCTCGTCCTGCCTAGTTGGTACAAGAGGGAGAAGGGGTTGGTTGATTCCAGCGATGATCTGGGCGATCACGCTTGGAAGTACCGCTTGGAATTGC
Organism: Senecio squalidus; assembly: GCA_910822075.1. Taxonomy (NCBI): domain Eukaryota; kingdom Viridiplantae; phylum Streptophyta; class Magnoliopsida; order Asterales; family Asteraceae; genus Senecio; species Senecio squalidus. Next base: position 4,910,583 of record CAJVGC010000592.1, read on the forward strand.
ACCACGATCTGTTCGGCTATGCGATCAGCGCGGCTTCTCTTGGGAGGCATGGTTCTACAAGGGAAAGAAGAAACTGATTTAGAACGCACAAATTGGATATTACTACAGGAATTCAACTCAAGAGTGAACAATTATCGTGTACATGAGAGCAATGAGAGTGGACAATTAGCACAAGTATGGTAACGATAGTAGTAAAAGAGTGTACAAGAAAGGTAACAATATACGCACGATGATGATTTAAGAAATAGCATTAATGTTTGACAATAGTAAAAGATTCACGCGATAAGACAAGTGTAAATAATAGAAGATAGAAATTTCCATTAATAATAAGAGGTTTTAGTACATGGAACAAAATACTGGAAGAAATACAAGTACAATACATAGGAAATAATAGATAATAGCTTAAGTCGTGTACAATGGAAAAATTACGACTAAGCCGGTACAGTACAAATACAAAGGAAAGTATGCCTAATAACGCTCTTCGAAGAACATCTTGGCGGCAATGGCTACTATAAATGCCCCCATGATCAGGCATGCTCTAGTGAGGCATTGCACTGTCCGAGCGGTGGCCTGAGCCGTTGCGATGATTCGCCGTGACTGTTGTGCCAACTCATTTGCAGCATCGGAGACTTCAAAGAGAAGAAGACCCTGCTCCTGGGCTTCCTCCGCGAGTCCCCGGACCTGACGGTGCAGGTTGAGAAACGCATCTGGTGGAAGAGGCTGGTGAGTAGGTGGCATCATGGGTCGGGAGGGTCCGGCCTCTTGGGCACGTCGCCTTTCTTCGATGAACTGACGATCCCACGCGTAGCGCTCCGCGACTGGAGTACGCAAAGCGGGGTCGTAGGGATCCAAGAAAGACTGGGGAGGTGCGGGTCGGAACGGGCCCGATTGCTGATGCGTAGGTGCCCTAGCGTTGGGTCCTCGGGGCTGTGGTGGTGCTGTAACGGGTACCAGCCTAGGAGGTGGGAGTACAGTCCTTGGGCTGGACCCATTACTGCTGCCGATGGTCCTAGACGTGTCTTCCGTCGGGTCAGTCGTCTGATGACGCTGACTCTCGGAAGCCGTGTGGCCCTCAGAGGGTTCGTGCGAGGGGGAGGCGGCTCGTGGGAGCGATCGTGACTGGGATCAGGAGTGCGATGACTGAGACATGGCGTATCTGCGAATAGAGAGTTACATAAGTACGGGGGAAACTAAAATAGGAAAAACGTAAGTAAAATGCATGCACGGGTCAGTTATGTGAGTGTCGGGAATTGACAAGACCGGGAATTTTATTTCGACTCAAAACCGTTAACGATAGCCATTGACTTTCCGTTCTTGCATAATTCATTTTGAACTATGCATGGTTGATCAGGTCACGCATAGTTGAAAAAGATAACCATGCAATCGCGGAAAGTAATGTTCTAAAGTTTGAACCCGAAAATGAATTTTCTGAAAAGCCTTGGTTATAGTTTTGGTTTCGAAAACTTTTTGAAAATTTTTAAAACCGTTTTCACTATAACCCGTGCTCTGATACCAAGTCTGTCACACCCCGCTAAAACGGAAACACGGAATGTGAAGAGCAAAGAATCATTTCACGGGTTATACTACAATCAACGGTTCAAGTCATTGAGATTAAAGTTGGAAAAGTACAAAGATTCAAAGATACAACCAAGATTCAACGTTTAAGACCATAATACATAATAAAATGTTTTAATTAAAAATTCCCAAAATAAAGGTCTTCTTCCCGAGGTACACTTCACATAAAAGGCTTGACCCGCCTGAGCAATGCACTTCATAACTTACGCTTAGTTCCTGAAACATGAGATAAAGTGTCAACTACGAAAACGTAGTGAGTGAGTTACAGTTTATAAGTTGACAAAAGGTTTCAAGTAAAAGTTCGACAGTATATATATAAGTACAAAGTTTTCCAAAAGAAGTAAGCGGATAAGCAATCGTAGAAAGGTAATTTATATACTGTCGTAATAGTTCAAGTCAAGAATTTTGAGTCCGTAAGAGTGTGAGACAAGTTCAAAGTTCATAAAAGTTCAAGTTCAGTTCAAAGCCATAAAAGTTCAAGTTAAGTTCAAAGTTCAAGTCGCTAGCAAGCGGTAAAAGTGTGTAGTCATTACCTCAGCGGTGGATAAATCCACATGTGTAAGACAGTAAGTAAGCATATGCGTAAATAATAAAGACCTATGATCCTCGAGTTGTACCAACCACTAAGCTTAATATAACGTAAGATTTTGCACACTAGTCCGATTTCTGGTCAAGTTCGCGCCCCTAGTTCCAGTCTAAACTTCGAGTTCGTGAGAACTTAGTAATATGTACCCAAGTTGCTACCCTTAAGTAAGGAGTGACCGCTCCTAAGTATCGATACCCATATTTACTAACGGCTATTGTTAATAGTGTGTAGAGTTCAGTTCCAAAAAAAAGTTGCGGGGCATTTTGTCCGTCCTGTTTCTAAAAATTTTGTTGTTTGTACTTACGGCGTTTATATCCTCACCTAGGGTTTTGATCCAAAATACAATCAAGCTATCATTGTCTAATCAAATATCCAAAGAGGCAAACCTATTTAGTCTAAAGTAAGCCAATCCGAATAAATGATATTGTCTACGCATATTAGTTGCAAAGTTCCAAAATAGTCCAATAGTTCTCAAAGTTCCAAAAGTTCGAAGAGTTGCAAGTTCGTAAAGTTTCCAAAAATAGATACATAGCTCAAAAGTTCAATAAGTTTCCAAAAATAGATCACGAAACGTTGTACGTAATTTCAAGCGCGTAAAACAGATTCACATAAAAGATATTGTTCACAAATTATTTTGATCTCATGTTTCCCCCAAAAAGAGTACTTAAAATGTAAAAGTAAGGAGGGGTGTAACTCACGGGTTGCGAAGACAACGAACTCGGAAATCGGTCGGAGTGGGAGCCGAGAATCACGGGTCGCCTAATAATACCAAGATGGTTCAATTGTTATTGTCTTATTATGTTATTGTTCTTAATATAATAAAAATAAGTTTTTAATTAAACTTTAAGTGTCAAGGTTAAGTATTGTCCAAAATAGTCCCAAAACGGTGAAAGTTACGTTTTTGTCAAATATCCGATTTTTAACGTTTATTGTTATCATGTTATGAGTAATTTGGTCGCTGAAGTGGTGCGTATTTTCCTAATGAAATTTGGGCAGCGCTTCCGCGCCCAAATTTCATATCCAAAAATACAACTTCACTTCCGCTCACAAAAGACATACAACACGATTTTACATCCAAACGAGTCCATTTAAGTTCTAAAAGTCCATTACAAGTCACCAATACAATAGTTTATTCAAGCTCAGTCCCAAAATGGTGTTTCACGAAAAGTCAGCGAGTCAACAAGTTCCAAAACGTCAAATAACGAAAATTCGGGAAAACTGGTCAGGCCTGTGCGCCGTTGTGACCACAGGAACGGCGCACAGTGACAAAAATTTCACCCGCTGCGTCGTCCTGGTCATAGAGACGGCGCACTGGTCGCGGTTTTTCGATTTTTTGTTGCAAAACGTTTATTAAGCCTTAGATTCCGACATGCAATAGGTTTAAACTTATGAAAACCTTTTTTTAACAGTTTCTAAAGCATATTAAGTCACAAATTCGTGGATCCAAAGGTTATTTCGATTAAAAACGTTTTTGACCATAAAAAGTCATAGATTTGTATAAAAACTCATTTTGAACCGTTAGATCTTACATGCAAGAGTTTATTTGTATAAAAATAGAAAAAAGACAGAAATCTAACGGAGGAAAAGCTCGGATGATGATTTTGGCCGGATTTTAGCTTCAAAAATCCTTACGAAAATGGTCCTTTTTCAAAAACTTGGCTTCTCCTTGCTTTTCTTGATGTTTAAATCGATTTGTATGGATTAAAATGGGGTTTAGGTTGCTGGAAATCACTGGAACTTGGGGGTTTTTGAGAGAAAGTTTGAGAGAAATTGTTTATGTGTGTGTTTTTGGTAAATAAAATGACTAAACAAAATGAATAAAAGAAAATGATAATATGGGGAGTTGGGGACTGTATTATAGCAGTAATGATGGCCTTTTCCCGAGTTTGATTGGGTTTGGTGGCGTGTAAAACGAGACATGCAGAATTTTCAAATTCATTACAAAAATCGTCCTCCAGGACGGCGCACATGGCCTCTGTGCGTCGTCCTGGACCTTTTCTGTAATAAATTTTGTGTTTTGGCTGATTTTGTATAATTGTTTCGTTGGACCTTTTCGTTAACTAAACTTTTAAAGTATGTTACGTTATGAACTTAGGAAAGTTCATTAGGTGTTTTTCTTGGTATTAGGACTTATATAATTTGATTCCGGTTGTGATTCCGACACGAGCGCGGTTCCGGTTAAGGTTCAATTTTAAAGACACAATAGACAAAACGAGAGACATAGAACGTAAAGAACACCTGAAATTTGACGGTTGTCACATAAATCAGTTTCACATAAAAGACATTGTTCATAACGGTTTTGATCTCATCTTTCCCCCAAAAAGAGTACTTAAAACAATAAAAGTAGAGAGGGGTGTAACTCACGGGTTGCGAAGATAAGAACTCGGAAAAATGGTCGGAAATGAGAGCTGGGAATCATGGAACGCCTAAGGATACCAAGATTGTTCAAGTGTTACTATTATATTAAGTTATTATACATAATATATAATAGATGTAATTTTTGTTATAATATATAATGTAATATAGGTAAATTTTAGTCAAACTTTAAGTGTCAAGGTCCAATTTGTCCAAATATAGTCCGAAACGGTTATCGTTTTGTTTTAGTCCAAAAGTCCAAAGTTAATGTTATTGTTATTATGTTAAATATGTTTTGTTTGCTAAAGTGTCTTATATTTTCTACCAAAATTTGGGCAGCTCTTCCGCGCCCAAATTTTATGTCCAAAATACAAACCACTTTCCCTCTTACAAAACACATATACATACAAAACATATTTAAACATGTTCATTTTAGCATATTAAGTCCAATACAAGTCACTAATATAGTTATTTTTACCAATTTCAGCCCCAAATATCAAGTCTCGAAAAGTCAGAATGCGTACACACGTTTTAAACGGCCAAAACGACGATTTTCGGGAAGAGAAGCGGCCCGGTGCGCCGCACTGCCTGCTGTCCTTTCCCGTTTTTGTGTTTTTCTTGCAAAATCGTTTATTCCAACCATAGATTTCGACATGCAATCGGTTTAAACTTCATAATATGTTATTTTAACAGTTTATGCATAACTTTTAACCACAAAATCAAAGATCTAAGCATCTTTTAATATAAACCCGTTTTTGTATAAAAATGGTTATAAAACTTCATCAAAACTTGTTTTTATAGTTTAGATCATACATGCAATGAGTTATATTAGTAATATAAGTGAAAAGAAAGATTTTCTACCGAAAAAAAAGCTTAGATGATGCCTTGGGAGAGATTTGAGCTCCAAAAGTGTAGAAAACGTTTTGAAACCGAAATAAACTTGATTCCTTTGCTTCCTCTTGATGTTAAAACGTTTTTAGATGGTGATTTTGGTGGATTTGATGGCTGTAAATGATGGAGTCTTGGAGAGAAAATGAAGAGAAAATGGGGGAAATGGAGTGTGTGTGTGTGTTTTTTATAAAATGAAAATGAAAATGAAAATGAAAGGGTAGAGAGTAGGTGATAATGGGGGTTTGGGACTGCCACAGGTTAGTAATAATGAATAAAAATCGAGTTTGGTTGGTATTGAGTCTTTATAAAATCGAGGCAAGAAATAAAACTTAAAATTTTTTGGAACTTCACGTCCAGTGCGTCGCACTGGTGGTCTGTGCTGCGCATTGGTCAGTTTTCAGTATTTTTCTGATTTTTCGCTTTTTTCGTTTTGCTTCGTTGGACCTTTTCGTTAACTGAAAGTTCTTGATTATGATACGTTATGAACTTAGGAAAGTTCATTAGGTGTTTTCTTGGTATTAGGACGTATATAAATTGATTCCGGTTGTGATTCAGACACTAGCGCGTTTCCGGTAATTGAACACTTAAAGACAACGGTAGACAATAAGAGAAACGTAGAGCATAAAATGCACCTGAAATTGGACGGTTGTCACATTCTCCCCGGGTTGAAAGAAATTTCGTCCCGAAATTTAGTTCGTACCTTCATGGAGGAATGATCTTGAACAGATGTAAAAATTTCTGACAGATTTGGTCCTCATGTTCCCACGTGAATTCGTGACCGTGTCGGGAATTTCCACCGAACTTTTGACAATAGGAATACGACTTTGCCTGAGTTGTTTGACTTCGCGGTCAACAACTTCCAACGGTCCTTCAATGGAATTTAGTTTGTTATCGATTTTGACCTTGTCAAGAGGGATGACGATGGTCTCATCAGATAGACACTTTTCGAGTGTGAGACATGGAATATATATGAACGTTTGAAGGAATCTGGGGGACGTGAAGGCGGTAAGCAATCGGACCGATATGTCCTAAGACTTAGTTTGGACCGGTGTACCTAGGCTCAGTTTGCCGCGTTTCCAGAAGCAGGCTATCCCTTTCCCATGGCGATATCTTGGGAAGTACTCTATCGCCATCTTGGGACTCGAGGGGTTTTCTTCTGGTTGGTTACGTAGCTCTTCTGCCGGGTACGGGATGCTTCCAGTCTTCCACGGATGAAGGGAGACGTCGGACCTTGCAATTTGTCAATCGTCGGCTTCTTGCCGACAGAGCGGTGACCGACAATTGCGTCCGTACATTGCCTCAAAGGGTGCGCACTTGATGCTGGAACAGTGGACGTTGTCATAGGTGAACTCGACCAAAGGGAAGGTGAGTATCTCGACTTCCTACGAAGGCAACTACACACGCTCTCAACATCTTTTCAAGCGTTTGGATCGTCCTTTCACTCTGACCATCGGTCGGAGGGTGGTATACGGTGATGAGGTCTAGTCGCGTCCCTAGCGATTTCTGAAGGGCATTCCAAAAAGACGGGACGTAGATCGACTATCCTTATCGGAGATGATGGAGAGACGTGCTCCGCGAAGGGAGACGATCTCGTTGATGTAGATTTGGGGGGGGGGGGGGGTTTCGATATTTCGCCTTGACCTTGGAGCAAGTGAGGCACTTGGCTATATACAAGGCGATATCCTTTTTCATGCCCGACCCTTGACGTAGTGGGTTACGTATGGTCTGAGTTCGAGTTCCTTCTTGGTTGGCCACATGACCAGGGAAATGTACTTCTCGGAGCCCAAATTCACGCTTCGAGAATTTGGCGTACGATTTCCGACTTCTGGGGAGTTCTAGAATGAGGTTAAGGTGTTTCATATGATCTTCCTTGTTCCTAGAGTATATGAGAAAGTCGTCTATAAATACGATTACGAATGTGTCCAAGTATGGCCAACACACTCCGTTCATTAGGTCCATGAATACTGATGGTGCGTTGGTTAGACCAAATGGCATGACGGGGAATTTGTAATGTCCGTATCGAGTTCGAAATGCGGTTTTAGGAATGTCGGTTTTACCGACACGAACCTGATGATAATCTGGGCGGAGGTCTACCTTTGAGATGTAAGTTGCTTCCAACAACTGTTCGAATAGGTCGTCGATCCTCGGGGGTGATTATCGGTTCTTGACGGTCAGCTTGTTAGGTTCACGATAATCGGTGTACAAGCGGAGGGATCCGTCTTTCTTTTTGATAGGGGAAAATGGGGCTCCCCAGGGGAACGAACCTGAGATGATAGAACCAGGGTCTAGAAGTTCCTGCAGCGGCTTTGGCCGCCCTTGCGTCTCGGGTGGTGCTGGATGGCATGGTGTCTTGGCAACCGGTGCTGTGCCAGGAACGAGGTCTATTCGGAATTTCCACTTGTCGAAGCGGCGGTAGTCCAGGCAAATCCTCAGGAAAGACTCTGGGTGATCCTTGACTACAGGAATGTCTTGGACTGGGCTTTCCTTAGGTTTACGTCTGGCAACATGGGCGAGGGATGCGTCATAGTCCTTCTCAAGGTACTTGCGCATTTTTATGGGGGATATGATGCGAAGTTGTCGTCCAGGCTTGTCTCCTGAACAACGAGAGTCTCTTTTTCCGAAAGAGGGATACAGATGAGTTTGTCGAAACAGACGGTCTCGGCTCGAAAATGAGATAACCAGTCCATTTCGACGATAACGTCGAAGCTTTCCAGTTCGATAGGAATCAGATTGATGGGGAAGGTTTTTGTCAGATGGTTGTATCGAACATCCTAAGATTGTATTCATAGCTTCGAACTCTTGACCGTTGGCATATTCGATAGTGAGCTACCCTTAAGAACTTTAGATCCTAGGTAAATGTGGGGTCTAAATTCTAAGGAGACAAAGCTTCTTTCAGCTCCTGAATCGAATAGCACGGAAGAAAAAAAAATGGGAGTTGATAGAAAACGTACCCGTACTGCATTGGGGTCCGGACGTGCCTCCTTGGCTGTGATTGCGAGAGTACTAAAAGTTTTCGTGGTATGCGCTATGGGTCAAGTGCCACGGAGGTGTTGGTCGCTCCCGCACTCGAAGCACGCCAGTTTCCGACCCTGGTTGTTTGTCTTGCCTTGGCAGTACTTGGCAAAATGGCCCACCTTCCGACATTTGAGACATGTTGGGCAGTTACCGGAGTGGTGAAAGTTGCACTTGTCACATCTCGGGTGCGGTCCAGAGTAGGTTTGGGTTACGGTTGTGGGTTTCTTGCTGCTGTTGCTCCTTGTGAGTTGATGATGAACCTTCGTTTTCTTACTCTCCCTTCGCTGGATGCGGGCTGGAGGGAAAAGGAGGCTGTTGGTTTCAAGGTTCTCGTCCTCATCCTGTTGGATTGGTACAGGAGGGAGAAGGGGTTTATTGTTTCCGATGTGTTCACCTTCTTCTTGTTTGATGGTGGCTGGGAAGAAGGGAAGGTTATGGTCATGGTTGTCCTCTGGGTAGTCGACGTTGTGGTTGTCGTCCCTGAAAACTCCGTTGTTGACCCCAGCGATGATCTAGGCGATCATGCTTGGGAGTGCCGCTTTGAGCTGCGCAGTGATCTGCTCAACTATAAGGTCAACGCGGCTTCTCTTGGGAGGCATGGTTCTACAATGGAAAGAAGGAACTAGTTTAGGACTCACGAATAGGAATTAGCGATAAGAATTTAACTCAGGGGTTAATAGCAACAAATACACAGGAGTAATATGAACGGTTTATTAGCACATGCACGATGATGATTCAAGCGATAACAATAGAATGGTTCAACGACAATATCAGGGTTCACACGACAACGGCAAGTATAGACAATAAAGGTAGAAAATTGCCATTAATAATAATAATAATGAGTCAAGTACATAGTTCGGAATAAGAAAGAGAGAGTACGAGTACGATACAAAGGAAATAAAATAAGAATGGCTTTGGGTTGTGTTCAATGGAAAATTACAACTCGAGCCTTCGGTACAAATACAAAGGAAATCTGACTAATGACGCCTCTCCAGAAACATCTTGGCGAAAATGGCCGCCAACAGAGTCCCCATGATCAGACACGCCCCAACGAGACGCTGCACAGTTCGTTCCGTGGCTCGGGTCGATGCGATGACTCGCAACGACTGCTCGGACAACTGATGCGCAGCATCGGTGACTTCGCTGATGAGGAGCCCCTGCTGCTGGGTCTCCTCTGCAAGTCCCCGAACCTCTCGGTGGAGGTGCAAGAATGCGGCTGGCGGGGGAGACTGAAGGGTAGGTGGCATCGTAGGTCGGGAGGGTCCGGCCTCCTGGGCACGTCGCCTCTCTTCTAGGAACTGACGTTTCCAATGGTACCGATCCATGGTCAGTGTACGCGAGACACCCGCGTACGGATCCATGAACGACATATGGGGAGGAGCGGTCGAGACGGACCGGACTGTTGTCCGGCCATCCGATCCGGCAAACGGCCAGGGAGGATGACATGCTTACGCGCGGTCAACCTAGAGCGGGGCCCTTGGAACGGCGGTGGTGCTATAACAGGAGTCGGTGGAGGAGGTGGAAGCACAGTCCTCGGGCTGGACCCGATATCGCTGCTGGTCGCCATCGACGTATCCTCCCTCGGGTCGGTCGTCTGGTGACGCTGACTTTCGGAGGCCGTGTGGCCCTTTGAAGGTTCGCACGATGGGGAAACGGCTCGGGAGGGGATCGTGACATAGATCGAGAAGGTGATCGCGAACGGGATGACTGAGACGTGACGGATCTGCGAATATCGAGTTACACAAGTACGGGGGAAACTAAAAATAGGAAAATCGTAAGAAAAATGCATGCACGGGTCAGTTATGTGAGAATCGGGAATTGATAAGACCGGGAATTTTTCGACTCAAAAACCGTTAACGATAGCAACTCCTTTTCCGTTCTTGCATAATTCATGTTGAACTATTCATGGTTGATCAAGTCACGCATAGTTGAAAAAGATAATCATGCAATTGCGGAAAATAATATACTAAAGTTTGAACCCGAAAATGATTTTTCTGAAAAGCCTTGGTTATAATTTTGGTTTCGAAAACTTTTTGAAAAGTTTTAAAACCGTTTTCACTATAACCTGTGCTCTGATACCAAGTCTGTCACACCCCGCTAAAGCGGAAACACGAGATGTGAAGAGCAAAGAATCATTTCACGAGTTATACCAAAAGTCAACGGTTCAAGTCATTTAAATTGAAGTTGAAAAAGTATCAATGTTCAAAAGATACAACCAAGATTCGTAAGTTTAACACGACAAATACATAATAAAGTATTTTAATAAAAATTCCCAGATAACCAAGGGTCTTTTCCCGAATTACACTTCACATAACTAGCTTGACCCGCCTGAGCAATGCACTTCATGACTTACGCTTAGTTTCCTGAAACATGAGATAAAGTGTCAACTACAAAAAGTAGTGAGTGAGTTACAGTTTAAGTTTCTCGGCAAAAGTTTCGGTTAAGTATATAAAAGTAAAAAGTTTCCCAAAAGGAGGTTAGCGGAGAAAGTCGCTTAAAGTCTATATACTTTTCAAGTTTCGAAGTAACAGGCGTATGAATGCCCTAAAGTTTGTACAGACCAGGTAGAACAATATTTAGTAAAATCATAGTTGCGGAATCAATCGCTAAAAGAGTTGCGGAATCAATCGCTGAAAGAGTTGCGGAATCAATCTATATGCGTATAAGTAACTAATTAGATTCTTGTATCAACCTCTTGGCATTCTATAACTTAAGTGTTCACACTAAACCGATTATTCAACCGTGAGGCCCCTTACCCCGCCTATCCTACGGGGAGTATAAAAGATCATAGTAACATGTACTTAGACTACCATCTAAGCAAGGAACGGTTCTTTCCTAAGTATCGATACCCATTATTACTAAACGACTCAGAAGTTAATAGTGTGTAAAGTTCTAAAAAGCAGATGGGCACTAAAGTAATTTTGTTTCAAAAAGATAGTAGGCACTTAAGAATCGTGTTATAATCTCATCAAGGGTTGGTCTCGCATACAAGTAATCAATAACTAGTTTTAGCCAAAGTGTTTACGCATAAGAGTTTCGCAAAGTTTCCAAAATAGATCAATAGTTTCATTTAGTTTCCAAAAGTTCACAATAGTTGCATAAGTTCGTAATAGTTTCCAAAGGTTCACAAAGTTGCAAATGTTCATAAAGTTTCCAAAATAGATCAGGAGTTCACAATAGTTCCAAAAGTTCATACAGTTGCAAAAGTTCATAAAGGTTTCCAAGAACAAATAGATCATAAAAATCGTTGTACGTCAGTTCAAATTCATAAATCAGTTTCACATAAAAGACATTGTTCATAACAGTTTTGATCTCATGTTTCACCCAAAAAGAGTACTTAAAACTATAAAAGTAGAGAGGGGCGTAACTCACGGGTTGCGAAGATAAGAACTCGGAAAAACGGTCGGAAATGAGAGTCGGGAATCACGGAACGCCTAAGGATACCAAGATTGTTCAAGTGTTATTATTATATTAAGTTATTATACATAATATATAATAGATGTAATTTTTGTTATAATATATAATGTAATATAGGTAAATTTTAGTCAAACTTTAAGTGTCAAGGTCCAATTTGTCCAAATATAGTCCGAAACGGTTATCGTTTTGTTTTAGTCCAAAAGTCCAAAGTTAATGTTATTGTTATTATGTTAAATATGTTTTGTTTGCTAAAGTGTCTTATATTTTCTAACAAAATTTGGGCAGCGCTTCCGCGCCCAAATTCTATGTCCAAAATACAAACCACTTTCCCGCTTACAAAACACATATACATACATAACATATTTAAACATGTTCATTTTAGCATATTAAGTCCAATACAAGTCACTAATATAGTTATTTTTACCAATCTCAGCCCCAAATATCAAGTCTCGAAAAGTCAGAATGCGTACACACGTTTTAAACGGCCAAAACGACGATTTTCGGGAAGAAAAGCGGCCCGGTGCGCCGCACTGCCTGCTGTCCTTTCCCGTTTTTGTGTTTTTCTTGCAAAATCGTTTATTCCAACCATAGATTTCGACATGCAATCTGTTTAAACTTCATAATATGTTATTTTAACAGTTTATACATAACTTTTAACCACAAAATCAAAGATCTAAGCATCTTTTAATATAAACCCGTTTTTGTATAAAATGGTTATAAAACTTCATCAAAACTTGTTTTTATAGTTTAGATCATACATGCAATGAGTTATATTAGTAATATAAGTGAAAAGAAAGAGTTTCTACCGAAAGAAAAGCTTAGATGATGCCTTGGGAGAGATTTGAGCTCCAAAAGAGTAGAAAACGTTTTGAAACCGAAAAAAACTTGATTCCTTTGCTTCCTCTTGATGTTTAAAACGTTTTTAGATGGTGATTTTGGTGGATTTGATGGCTGTAAATGATGGAGTCTTGGAGAGAAAATGAAGAGAAAATGGGGGAAATGGAGTGTGTGTGTGTTTTTATAAAATGAAAATGAAAATGAAAGAAAGGGTAGAGAGTAGGTGATAATGGGGGTTTCGGACTGCCACAAGTCGGTAATAATGAATAAAAATCGAGTTTGGTTGGTATTGAGTCTTTATAAAATCGAGGCAAGAAATAAAACTTAAAATTTTTTGGAACTTCACGTCCAGTGCGTCGCACTGGTGGTCTGTGCGGCGCACTGGTCAGTTTTCAATATTTTTCTGATTTTTCGTTTTTTACGTTTTGCTTCGTTGGACCTTTTCGTTAACTGAAAGTTCTTGATTATGATACGTTATGAACTTAGGAAAGTTCATTAGGTGTTTTCTTGGTATTAGGACTTATATAAATTGATTCCGGTTGTGATTCCGACACTAGCGCGTTTCTGGTAATTGAATAGTTAAAGACAACGGTAGACAATAAGAGAAACGTAGAGCATAAAATGCACCTGAAATTGGACGGTTGTCACACTTTTGCTACATTTTGAGACATGAGCATGTGATGTGAAGAGTCTTTATTGCCTAATGAGGCAACAATGAGATCTAACAATTTTGTTCAACCTCTCTCATTCCTTTTTCCAACTTTATCATTTGATTTTCTTTTCTTTTCATTCATCCATCTCATTTCTACCATCCTTTTTCCCTCATTCTCCCCACCAATTTCCAGAAAATATGAGAACAAATATGAAACACATAAGTGGGTTTTAAGTTAAAAAAGTTTCTTCATCACCACCCTCATCATCTCCACTTGTTCATCATCATTTGGTAAGAATTCTAACTTGTAATCTTCAACATCTAATTCCTTCTTTCCCTATGATTATGTTAGAGATTTCTAACATATATTCTGTGACAACCGTCAATTTTCAGGTGCAATTTTATACTCTATGTCTCTCATATTGTGTCACACCCCGCTAAAGCGGAAACACAGAATGTGAAGAGCTGGAAGATCATTACACAGGTCATATAAAACATAACGACCATCAAGTCATTAATTGAAAATATTCAAAGTGTTTACAAGTTCATAAAACAACCAAGTCACGACATTTCATGTACTTCAATACACAAATTTAAAGTTTCATTAAAAATTCCCAAAAGAAATGGCCAAGTCTTTTCCCAATGAGGTTCTCACACGACCGCCTCGACCCGTCCATGCCATGCACATCATGCTTACACTAATTTCCTGAAACATAAGATAAAGTGTCAACTACGAAAGTAGTGAGTGAGTTACAGTTTAAATAGTTCGGCAAAAGATAAGTAAGGTATATAAAAGTAAAAGTTTCCAAAAGGAGGTTAGCGGAGAAAATTCGCTTAAAAATTTATATACTTTTAAAGTTCAAGTAACGGGCGAACCGGTGCCCTAAGTTTGTAAAGACCAAATAGAGTCATATTTAGTCAATTTGTTGTTGCGGAAATCAATCGCTAAAAAGTTCGTAAATTATGCGTAAGTAACTAATTAGATTTCTTGTATCAACCTCTTGGCATCTATAACTTAAGTGTTCACACTAATCCGATTGTTCAACCGTGAGGCCCCTCTTCCCGCCTCTCCTACGGGAAGTTGTTCTAGTTCTTAGTAATATGTACTTAGACTGCCATCTAAACAAGGAACGGTTCTTTCCTAAGTATCGATACCCATAATTACTATACGGCTATGTAGTTAATAGTGTGTAAGTCTAAGTCCAAAAAGTAGTTGGGCACTAAGTAGTTTTGTTTTAAAGAGAGATAGTCGTCCGCCACTTAAGATCATGTTATAGTTCCATCAAGGGTTGGTCTGTATACAAGCATCAATGATTAGTTTAGTTCAAAAGAGAGCGAGCCAGTAAGTTCAAGTAGAGTAAAATGTTTTACGCATAAGAGTTCAAATAGTTCGTACAAAATAGTTCCAAAGTTCAATAAGTTCCAAGTCAAAATAGTTTATAAGTTCAAAAGTCAAAGTTCAACAAGTTCAAAAGTCAAAGTTCAACAAGTTCAAAAGTCAAAGTTCGATAAATTGCAATTTGATTCATAAGGTTTTCAAATACAATTAATCTTATGTTTCCCCCAAAATTCATGTAAAATATATAAGATAAGGGGTTGTAACTCACGGTTTGCGGAGAAACGAGAACTCGGAATCGGTCGGAAAAGTAGCCGGGAATCACGGAATGCCTAGGAATACCAAGATTGTCCAAAAGTTAATTTCTTATTAGGTTACTTTACATAAGAGATTATGTAACTTTTGTTTAAAATTAAGTGTTAAAGTCCAAATTGTCCCAAAATTGGTCCGAAGCGGTTAACGTTTATTTTTAGTCCGAAGGTTCAAAGTTAAAGTTATTATTATGATAGACATGTTTAGGTTACTGAAATGGTTTAGGTTCCCTAACGAAATTTGGGCAGCGCTTCCGCACCCAAATTTCATGTCCAAAACCTACAACCATTTCCGCTCACAAAACATGCATATACACATAATAACTTAATAACAAGTCCAATAAGTCCAAAGAGTCCAATATAAGTCACCATTATCATTAGTTTTATTCATCTCAGTCCCATAATAATATTAGCAAAAGTCCAGAACGTTTATACAAGTTTTAAACGGTCAAACGGCGATTTTTCGGGAGGAACAGCAGCCCGGTGCGCGGCACCTGTCAGGGGGTGCTGCGCACCTCCTTGCTGTTCTTCCCCGTTTTGTGATTTTTCTTGCCAAAACGTTTTGTTACCAATGGATTTCGACATGCAATGAGTTTAAACTTATTAAAACATCTTTTTAACAGTTTATAAAGCATTTTTGGTTACCAAAACCGTGGATCTAAAGGTTATTTCGGTTAAAAACGTTTTTGACCATAAAAAGTCATAGATTTGTATAAAAACACATTTTCAACCGTTAGATCTTACATGCAATTGATTATTTGTATAAAAACAGTAAAAAGGAAGAAATCTACCGAAGGAAAAGCTCGGATGATGAGTTTTGGTCGGATTTACGCTCCAAAAACCTTTACAAAACTAGTCCTTTTTGATATAAACGACACCCCTTGCTTGCCTTGATGATTCAAACGTTTTTGATGGATGATTTATGTGTTTTTAGTGGCTGGAATCTGTGGTTTCAATGGAGGTTTAGAGAGAAAATTGAGAGAGAAATGTGATATGTGTGTTTTTGTTTTGTAAAAGTGATTTAAGAAAATGGAAAGGAAAAGAAATAAAAGAGAAGTGTAATAATACACTTTGGGACTGTTAAAATGGCAGTGATGAGTGGTATTAGTCGAGATTGATTGGTTGGTGTGTTACAAAAACGAGGCAAGGACTAAAAATGTAACATTTTTGAATTCTGGCACTAGGTGCTGCGCACCTAAACAAGAGGTGCGCACCAAAATCAGTATTTTTCTGATTTTCCGTTTTTACGTTATTGCTTCGTTGGACCTTTTTGTTAATTGAAAGTTCTTAAGTATAATTTGTTGTGAACTTAGGAAAGTTCATTATATGTTTTCTTGGTATTAGGACTTATAAAATTGATTCTGGGAGTTATTCCGACACTAGTTCCGACAAAGTACAGACTCAACAGTTACGAACTAGAGCAAAGCCAACACGATAAAAGAGTAACTAATGTTTTGAACCGATATAGTAACTGAACAAGTACCTGAATTTTAGACGGTTGTCACATTCTCCCCGGGTTGAAAGAAATTTCGTCCCGAAATTTAGTGCGTCCCATCATGAAGAAGAGTTCTCGAAAAGATGTGGATACTTCTGACGGAATTGGTCTTCACCCTCCCATGTGAATTCGTGACCCCGTCGGGAATTCCACCAAACTTTGATTATCGGAATACGGCTCTGCCTGAGTTGTTTGACCTCGCGGTCAACAACTTCGAGCGGTTCCTCGATGAAGTTTAGCTTGCTGTCGATTTTGACCTCGTCAAGAGGGATGACGATGGTCTCATCAGACAGACACTTCTTCAAGTGTGAGACGTGGAATACATTATGAACATTCGCGAGAGCCTGAGGGAGTTGGAGACGATAAGCAACGGGACCGATACGCTCAATGACTTCAAATGGACCGGTGTACCTTGGACTCAGTTTACCGCGCTTTCCGAAGCGGACTACCCCTTTCCAGGGCGATACTTTGAGGAGTACCTCGGTCGCCAACCGAGGGGTTTCCTTCGGTTGTCAGCGTAGCTCTTCTGTCGGGTACGGGACGTCTTCAGTCTTTCACGAATAGTGGTGATCTTGTCAATGGTCTCCTGGACGATATCGAGTCTCGTAAGTTGTCGATCGCTGGCTTCTAGCCAGCATAGCGGTGACCGGCACTTACGTCCATAGAGAGCCTCGAATGGTGCGCACTTGATGCTGGCATGGTAGCTGTTATTATAGGAGAACTCGACCAGGGGAAGGTGAGCGTCCCAACTTCCTCCGAAGTCTACTACACATGCTCTCAACATGTCCTCAAGTGTTTGGATCGTCCTTTCGCTCTGGCCGTCGGTCTGAGGGTGATACGCAGTACTGAGGTCTAGTTGAGTACCTAAGGACTTCTGAAGAACGTTCCAGAAACGGGAGGTGAATCGACTATCCCTATCGGAGATGATGGAGAGTGGTGTTCCATGACGAGAGACGATCTCGTTGAGGTAGACTTGAGCGAGCTTCTCCATCGAATGATTTTCCTTAATCGGCAGGAAATGAGCGGATTTGGTCAAACGGTCTACGATTACCCATATCGTGTCGTTACCCTTAGCCGTACGGGGTAACTTGGTGACGAAGTCCATAGAAATCTGCTCCCACTTCCACATGGGGATTTCCGGTTGCTGAAGTAAACCTGAGGGCTTTTGATATTCCGCCTTGACCTTGGAGCAAGTAAGGCACTTGGCTACATACAAGGCGATATCCTTCTTCATGCCCGGCCACCAGTAGTATTCTCGGAGGTCCTTGTACAACTTGTCGGATCCCGGATGGATAGAGTATCTAGATCGGTGGCCCTCGTCCAAAATGAGTTTGCGAAGATCCTCAGATTTTGGAACCCATGCTCGACCTTTGAAGTAATAGATTCTGTCCGACTTGCGTTCGAATTCTTTCTCGTGATTATGAAGCGTTTCGGCCTTAATGTTCTCGGGTTTCAACGCCTCTTGCTGCGCGTTTGCAATCTGCGTGCGAAACTTGCATACCCAATGCTCGAACTCGAGATGGCTTTACCCTTTCCTTCCTACTCAAGGCATCTGCTACTACGTTTGCTTTACCCGGGTGGTATTTGATCTCGCAATCTAGTCACTCAGCAATTCTATCCATCTACGTTGCCTCATGTTGAGCATTTTCTGATCTAAAATGTGTTGGAGGCTCTTGTGGTCAGTATAGACCGTACACTTAGTGCCATATAGGTAGTGTCTCCAGATCTTCAAAGCAAACACGACGGCTCCCAACTCTAAGTCGTGCGTGGTGTAGTTCTGCTCGTGGATCTTCAACTGCCTGGAAGCGTAAGCGATGACCTTGTCCTTCTGCATTAGAACACACCCAAGTCCTTGGTGGGAGGCATCGCAAAACACTACAAAGTTGCCCGTGCCCTCTGGCAGAGATAAAATTGGTGCGTGACATAATTGGTACTTGAGTTTCTGGAAAGAATCCTCCTGATCTTTTCCCCAGATAAAGTCCTTATCTTTCTGAGTGAGCTCGGTGAGGGGTTTGGCGATTTTTGAGAAATTCTCAATGAATCTTCGGTAATAGCCCGCCAATCCTAGGAACTGACGGATTTCCGTCGGGGTTGTCGGAGCTT
>CAJVGC010000592.1:4929255-4964255 GCA_910822075.1 Senecio squalidus
CAAGTTGCCCCGTACGGCTAGAGGTAACGACACGATTTGGGTCATCGTGGACCGTTTGGCAAAATCCACTCATTTCTTACCGGTACGAGAAAATCACTCGATGGAGAAATTCGCTCAAATCTACATCAACGAGATCATCTCTCGCCACGGAACACCTCTCTCCATTCTCTCTGATAGGGATAGTCGATTCACGTCCCGTTTTTGGAATGCCCTTCAGAAATCGCTAGTGACGCGACTAGACCTCAACATCGCATACCACCCTCAGACCGATGGTCAGAGTGAAAGGAAGATCCAAACGCTTGAAGAGATGCTGAGAGCGTGTGTAGATGGCTTCGTAGGAAGCTGGGACACTCACCGCCCTTGTTCGAGTTCTCCTATAACAACACTTACCACGCCAGCATCAAGTACGCACCGTTCGAGGCCTTGTAGGGACGCAAGTGTCGGTCACCACTCTGTTGGCTGGAAGCTGGCGATCGACAACTACGAGGTTCGACATCGTCCAGGAGACCATTGACAAGATAACCACCATCCGTGGAATTCTGGAAACATCCCGTACCAGGTAGGAGAGCTACGCAGACAACCGAAGAAAACCCCTCGAGTTCCAAGTTGGCGATAGAGTGCTTCTCAAGATATCGTCATGGAAGGGGGTAGTCCGCTTCAGAAAGCGCGGAAAACTAAGCCCAAGGTACACCGGTCCATTTGAAGTCTTAGAGCGTATCGGTCCAGTTGCTTACCGTATTCAACTCCCCAGACTCTCTCGAATGTTCATAATGTATTCCATGTCTCACACTTGAAAAAGTGTCTATCTGATGAGACCATCGTCATCCCTCTTGACGAGGTCAAAATCGATAACAAACTCAACTTCATTGAAGAACCGCTTGAGGTTGTTGACCAAGAGGTCAAACAACTCAGGCAAAGTCGTGTGCCCATTGTCAAGGTTCGGTGGAATTCCCGACGCGGTCACGAATTCACGTGGGAACGTGAGGACCAAATCCGTCAGAAGTATCCACATCTGTTCGAGAACACTTCTTCATGATGGGACGAACTAAATTTCGGGACGAAATTTCTTTCAACCCGGGGAGAATGTGGCAACCGTCAATTTTCAGGTGCAAATTTATACTCTATGTCTCTCATATTGTCAGTCGTTGTCTTTAACTGTTCATTTACCGGAAACGCGTCAGTGTCGGAATCACACCCAGAATCAATTTATATAAGTCCTAATACCAAGAAAACACCTAATGAACTTTCCTAAGTTCATAAGGTATCATAGTAAAGAACTTTTAGTTAACGAAAAGGTCCAACGAAACAATAACGTAATAACGGAAAAGTCACAAAATTTTTACAAAAATGGTCCAGGACGCCGCACACACCACCTTGTGCGACGTCCTGAACGTCCCAGTTTTAAAATAATTGAATTTTGTTGCTTGTCTCGGTTTCTACAACTTCAAACCCAACCAATCTCGACCTAGACCATCAATTACTGCCTGGTGACAGTCCCCAAACACCTTTCTCACTACATTTCTTATTTCCTTTTCATTTTCTCATTTTACAAAAACAAAAACACACACACACACACCAAAACTCACTCAAAACTTCCCCTAAATCCAGTGATTTCCAGCCACAAAAACTCAAGATTTAACCATCAAAAACGTTTGAACAATCAAGGGAAGATAGGGAGATAATTATTTTCGGTTTCAAGCATTTCTACCGATTTTGGAGCTCTAAATCCGTCAAAAACACAATCCATCCATTTCCCTCTGGTGAAAATCACTCTTTTATCATTATTTACTGTTTTAATAACTTGCATGTAAGATCTAAAGCTTTAAAACAAGTTTTTACAAAGATTTGTAACATTTTATGGATAAAAACGATTTTTAACCGAAATAATCTTTAGATCTATAAATTTATGGTTAAAAATGCTTTAGAAACTGTAAAAATGAATTTTTATTAAGTATTAACTCATTGCATGTCGGAATCTAGGGTTAAAATGAACGTTTTGCACGAAAAACACCAAAAACCCCAACCTGTGCGCCGCACCTGGAGACCAGGACGACGCAGCGGGGGTATTTTGGCCCTGTGCGTCGTCCCCCTTATCCAGGGCAGCGCACAGATCTGTCAGATTTCCGAAAAATTGTCGTTTGGACGTTTTTAAGCTAGTATACACCGCTGACTTTTTGAAATATAATATTTGGGACTGAGTTTGGTAAAAATAATAACATTAGTGACTTGTATGGACTATTTGGACTTAAAATGGACTTGTTTAAATATGATTACGTGTTATATGTGTTTTGTGAGCGGAAGTGAAATGTGGATTTTTGGATATGAAATTTGGGCGCGGAAGCGCTGCCCAAATTTCATTAGGAAAATCCAACTCACTTCAGCGAGCAAAATTACTTGTAACGTGACAATAATAAACGTTAACTTGGACTTTCGGACTAAACAAAACGTTAACCGTTTCGGACTATTTTGGACAAATTGGACCTTGACACTTAAAGTTTAACAAAAATTTATCTATTATATTATATAAATTAACATAATGAGATAATGACAATCGAACTATCTTGGTATTATTAGGCGTTTCGTGATTCCCGGCCTCCGTTTCCGACCATTTATCCGAGTTCTTTATCTTCGCAACCCGTGAGTTACAACCCCTTTATTTAATGCATTTTACATAATTTTTTGGGGGAAACGTAAGATTTAATTGTATTTTGGAAACTTTTATGAACTTATGCAACTATTGTGAGCTTTTGGAAACTATTATGAATTTATGCAACTATTGTGAACTTTTGGAAACTATTGTGAACTATTGATCTATTTTGGAAACTTTGTGAAACTCATATGCGTAAAACACTTTATTGCCCCTATTGGCTTATTTTAAACTTATCGGCTTGCCCCCTAATTGGCTAAACTAGTTTATGATTACTTGTATACGAGACCAACCCTTGATGAGATTATAACGCGATTCTTAAGTGCCTACTATCATTTTGAAACAAAATTACATTAGTGCCCATCTTTTTCTCTCTTCACACTATTAGCTTTTGAGCCGTTTAGTAATAATGGGTATCGATACTTAGGAAAGAACCGTTCCTTGCTTAGATGGCAGTCTAAGTACATGTTACTATGATCATCTATACTCCTCGTAGATAGTGCGGGGTAAGGGGCCTCACGGTTGAATAATCGGTTTAGTGTGTACACTTATGTTATAGAATGCCAGGAGGTTGATACAAGATTCTAACTAGTTACTTATTTACGCATATACCCTCTTTTAGCGATTGATACGGCAATTACTATTTTACTAAGTATCGTTTTACTTGCGGCTGTACAAACTTTAGGGTTTTGATATGCCCCGTTGCTTCGAAACTTTAAAAGTATATATATTTTAAGCGATTACATCCGCTATCTTTCTTTTACGAAACTTTTTACTTATATATACTTCACCGAAACTTTTGTCGAGAAACCTAAACTGTAACTCACTCACTACTTTTTGTAGTTGACACTTTATCTTATGTTTCAGGAAATAAGCGTAAGTGATGAAGTGCATTGCTCAGGCGGGTCAAGCCGGTTATGTGAAGTGTAATTCGGGAAGAAGACTTTTGTTATTTGGGAATTTTTATTAAAACACTTTATTATGTACTTGTTGTCTTAAACTTATGAATCTTGGTTGTATCTTTTGAACATCGGTACTTTTTCGATCTTTAATTTAAAAGACTTGAACCGTTGATTTTAGTGTAACCCGTGAAATTATTCTTTGCTCTTCACATCTCGTGTTTCCGCTTTAGCGGGGTGTGACATATTCTTGGTGCTATTATATGGTTTCACCTTCCATCACCACCCTACACTTTCGGATTTGAGCTTACCACCATGAAAGCTTCTTCATCTTGAAGTTAGGTAAGCAAAACACATCTCAAATCTAATTCTAATTCTTATTCTAAAGCTCTATATTAATATGTGTGTGTTTTTGTGTGTTTGGAGTCAGATCCTCACCACCACCACTTTTGGAGCTCATTTTCCGGGAGATTTCGAGACCTTTTTCCGTCGATTTGTAGATATTTGTGGAAGTCTTAGGTACTTTCTAAAGTTTCTCCCAATTTCTCCTACGTTTTCTTGTTTGCCGTTAAATTCATCTAAGTAACATACTTAAAATGGTTAAATATAGAAGAAAACGTAATTTATTAACTAATTATACGTAATATGATCATATTATAAGTTATTAGAAAATAATAACATAATATGTTTAAATATTAAAATAAGTTTATAAAATGGTTAATTATAAGTAAACTATGTAATAATAGTAAAATTATACCGTACTTAAACTTATTGGACTCTTTGGACAAAGTTTGGACATAAGTGTATATATATAATTATTATTTGGACTCTAATGAGTATTATGCCTAATTATAATGTAAAAACTTACATATTTACTATATATACAAACTTATATACATATATTTACATAATAAGTATAAATATGGACTTATATACATATTTATATAATATAACATTCAGGACAAATTACTCATTAGTATTACGACTTCTTATAAACATTTACAACACTTAAAACGTGTAAAAAAAAAAAGTCTAAAAATTGGTTTTGGCACCACTGCGCCGCAGTACTTTCTTACTGTGCCACAACGAGTTGCGGAACAAGGTCACTGCTCCGCAGTGGTGATTCACTACGTCACAGTACCTGCATTAAACCAACTGCGTCGCAATGGATAGATGTGCCACAGTAGCTGCTGAACCGAAACATTATGTATTTTAAACAAACATAAACTTATATATACATATATCATTATACGTAAAATAGTATGTATTGACAAATAGGCGTTTTTGGACTCAAAACGTAATCGAAATCATCAACATAATACTTATTATTATGATAAATGTTAAACTTATATTTTTTCGACTAATATACGTTTTTGACTTAAATAGGCGAGCGTAATCTTAAACTTTTAATAATAAATTATAACTTTCGTTAAACCTATATAAAATTGTTTTAACCTTAAAATACTCGAAATATTATTCTTTCAGACATTTTTGAATATACTATATAATTTAACGTTAATTGGAAGGCTAAACCAAACTAGACTTGATCTTAGAGGTACATAGATTTACTTGATGTTTTTTATCTAGGGAACTTAGGCGGCGGAGTGGTTTCTGCTGATTGTCACCCCGACACCTGTTTACCTGATTGTTGTGAGTATTCGCATCCCCGCTTTCGTTTTACTTTTGGGGTTGGAACGTGTGACACATCTATATATAGTATTATAATTTTTTCGTGTATACCTCTGTGAGTTAGGACTTGCCTTTAGATAGTTGTTACTTTCTTGTATGGCCTCTGGCTTGCAAGACCCTCGGTTTTACACATCTGTTAGATTTTTGAGCCACCGGTACATATATATAGATCTATATGGGTTTGACCAACCCTCATCGGACGAAGAGGGTACTTTGTCCCTACGAGTCGATGTTATGACCGACATTTATTCGTTGCTATTCTTGGTTTGACACACCAAGGTGTGGGTTAGTCGGTTTACTTGTTAGGTTTAGATGTATAGTTGATATCTAGGGCAATGTGCTCACACTTATGTTATAAATCAAGACACATACTTATAAACTCTTATTACTTATGATTTAAAGATGTTCTAATTAAAAAAAAAATTGCATGCATGGTTGTGTCTTAAACTATGCAAATTATTCACCAACTTTATGTTGACGTCGTATTTTAACGCTTTTCATGAGATTGAGATTTGCATCGATTTGGAGTTACACTTCTTTTCCTTTGAGTTTTGTGTGGACTTTTGAAGAGACATAGCTAGACGTATTTTAGTTTCTATTTAAGCCACAAACTAATTTATTATGTTGTTTTATTTTGTATTGTTGTAACTTTTGAACTTTGTTATTGTAAGCTTAATGTTGTAGTTTTATTCGATGTAATCTTGGTATTCTGATACCTATGATACTGTACACCTCGGGTTTCCGCCTGAGCGGGGTGTGACCGAGATTGGTATCAGAGCCAATGGTTATAGAGAACTAAGTGGTTTACTATGTGAATCACTTAGACTAGGACCTTAGGCTTAAATCGATTTTTCTGAAAATTTTCTATGTGCATTCCCTTTGACTTTTATGTGTTTTTTCTTTACCTGTTTTAGCGTTAAGCTTAATCTCGCGTTATGCACACCCTCATATTCCATTTTATTTTCTTCCTAGAAAATGGCACTCCGGAGAACTCCTAAGCGTAAGCAGCCGACACCGCAGAACAAAGAAAGTAGTTTGGTTGATCAGGTCGAGATGATACTTACGGAAAGTCTTGCTGCCATCTTACCCGACCTCCTGGCGAAATTCAGTGAGAACATCCTACAGAGTATTCGAGGCCCTACACCTGGTGGAGCGAGTTTTGGTACTGAACCTGATATTGCCGAGCATAGTGACTTACCACAAGGGACAAAGGTTGAACGAAATTCTGGTGGTAAGCGGAACCGAAATTCCCGTTGCTAGAAGAAAGGCCGCAAGCGTAATCAAAGACCACAATAGACTAGGGATTATGTAGTTACATCCTAAAATGATCGGAGCAATCGCCCTAAGTGTGGCAAATGTTGATGTGCCCATGATAGAGAGACAACATGTTGGTTTTGCACGAGATGCAAGAGATTGGGACACAAGGAGCGTTACTGTAGGTTTACTAGGTTTACTCCTAGTTCATGCTACGAGTGTGGTGCTTTTAGAAACCTCCATAATAAATGTTCTAGATGGATTTCCTCTTCTTCTTCTAGCCTTCCTTCTAGTATTGACTGATCGGGTGATCAAGTGTTTGGAACTCAGGTAGCCCAGTAGGATTCTGACATGATCATCGGTATGTTTACTTCCTTTGGCATGTTACACCTCTTTTCATTACAGCTATTGCAACTTGTGATTTTGAACCTTACTTTTCCGTATGAGAATTACTAAGTCTTGCGGTAGCCTATGATTAGATTATCTAAACCTGCTTAGTGACTCACATTATTCTTTTGCTTAACCAACCATCCTTACTTTTGTCTGCATTTCATGCTCTAAATTGCCTTCACGCCTCGCCGTAGTTAACTCTAGAATAGATGAGAGTATTACGACTCGTTAAATTTCTACGTCTTACTTCTTCGTATCTCTAGTAAGTTAGACTTTACCTACGAAGCGGAGTTAGCAGACGATTAGTGGTCAAAGAACTTCGAAGATTTTGTCGGAATTACATTTTTGTCTTATCGACCATCCTCTTTCCTATCGATTCTAATTCGTTGAAGCTGAGAGTCCCCAATATTGTTGTTAGCATGGATTGGTTATCTGCGCATCACGCTGAGTTTGTTTACCGTGAGAGGATGATTCATACGTCTTTTACGAGCAGTGATCTTTTGATCAATCCACGTTGCAGATCCGTATGGAGCCGACGTATGTGTTATTTACTTTCCTTGTCATATTGAATTCACGACATTCCCTGCTATTACGAATTCGTGATCATTCCTCGTTCACTTCAGGATTATACGATCTTTCATCTCTTATCCTTAGCGATATATTCACCCATATCATATTTCCAATGAACCTTTGTTCACTGCGCGTTCTTAAACGTTCCTCGCTCATATCATGTTCTCGATTATTTCACCCTTCGCTTCGCTTTCGGGATTATTTCATCGCTCATATCATTTCATCTTCTTGATCACTTTTCTTCACCCTTTTCGCCTTCGTGATTTCTTCTTCGTTAATTTGTGTTTCAGGCCATTGTAAATCTGAAGAGTCGTGAGTGTATTAGTTAAGGCTATCATGTTTGCTTGATCCACTTGATGACGAGGTATGCTGCAACGAAGATAAGGATCAGTCTGATACTCATGAGTAAGTGGAAGTATTCCCGTGGATTGCCTGAACTTCCTCTAAGTTGACAAATTGAGTTTAAGATTTACCTTATTCTTAGAACAACTCCGTTTGCGAAGTTCCCGTGATTTTTCTTAGCGCCTTCGGAGGTGGCAGAGTTGCCTAGACTGATTTATTAATTATTTGATATGGGTATTATACGCCTTGGTCACTATCCATAAAGTGCACATGTGAGACTTTCAAAGAAGAAAAATGAGTCAATATAGTTGGATTAATTACTGAGAGCTTAATAAGCTGACGGTGGAGAACCGTTAATTTACCCCTACGACTAATGACTCATTTGATCAGTTCTAGTTCTTGTTACCTTTCAAAGGTTGATCTTCGATCTCGTTATCATCAGTAAGGATGGCATTTTCAAGATATTTTCGTACGCATTGCGATAGTTGTGAGTTCTTGCAATGCCGTTTGGTCTGACAAACGCGCCAGCAACTTTCATAGTTTTGAGGGATCGTATCCACCATTTTTATGTCGTCAAGTTCGTTATTGTCCTTATCAACGACGTTCTTATTCATTCTCATAGCCGTGAAGAGCATAAGGAATGTCCTAGTTTAGTTTTGAATTTGTTTCAAAGGAAGCGTTTATGCACTAAATATTCGAAGTGTAAGCTTGATGGTCCGAGGTTCAGTTTCTCGACCACGTATATAGCGCAAAGAATATTCTTGTAATCTTACCAAGATCTAAACTGTGAAGAAATAACGTTTACCGTAAACGTCTATCAAGATTCGTTCTTCTTGAGAATAGTCGATCTCTTTCATAAATTCGTTGAGAATTCTTCTAAATATCGCCTTTGATGGCGAAGTTTTTGTAGTAGAATGAACCGTATTTGATGGTCCCGACCACGAGAATGTTTCCCAGTAATTGAAGAAACGTTTGTGTTGTGCCCATTCTAAGTTGGCCGATGAGTACTGAGAATCTTTATTTGGTATCAGATACTGGTAGGACTGGGTGTACCATGTACACTGCGTAAGGATGTGACTGTGATATTTAATATCGTCCGAGTAGAGTAAGTGAGAACACTGATGTGTTAATCGTATAAATACAATCCAACTTGTGCTTGTATGCCCGTGATTATTACTGTGCAGTGAAGTCGAAAGCTCAAGTCATTCAGTCATAGAAGAATGAACGTTTGTTTGTTTCAACTTAGCATCTAGAGTCAAAGGATGAAAATGCATTGCATTTCCTTGATCGTACTAGCGTCTGTTGTTTCGAAACTTTGCATGATCGCAAATGTAAGTCTCCTTTGTGTTTCACCAAGCTTGAGAAGTATCTGTGGCTAGATTGCTTTTGACCCGCAAGACGATTCGAGTTCGTCTCTTGATTATCCATTAGGTATCGTTCTATTTAATCTCTAATTGTTCCCTGTCGAGTGAAGGACTGTGATTATTGGAGGATAGAAAACGAGAAGTCACCTGTAGACCGCTTAATATTTTATTTTTCAGCTCGTATCTCACGATTTCGGCGTTCCACGTCCTGTTTGGAGAACCGCGATGTAGCTGTTATTAGCTCGTTTAATATTTCAGAGGGTTAATTGTGTCAGAACATAACGTACTTTCGCCAAATGTTTATTTTGTGTAATTTACTTTTTTTTTGTTTAAGTAGGTACCTTAACTCACTAAACCGTTTAATTAAACACCTAATTACTTTAACCGGTTAAATACGCTGACGTCATGCTACCCCACCTTACCACACCATCTCTCTCATTCAAAAAAAAAACCCCAATTGAAAACCCTTAATCGCGAAAAAAATCAAAACCCTAAATCGCCTAAAATCCAACCCGAGGAAGTAATTTTTCAAGTTTTCTTTTTTGTAATCGCGTAATAAGGTAAGTTTCTCCTAATTTCATAACCCTAATTCTTTTTTTTAGACCTAAATTTATCTTTTTTTTTTGTTCTGTTGTTTCAGATGGCATCGTCTTCTGAACCTGCTACAATAACAATAAATTTACATCGTGGAGGTTACTTCATAATTAATCCTTTGGGATATGAATTTGGAATGGTTAGTGTCTTAGAACACATTGACATGGTTTCGATGGATTACACTCACTTTGTAAGTTTTCTGGAATCAACATCTAATTCTATTATCAAAGCTGTTTTTTTCCTAGAACCTGGTAAAACAATAGAAAATGGGCTTAAGGTTTTGAAATGTGCAATTGACATGACTAGGTGTAGACAACTTGCTCTTGGTAATGACAGTAAAATAGATATTTATTTGGCCCATTCTGATGTTGATCTAAGTGAGATTTTAAGGGCTACTGGTGACAGTGAATATGTTGAACATGATAGTGATTATGAGGATGATTATATTAGTGATTGTGATGGGTACTTTATCTACAGTTCTGATGAAGATGACACAGCATCATTAGACCACTTATCTGAGGGAGAGGATGAGATTGTTGAGGTTAGAACAATTAAGAATGCCCCTCCTAGTACTGAAAAGAAAGTCAATAAGCCTATTTTTGATGATACCTTCTTGACTAAAGTATATGAGGGATTGCAAAGAGAACATTATGTTGAAGCTAAAATTTCACAACAAGCTAATGATAAGTTTAGTGATAGGTTGGGTGATTGTCCTGTTCATAATCCAAATACCAAATGGAAGTTAATGAGACCACACTTAGGAGAAAGGTTTGAAAGTCCAGATCAACTGAAGAGATGATTGGTTTTTTATGCACTTGCAAATGGTTTTAAACTGTACTATAAACTTAATGACTATAGGAGGCTGTTAGTGAAATGTAGTAGAAGTAAGGATGGTAAACCTGATTGCTCATTCAGATTGTGGGCATCATGGATGCAAAAAGAGAAAACTTTTCAAATCAAGAGTTTAAATGATAAGCATTGTTGTTCTAGAAGTTATGAATTTGGTAGCCTAGTCACTTGCAACTGGATAGCTAGGAACTTTGCCAAGAAAATTATGACCAATCCAAATATGAAAGTTAAGGATTTACAAGAAGCAATTCTAAAGAAATACAAGTGTAAGGTTTCAATTGGCCAAGCTAGAAGGGGTAAACAGAAAGCATTAGAACAGTTTGAAACATGTTTACAAGATCATTATGGTAAGTTGTGGAATTATGCTGAGGAAATCATTACATCAAATCCAGGAAGTACATGTTTGTTAAGTAGTGAACCAATGGCTGATGGAAAAAACTACTTCCAAAGCTTTTATGTTTGTTTTAAAGAAGTAAAGCAGGGCTGGTTACAAGGGTGTAGGAAGATTATAGGTATTGATGGCTGTTTTCTAAAGACAATTTGCAAGGGTCAGTTACTATCTGCTATTGGGAGAGATGGTAATAATCAAATGTACCCCATTGCTTGGGCTGTTGTAGACACAGAAAACAAAGAAAACTGGAAATGGTTTTTGGAGTGTTTGGTTAATGACTTGGATTTAGGAAATGGTAGTGGACTTGCAATCATGTCAGATCAACATAAAGGAATAATTGAAGCAGCAAAAGAAGTGATCCCTTTAGCTCATCACAGGCAATGTGCCAGGCATATATATGCTAATTTAAAAAAGAAATTTACAGGTAATGTTGTTTATACCCAAAAATATGTATGTAAATTGTCTTTATGAACACCACTAATATGTTTAATTTTGTCTTAGGTTTGCTTTTAAGGAATCTGTTTTGGAAGGCTGCAAAATCCACTTATCCAGGCCTCTTTACACTTGTCATGACTGAGATAAAGAAGTTAAGTGTTGATGCATTCAAACACCTAATTAAGAGAGACCCAAAAATATGGAGCAGGGCATACTTTGACACTGATGTGGCTTGTGATGCTGTGGAAAATGGCATTAATGAATGCTTCAACTCAGTCATTGTGGATGCAAGGAAGAAGCCCATCATTAACATGCTAGAGGATATCAGACACTACCTGATGGTAAGGATGCAAAGTATGAGAGATAAACATGCAAAATGGGATGATGAAATCTGTCCCAACATAAGGAAGAAGTTTGAAATAATCAAGGACAAACACATGTATGATCTATTATTATGCAACTATATTTAAAAATTGTTTGATTCAATGTATTTATAATATGCAGAGATTGGAGATGTTTTCACTGTGTTGATTCAAAGTTTGAAGTCACAAATGGGTTTGAGGGATTTAGGGTTGATGTTGATAAAAAAAACATGTAGTTTTAGGCAATGGCAGTTGAGTGATATACCTTGTGAACATGGTGTTGCTGCTATTTACATGTTACACAAATATCCAGATGATTTTGTTGGGAAATGGTACAAAAAACCAATGTTTGTTGTTGCATATAATCATTCCATCCAACCACTTAATGGTATTACACAATGGCCAGTAGTTGATAGGATTAAACCATTGCCCCCTATTTCTAGAAGGAGATCAGGTAGACCCAAACATAAACGAAGAAGGGATGTTGAAGAGGGTGGTAATGAGAACAGGAATAGGGTAAGTCGTGTAGGTAGAGTCGTGCACTGCAAAGGCTGCAAAGGAGCTGGTCACAACATAAAAACATGCAAAGATCAGACAGCACAACCACAACCAACTGAAGGTAAATTTCATTATCATTATCATAACTGTTCATGATTATAATTGTTAATTTATGTAGGTCAAACAGAGGTGGTGAATGAGGATGTTGCAGAATCAAGTGGTGGGAGGAGGAGGTCAAAGAACCCTGTCACAAGAGGTAGAGGAAGAGCTGCAGCTGCAGCTGGTGTGCAAGGTAGAGGAAGGGGAGGAAGAGGTGCAGCTGGTGTGCAAGGTAGAGGAAGGGGAGGAAGAACTGGAGGTGGTGTGCAAGGTAGAGGAAGGGGAGGAAGAGGTGCAGCTGGTGTGCAAGGTAGAGGGAGGGGAGGAAGAACTGGAAGTGGTGTGCAAGGTAGAGGGAGGGGAGGTTTCTTTAGAGATTATTTGCTACAAGATGAAGATGAAAGAAGCTTTGATCATGACATAAACACAAGTCCTATAAGGGTTGTTTGGACTAGGAGTGCAGTTTTTAATAGAAGCCCAGTAAGCCCAACAGGCCCAACAGACCCAACAGGCCCAACAGGAACTGATGAAAGGGTAAGAATGCTTGTTTTTTTATGTTTGTTTTAGTATTGAATGTTTGTTTAAGGTGTTTGACTCTTTGAATGTAGAATGATGGTAAGGAGCAAACCCAGGTGTTTACAACAGGGTCACAACCACAACCAAGTCCAGAGACACCTCGACGTAAAAAAACACTTGGCTTGAAGAGAAGGAGGTCGTCTGAAAGGATTTTAAAAGCAAAGTTATTTGGTCCAGTGTCTCCTGGTCCTGGAGATTCTGAGGACAATCATATTGAAGTTGAGTAGCTTAATAGTGCCTCTTTTGTGTAAACTAAAACTTTCGACAATACATGTTTCTTGGCTCTTTTGGTATAGCTTATTAGCTCTTAAACTTGCAAAGTTATCTTTTGGTTCTTTTGGTTACTGTAAGCATGAAACACTTTATGTATTAAATTTGGGTTACTTTCCTTTGTAAATGCTTATGGCAGTATTGTTAATGCTTATTGTGGTATTATAATTGGATCTTTGTGATTTGTAGCATATATGGGTATAAACAACAGTTTAAAGACAATGCATAATCCCGTTTTCATTAAACAAAGTCATAACTTTCGCCAATACATGTACAACAAAAGACAATCCTGGAAGTACACTAAATAACATACTTGTAGAACATGAAACAGATGACACACACACACAACATAACAATCTTGTATAACATAACCATAGTTGACTTATATTTCTCTACCACCTTCTTTTGACTTTCAAGGTCAGCACAACATTTGAAGTAATCATTTTTGTAGACATTCATCTCCACCTCTTGATTCTTCACTTTTTGGTACAAATTAAACATCTTACTTTGATACCACTGACTAGGGAGTTCATCATCAACCCACTTGAAGAAGTTACAAGATCTACTGGGATCCTAGTTACATCAAGTATGGTATAATTAGGGCAAAATAATAAAAAAAATAATTAGGGCAAAATAAAAAAAAAGTTACCAAATAATTAGGGCAGCCTAAGAATCTTCTCCCAGGGTTGTTTACAGTCCAAGCCGTAACCAATTTTGCATAAACATTACATTTAAAAATTAGTTCCACTTGAACGGTACATGGATTTGGGTGGTAATGAAAACGATTTGAATAATGAAAACGATTTGGGGGTTTTACAAGGAAGATGGATATGGGTTTTATAAACTGAAAACGGGTTATAAACTGAAAACGGGTTATAAACTGAAAACGGGTCAAGTTACTTGGGTAACCGGAAGCCAACAGGTTGCCGGTCAAAATAGATCTGAAAATCATTATTAGAATAAGTACGTTATTCATTTTATAAGTTTCAAGGAGTTAAGCTACCTAATTAAACAAAAAAAAAGTATGTTATATAAAATAAACATTTGGCGAAAGTACGTTATGTTCTGGAGTAGTTCATACCCATCCAGATACTTTTTCCTGGAGTAGTTCGGAGATGTTGTGATGTTATCCACATCTTTCTTCGTGCCTTTGTCGAGAGTCTTACTCAGAAGTAATTTCGAGGAAGAAATTCTTTTAACTGGGAGAGACTGTAACAACCGCGATTCTTCCATTATTATTTCGGTTGTCATTATCGTTATTTATTGCGCGTTATTGATTATTGATGTTATTTCATGTTTGTCCTTCGTGACGGAAGTGTTTTAAATACTTAAGTTTCCTTGTAGATATAATACGCTCTTAAGATAAGGTAGGGTGTTTATGGCTTCGGTTATTCGGATGAGATTTAACTTTAATAATATTACAAAGTTGGTCATTTCTAACGAGTTAATTTCGTGCCTAAACTACTATCGTACACGTTTGAAACAATTGTAAATCGACCGTCGAAAGTTGTGAAAACTAGCGTCACTGCGCCACATTCACTACCTACTACGACGCAACGCGGTGCCCGAGCTGAATTTTGGATTTTTGCTCTACTGCTTCCAATCCGGGTTTTGACCACCTTTTCTGCATTTTGAGACATGAGCATGTGATGTGAAGATTTTTTATTGCCTAATGAGGCAACAATGAGATCTAACAACTTTCTTCAACCTCTCTCATTCCTTTTTCCAACTTTATCATTTGATTTGCTTTTCTTTTCATTCATCCATGTCATTTCTGCCATCCTTTTTCCCTCATTCTCCTCACCAATTTGCAGAAAATATAAGAACAAATATGAAACACTTAAGTGGGTTTAAAGTTAAAGAAGTTTCTTCATCACCTTCATCATAATCTTCAATTGTTCACCATCATTTGGTAAGAATTCTAACTTGTAATCTTTAACATCAAATTCCTTCTTTTCCTATGATTATGTTAGAATTTCTAACATATATTCTTGGTGTTATTACAAGGTTTTACCTTCTATCACCACCCTACACTTTTGGATTTGATCTTACCACCAAGAAAGCTTCTTCATCTTGAAGTTAGGTAAGCAAAACACATCTCAAATCTTACTCTAATTCTTATTCTAAAGCTCTATATTAAAAAGTGTGTGTTTTGTGTTTGGAGTCGGATCCTCACCACCACCACTTTTGGAGCTCATTTTCCGGGAGATTTCGAGACCTTTTTCCGGCGATTTGTAGATATTTGCGGAGGTCTTCGGTACTTTATAAAGTTTCTCCCAATTTCTCGTATGTTTTCTTGTTTATCGTTAAATTCATCTAAGTAACATACTTAAAATGATTAAGTATGGAAGAAAACGTAATTCATTAACTAATTATACTTATATGTTCATATTATAAGTTATTAGAAAATAATAACGTAAAATGTTTAAATATGAAAATAAGTTTATAAAATGGTAAATTATAAGTAAACTATGTAATAATAGTAAAATTATACCGTATTTGGACTTATTGGACTCTTTGGACAAAATTTGGACATAAGTATATATATAATTATTATTTGGACTCTAATGCGTATTATCACTAATTATTATGTAAAAATTTACATATTTAATATATATATATATATATATATATATATATATATATATATATATATATATATATATATATATATATATATATATATATATATATATATATATATATACATAATAAGTATAAATATGGACTTATATACATATTTATATAATATAACATTCTGGACAAATTACTTATTAGTATTAGCAATTCTTATAAACATTTACGACACTTAAAATGTGTAAAAGAAAAAGTCTAAAAACCGGTTTTGGCATTACTTCGCCGCAACGGGTTGCGGAACAAGCTCACTGCTCCGCAGTGGGGATTCACTGCGTCGCAGTAGTGCTTCAGTATGTTGTCCAATTTCCTCCATTAAACCAACTACGTTGCAATGATGGGTAGATGCGCCGAAGTAGCTGCTGAACCGAAACATTATATATTTTAAACAAACATAAACTTATATATACATATATCATCATACGTAAAATAGTATGCATTGAAAAATAGACGTTTTTGGACTCAAAACGTAATCGCAATCATAAACATAATACTTATTATTATGATAAATGTTAAACTTATATAATTTCGACTAATATACGTTTTTGACTCAAAAATGCGACTGTAATCTCAAACTTCTAATAATAAATTATAACTTCGTTAAACCTATATAAAATTGTTTTAACCTTAAAATACTCAAAATATTATTCTTTTGGAAATTTTTGAATATACTAATTTAACGTTAATTGGAAGGCTAATGCGGACTAGACATGATCTTAGAGGTACATAGATTTACTTGATGATTTTGATCTAGGGCACTTAGGCGGCGAAGTGGTTTCTGCGGATTTTCACCCCGACAGATGTTTTACTGATTGTTGTGAGTATTCGCAACCCGTTTTCGTTTTAATTTTGGGGATGGAACGTGTGATACATCTATATATAATATTATTTTGTCTTGTATACCTTGTGAGTTATATCGCTCAATTATATACATTTTTATTCGCGATATTTATTATGTTTTTAATCTAAAACGTGATGGATATGCCCCATTGTACTTACATTTTGTGTAAAAGTATGTATCTAGGTATTTAGCATTGGAATGGAGAATTAACGTCAAGATATGCCAAGATAACGCGAGCAAAAGACAAAATGGTGTGGTCTGAGCCACCACTGCGTCACAGTGGTGTATGACTGCGGCGCAGTGGCCATTTCGGGCTGTTTTATGTTGTTAGTTAATTACAATCAACAAAGGAAAATGAGGAGTCTTTTCTTTTGCATTTTGATTACTACACGAGAGGAAGAGAAGGAGGACTATCATCATTATCATTTTTTTTCTATTAACAACATAAGAACCATCACAAGACAACAAAAGGAGGGAAATCGATTCTTGGAGAGTTGGAAAGCTCTGGAGAAGAAATTTATTGGGCAATTCACCATTCGAGAAAGCAAAATCAATTCACCATTCAAGAAAGCAAAATCATTCCAATTTTTATTTTCAATTACTCTATTAGCTTCAATTACATTTTGATTTGGCTATTTTATACATTGGCATTTCATCAAATACTTGGATAATGTTCAACCTTTCTTATATTTCATGTTTAATTTCAATTATGCGTCGCTAATTTCATAATCGTTTGCTTGGATATGTGATCGTTTGATTGATTGATTTTAAGTATGAAATTGTTAAATTGATGTGTGTTTGGTTAATTGGGGATCCTTTTGGATTTAAGCTTTAACTAAATTATTAAATTGCTTATGTTCTTGTTTAAAACCGGGTATTCCAAAGGAACTCGAGATTTTGCTAAAATAGAAATGAATATTTCACCCGGTCTATAGTTGATAGAAGTTAACGGTATTCGAAAGGAATCGTTAATAGTAACTGAAATAAGTAAGTCTAAACACAAACGCTAGTTAGTAAAATAAGAGAAATCGGTTTATTAACTAGTAAATTATTCGAAAGGAAGTTTATAAATTAATTCTCACACATCGGCTTGATATTCTATGCACAATTATTTGGGGTGTTACCATATTCGAAAGGAATGGTTGCACGGTCGGGTAATTGGAGAAATCCGGTATTTGAAAGGAACTTGGTTTTAAATTTGAAGTATATCAACATTTCATATTTAGAAAAGATCATATATTCGTGAACGGTCCAAGCAGGCGTCTTTATCAAATCTTGAATCACAAATCAGTTTTTAATCGTTGTTACTTTTTAGTTAAAATATAAAAACCCCATTTTGTTACTTGTTTATTTGTTTAACTTAACTCTTAATTTACATTAGTCCCTGTGTTCGAACCCGAACTTGCCTAAACTATATTACAACCGACAAGGGTACACTGTCTGGTGTTGTGGTCTAGCGAAAGCAATCGGGAAAACTAGATTTCGCACATTAGTGAGTTAGGACTTGCCTTTAGATAGTTGTTACTTTCTGTATGGCCTTTGGCTTCCAAGACCCTCGGTTTTACACATCTGTTAGCTTTTTGAGCCACCGGTATATATATATATAGATCTATATGGGTTTGACCAACCCTCATCACTGGTATGGGACGACGAGGGTACTCTGTCCCTACGAGTCGATGTTATGACCGTTATTTATTCGTTGCTATACTTGGTTTGACACTCCAAGGTGGGGGTTAGTCGGTTTACTTTTCAGGTTCAGATGTATTAGTTGATACCTAGGGCAATGTTCACACCTTATGTTATAAATCGAGACACATATTGATAAACTCTTATACTTATGATTTAAAGATGTTTTTATTACAAAACAATTGCATGCATGGTTGTGTCTTAAACTATGCGATTATTTACCAACTTTATGTTGACGTCGTATTTTAACGCTTTTCAGGAGATTGAGATTTGCATCAATAGAGTTATACTTCTTTGCCTTTGAGTTTGTGTGGACTTTTAGACACATAGCTAGACGTAGTTTAGTTTCTATTTAAGCCACACAATGATTTATTATGTTGTTTTATTTTGAATTGTTTTAACTCTTGAACTTTGTTATTGTAAACTTAATATTGTAGTTTTATTCGATGTAATCTTGATCTTCTGATACCTATGATACTGTACACATCGGGTTTCCACCTGAGTGGGGTGTGACAGAGATTGGTATCAGAGCCAATGGTTATAGCGAACTAAGTGGTTTACTATTTTTGAAATTTACGCAAAATATTGAAGTTTTTTGGTAGTTAGATGATTGGATGATTCTTTTTGTTTTAATATAGCTTTCATCATAAAAAGAACCTTTTTAAGTTAGTTCAAACTTTGTTGGATATGGGGCTACTCGAGCTTAGATCCTAAATATTAACTTTGCTCATATTTTAGGAAAAGGGTACACAAAAGGCCGGATGAGTTGATGTACCGGGTCAACGTGTCATTTTAAATCTAGGAGATAAATATCAAGTTGTGTAGGTTGATATATTAGAGTGCAAGCGCATTCTTCATTGTCGTCCGTCGAAGCCGTCAAGCGAATTTATTCCTTTTTTAAATGAGTCACTTCCGGTTGTATGTTATCTTCAACATGCAAAATAAGTATTTAAATCCTTAAATGGTTGAAAGTCACTAAAATTACATTCAATCCTTAAAACTTCTTAAGTACGTGGACTTACTAAAACCTATAGAGAGTTAACAATAAAGTTATTATAATCGTATATGAACCCTCAACATAACATGAGAAAGAAACATATACAAAAAAAATATATAAAAAAGTGTTAGGGTTGACCTTAGCAAACACGACCAGTTATCCATTATCAAACCCGTCTATTTTTTCTCAACTACTTTTCAACGTTGAATAGATGCATTTAGCTTCCTTAAAATGGTTTAATTTGTTGCAAGTTATGGAATTTACTATAGATCCAAACGAATATCGTTTTTCAAGACCATTTCTAAATCATTATTGATGAAGAGTAAGGATGATGAAAAAGAATAGAGGGGTATTGGTAGTTCGAATTGTTCTAACATCACGTTTTTCACCATTTATTGTTATAATAATAAGTTCTATCTTTTTTAATCAAACTTTATTATTTTTTAGTATAAGGGTTAACCACCCAATGTTTACCATTTTTATATCAAATTTTCTTAATGTCATATTAGAAGATATGAATTTTTGATTTATCAAAATGAATTATTCGAACAACACACGGATAAAATAATAGTTTAAATTGAAGCACCATAACAAATAAAAAAGGAATTACACACAACAAAAACAAAACTGACTTTTAGTTTATTTTGAATTTAATTAATTTTTTACAAAGGAACTTAGAAAAAATTAATAATTATAGTATAATAATATATTTAATTATCATTCTATGTATCTTCTACTAGATATACTTTCAACAAATATTTATTCTCTAGGTGTCGAAATATTAATAAGTGAATTCATTTATTCGCCAATCACAGTTGATCGAATAGTGTATTCACATGTGATGCCATATGTACGCATAAAATAGTCAACAAAAGTATATGATGATGTCTGGCTAGTTAACGAGAATTAAATATTTGTTTTGTTTAGTTTTTTTATATCATTATTTGAAAGTTTCTAATTTTAGATATTTGTAAATTTGAAAAACCAAACAGATTGTGTTAGAATAAATAACTTGGTGCATCTTATCCCATGCGTTATCAGGTATTCTAGTCTTGATCATTGATTTAAACATGCTATAAGGATAAAATGTGTTTTTTTATCTTTTACATGTTTTTTATAATTATTTATGTGATTCTTATTTAAACTTTTAGATATATAAATATCTATACTATATTATAAACCATCTTCTTTAAATTTTTAATCTTTTAAAATTTAAGTAATTAAAATTATTAATCTATTCTTTCCAAATTAAACACACGCTTCTCAATTCCTAAAACTTAATCTCTTCCACTACAAATTCCCTCTTTGTTTATCAAACACATGTTTGCTCAATTATTAATCTCTGTATTGAATCACATTTTAAAACTACACCCGTATTTTGATGAAGGTATATTTTCCTGTTTTTTGGTTTAAACCCTAATCTTCGATAACATTTTTATGCCTGGTATACTTTTTTTTTTTTAACTTCGATCAATTCAGTTATTTTTTCAATTGATGTTGAGAAATCAATCAATGAA
Source organism: Senecio squalidus (assembly GCA_910822075.1). Taxonomy (NCBI): domain Eukaryota; kingdom Viridiplantae; phylum Streptophyta; class Magnoliopsida; order Asterales; family Asteraceae; genus Senecio; species Senecio squalidus. The sequence goes on from CAJVGC010000592.1 coordinate 4,950,160, forward strand.
TCGTAAGCAAAAGCCATAGTTATTAAGATTTTCGTTTTATGGTTTAGATTTGAGTTCACATGGATGATAAATCATCTTTTTTTAAGTAGGCGTACATAGTTTAAGATTTTTTGTTGTTTGACTGCTAAACTCGAATGTCCTTTTATTCTTCTTTTTCTATTAGACTCTTCTCGTGATCTGCTATTAATTTTAGTTACTTGGTAGTGATTTGGGAGTGCCCATATAGTTTTTGATAAAATGTCTTAAAGAAACCTTATTACATGGTATTCACAAATGTTTACTTGAACATGGTTAAGTAATAATGTAATATGTATCCCAACTGCCATTATGGTTTGAGTTATCGTTTTTGACAGAGTAAAGTCGAATACACTATTAAAACTTTAGTTTTTGTAAGTCATTGTTACTTCATACCATTTGCTTGATGATTGTTTACATGGCCGGTTAATTTGTCGAGACGACAAGGATGTCATCGTTTAACTTGGAGAAAGAAGATGGGATATCAAAGGTTTTTTTTCCAGCCTATACCCGTAGCGGGTCACGAACCTACATTGATATTTTAATGCTTACATCTTCTTTCTTTCATGGTGAAATTTATCTTATGATTATTATTATGTAAGTTTTGGATATATTATAATTAAATTATTAATTAAATAGCTTATATACCTTTCATGACTAGGTTTATAAAGACAATGTTGAAGTGGTGGGAGAAGAAATAACATAGCTGGTTTTATGTGAGAGTCAGAGAATGTCATTGGAGATATTTTCAACATTCGGCTACATTTTAAAGTCACAAACAAATGCACATTTAGAAGAAGAATCCATCCATCCAACTTTCTAGGATGAGACTAGAATGTGGGTGAATACAAGTATTCTATCTACCTTAAGTTGTTGTTTCCTTTTGTTCATCGATCACAACTGAATTCCAATTTGTGTTGTTCAAGTACACACATTGATGTGCTTGTGTTAGTACATTTTACTTTGTTTGGTGTATGTAGGTCATAATTGTATGGCGATTGACTTGGCTTTAACCGTTGCGTTTTATTTTAAGTCGTTTACTTCAAAGTTATTTGATGTATTCCGTAGAAAGCATATTAGTCTGAAATATATTTACATGATCATGTTGATACATGTTAGCGGTGTATATCCGCAGCGAAGCATGGACCTTACAACCCTTGTTACGGACAAATGAGAAACTTCGAAACCACTTTGCAATCCAAATTTGTAGAATATAAAATTGTTTTCCCCGCTACATCGCGCGAGTTCTTTACTAGTACAGTTTAAATGAGAATCATTAAATATATAAACATATATAGATATGTGTACTCCACAAACGTATACATTGACATTCATTAATAGCTACATATCCAAATGTGGTTTCTAAAAAGCCATCCGAGGAAGCTACCCTGCAAAACAAATCACATTCATATACACATTAATTCTAGATCTCTACATATTTCTGCAAAAGGTCCCGTCCTTGAACTAGATGAGCTGTTTCAAGTCGAGTTTTAATCTATCCACCCTCCTAAGTTTTGGCCCGCCCCCTTCTCCTTAGGCTGTTTATAATGAGAACTTCTACTTTCCTAATTGTTTTGTATGTGATCTCCTCCTGACATGTCCAAACCATCTCAACCGTCTTTCCTCAACTTGTTGATGATAGCCACTCTAAACTTGTTGATAATCCTCATTACACCACCTTCATTCAATTTGCATGAACCTTGATTATCAGCCAACATTTTAACCCTTACATCATAGTCGATCTCAACTACCATCCTATCGTAATAATCTCTAACTATTCACTGTAATTGTACGGGATAGTGGTTATTAGTAGCAACTCAAGACATACAAGCACTGAAACTTCTTATTAAATCCTTTATCAATGTGAGAAAATTTGATATAAACCCCCTCACTTAGACTTCTTCTATATCCACGTATACTAAGCGGAACCCTTATTTGCTAAGTCCAAGGACTTGTTAGTCACAGTTCCGTTTTCGTCTTGATAACAAACAATAACTAAAATGATGTTCTAAAAGTACTTTTTTTGTGAATGAATGTCAATTTAATTACTTGATATATTTAATAACATGTGGCTTATATTTTGGTTTCTTCCTAAAAAGGTGACGAGGAAGTATAAGTTAAGAAGCATGACGGATATTAATTGTAGGAACTCAAGACTTACAAGGTACTCAAACTTTGTACTTCTCAATCAATTTGAGACGAGTTGTTATCAGGGATGGAGCTACATTGAACCGAGCAGGTTCAACCGAACCCACTGAATTAAAAATATTTTAGAATTTTAATATATTTTAGTGTAAGTTTACCCTTATTTATTATATGAACTCATTAATTTTACATTCAAATGTAACTAAATGTTAATCCTGAACCCACTCAAGAATATTCCTAGTGCTGTATATAAATACCCTGGTTGTTATATAATCTCTTAGTTAGTCCTCTCACTTCTCTATCCATGTAACACAAAATGTTAGACTAATCCGACCTCCTTATTTGTTAAGTCAAAGAACTTGTTAATCATAGTTCCGTTATCGTCTTGATAACAACCAAAAAATAACTAAAATGATGTCCTAAAAGTACTTCCTTTTTTTGTCAATGAATGTCTTGATATATTTAATACCATGTGGCTTATGTTTTGTTTTCTTTGCTAGAGACGCGATGCGGAAGTAGAGCTTAAGAAGCAAAGGTGCTGTATATAAATACCCTAGGACTTACCTGTTTGCAACACAAGAAACCAAAAACTCTAAAGTATACAGAACTATATATAAATGGGAAGATCTCATGCTCGAACAACTAGGGATGACAATAAGCTCAAGAAAGGAGCATGGACCCCTGAAGAGGATCAACAACTTATCAATTACATCCAAAATCATGGCCATGGAAGTTGGAGCTCCCTCCCTAAAAATTCTGGTCTCTCTCTCTCTCTCTCTCTCTCTCTCTCTCTCTCTCTCTCTCTCTCTCTCTCTCTCTCTCTCTCTCTCTCTCACACACACACACACACACACACACACACTTTATCTATTTAAAATTTGAGCTCACTACCACTTAACTCGGAGTAGACCTGAATAGATACAACTTTAATACCTCTAAGCAAAAAGATTTATCGATACATGTTTGTTCATTTCTTATTAATAGATTCAAAATTTTTTATTAACTTTCTAATCCACAAAGATTGAGTTTATTTTTATATACCTATAACAAATTAATGATGAGAAGACATATGCTCTTATAATGAATTTAATTTGTTTTTGTTATGATCTTTTGAATCGTTTTCAATTTATATGTTTAAAAATGTAGTAATTTTCAGGTCTCAAAAGATGCGGAAAGAGTTGTAGGTTAAGATGGACGAATTATCTCCGCCCTGATATCAAGAGAGGGAAATTCTCTCAAGAAGAAGAATACACTATTCTTCACCTTCATTCCATTCTTGGAAACAAGTAATTCCTATACACCATTGTCAGTTTTTAACAATATAATAAAAACAATATTCGTCAGCAGATATACATTGCATAAATGGATATCGGTATTATGAAGTCAACTTATGAACAACCTATCTTTGTAAATTCTTGACATGATGTATTTTTTTTTTTTTTTTTTCTTTATCAATTGAAGATGGTCAAAGATTGCAGAACGTTTAGAAGGACGAACAGATAATGAAATAAAAAATTATTGGAATACTCATATGAAGAAAAAGCTACTCCACATCGGTATTGACCCGGTGACTCATCAACCAAGATCCGACTTGTTTTCGTGCTTGCCTCAACTATTAACCCTAGCTACTATCAAGGGGTTACTTGAACATAACCATCTAGCTCAAAACCTTCAATTCTTCAACTTGTTGGTCCAATCTAACACAGGGTTATCAACCTTGTTAAACCACACAAATTCAATTCCTCAGTTACAAGAACAAAACCCTAATTTTATGAATGAATTTCCACTAGAATTTGGTCAAGAAATTGAAAATAACAAACAATATCTGGTGGGAAATTCTAATGTTTCCCAAGCACTACATAAAGTCTCTACTCAGAATTTGCAAACAAGTATTGATCATGAAGTTGTGGGTCGTGATGATCATGGTCAATCAAGATTTGCAAGTGTCAATCCTTCATCATCGTCATCGTTAGTCACGTGGACTCCTATTACACCAAAGGAAACTATCCCCACCATCACTAGTAATAGTGGTTTACTCGAGAGTGACAACATCATTAGCTACCACCGCAATGGGGGAGATGGAGGAGCTTCTTCATGTAACTGGCAGGAGTTTCTTGTTGAAGACTCTTTCTTGGATGGGAATTTATGAGAAATTAGTTGAATTTCATGGGGTGAATATTGTTTAATTTGCACTGTATTTTACATAACTATTTGGCATCATATAAGATTACGTTGCATGCATGTAATTATATATATAAAAATGTGATATGAAGAGCTCTATACATATGGCCAGACATTAAGGGTGTAGTGGTTTTCTTTTCTAGTTTTCATTCTATATGTATATGTTCGATCAAAATTTACAATATAATAATTTTCTTTCATAATTTCAATCTTTGCTCTTATATTCCAAAAAATTCGGGCACTCAACTTTTGTTTTTACTTTGAAACAAATTTTTAAACATACACGCACACATACGAGGAGGGGTCCAAAAATTGCGAGCTTATTGGAAAAGAGAGAAAGTCAAAAAGTCAAACAAATTAAAATGTGTGTCCATTTCTTCTTCTTATTTTTCTGCCTTTCTTTTGATTTCTCGTTATCCTTTATAATTTGTTATGATCCTTAATTTTAACAAGTTTTTCACTAACCCGCGTAACCTGCGTGCTGTAGTCGGATTTAAAATTATATAATTTTAACTGTTGGTTTTAATTTTATAATACAATCGTATTTTTTAGTTTTTTTCTTATAGGTCTCAATCATTTTTTTTGTTTCTAAAAATAAAAAAAAATACATTGTATTTGTTAGTTTTCACAATAATAATAATAATAATAATAATAATTACAAGCTTTTGGTGTATCTATTTCTTTTGGTGAGTTTTTTGGACTTGTAATAAAATGTTTGCTTTTACGAAAAAAAAAATTAACTAAAAAAATTAAAGTTAAAGTAATAAAAAGAAATATTTATTAAAAATTAAATATTAAATATATATTAATTAATAATAGTTATAGATTAAAGATAGAAAATGATAATAATAATAATAAAACTATAGCGAAAAGATTAAAAAAAGACCAATAATTTTCTAAAGACCAAACGACTCAATCTCCACCATCCATTTATTTTCAATCCAATGGTTAAGATTAAATCAAACCCACTTTTAAATTATTTTTTTTAAATTAATTTATCTCGCAAACCGTTAATCGTTAGACAAAACAAATTACACCGTTGCGACCGACGACTTTTATTTTTTCGATTTTCGGGTGGGTATTGAATGTAATGTTAATATCACATGTGATTTTAACATAAATGAGTAAACTTCAAAAACAAAAAATGTTATATAATGTATGATCTATCTAAACTCGAAAAAAAATCAAATTTTGACAACTTTTATTTTTTCGTTTTTGGACAATTGTTTAAACTCATAAGATTATATCACATGTGATTTTAACATAGAATATGGGTTTAAAGATCTAAAATCGTTATATGATATACATAATTAAATTAAACCTATAAAAAATTCAACGAAATCACATGTGATAGTACTAAAATCCCATGTGCTATTAAAGTAAATCATATATGATATTATAATATACGTAGAGCTTTAAAACAATAAGCTAATAACACACACAATTTTAACTTTAAATGTGAAATTTAAACACAAAATTATTATATGAGATATAATCTGTATAGACCCGGAAAAAAAATCGAATTTTGATGACTTTTTTTTTTCTTCGTTTTTTGTCAAATGTTGATAATTGTGATGTAAAATCACATGTGATATGAACACTAAATGTGAATTTCAAAACCTAAATATATTATATGATGTATATTTAACTAGAATAAAAAAGAAAAACACAAAAATAATAAGTCAAACTACTAATATCACATGTGATAAAACTATGATTTTATAATTTAAATTTTCAAAAACCCGGAATTTTTTTTCGTCAAAAGTATATATCAAGTGGGTGCTCTATAGAAAGAGAAAATAATGTTCGTTTTAGTGGTGTAATTTATCTGTTTAATACATTTATGGTTTTTAAAATAATTAACTTTTAAACAAAAATAAATTAAAGTGGTTTTTTAAATGAAGGATTGTGATTGGTTCATTTTGTTTCAAGTTTTATAATTGTCTTAATAATCTCAACCCTAAAAATATAAGCAAATAAGATAAAAGAGTTAAAGAAACATTAATAAAAAAATTAAAAGACATATTTTGTCTAGGGTGGGTGGGTCGACCCGTGAGCTCCCTCTTAGGAATAGAGTGAGTTAACCATCTTGGCAAAAGAATAGTCTGTGATTAGTGTCTCCATATATTAGTTATATATTAATAAAAAAAAAGTACTGTTCACTAAAACTTTAATTTGAAAATTGAGTATATAATGTACGAGCATTTCATTAGAGCACTCTAAAACATTACATTGAAACAATTGCATTGTTACATCAGCGTAATACATTAAGAATACCGGAAAACACTTCAATCATCACGTACACTAAACTTCGAGACTAAAATGTATTTCTTATTTCATATTTTCTTTATTAAACACCAATATCTTATATATTATAAAGATTGAGTTTAGGTATTTAATGATTGTAATAAATATTGTTGGTGCAGATATCAGATGACTGATTGTTCTATTACTTTGTTATTTTTTATTTGTAATTACTTAGCTTATTTTGTAGTCCCACGCATATGTATGTTCGTGGGCTTAGAGCTTGTTGGGCTGCTCACGAACTTGCATGTTCGTGAGGCCCATTACAGCCCAATCTAGTCGAACATATTTCTCTATATAAAGAGAAATTTAGGTTAGTTTTAGGGTTGTTGGTTTAGAGAGCATTCTGAGCGAATATTTATTGTTGTAGCCGCGTTTATCAATCAATAAATATTCTGAATTTGGTATTTGTGTTTGTTAGTTCTTTGCTTATCGATTATACTTGTTTATACAACTGATTACGAGTTTCCGCATTGTAATCAATTGGATTAATCCTGTTGATCTGACCACTGGGACCTAAAAAAAATTTTTTTTTTTTTACCAAATTCAGAATATTTATTGATTGATAAACATAGTTACAATAATAAATATTCTCTCAGAATTCTCTCTAAACCAACAACCCAAAAACTAACCTAAATGTCTCTTTATATATAGAGACATGTTCGGCTAGACTAGGTTGTAATGGGCCTCACGAACATGTAAGTTCATGAGCAGCCCAACAAGCTCTAAGCCCACGAACATACATGTTCGTGGGACTACGAAATAAGCTAAGTAATTACAATTACAAAATACAAAGCAATAGAACAATTAGTCATCGGATATCTGCACTAACAAATATATTTAAATCAATAAACAATTTATATATAGTTTTAAAAATAAATACACTTACTAAAATTCAAAATAAAAACATTATTAAATTCATTTTTACTTAATAAATAAACTTTCAAACAATTAAATGATCTATTTAGGAATTATTTTCATTACAATTGGCATGTAATTGAAATTTTAACAAAAAAAAAAAAAAAATTAACATTTTTTCTTCCGTTTTTCAAATACTTATATTTTTGATCATTTTATAAAATACTAAAAAGTTAAGTCCTTACAATAAATATTAGTAATAAATAATTTTTCTTATTAGAGTTTTTAAGTTTCTTTAATTATATATTATAAAGATTGATTTTAGGTATTATTAATTGTAATAAACATATATTTAAATTAATAAAGGATTTATATACAATTTTAATAATAAATTTACTTATCAATATTTAAAATAAAAACATTATTAAATCCATTTACTTAATAAGTAAATTTTGCAACAATTAAATGATATATTTAGGGATTATTTTTGTTACAATTGACATGTGATTGAAATTTTAACAAAAAACAATAGGTTTATCAACATTTTTTCTATCGTTTTTCAAATATATATATATTTTTTTTATCATTTTATATAATACTAAAAATTTGAGTCCTTAATATTAGTAATAAATAACTTATCTTATTAGAGTGTATAAGCTCCTTTAATTTAAATAATAATAATAGCATAAATGATAAGTAGTAAGTTTATAAGATTGTTCGTCAAAAGAAAAACAAAATATTTTTACATTAATCATAGTTCGAGTTTAATCATTAATAACTAAAATAAAAGAATAAAATTTTTGACATGAATAAGAGTTTTACTTTAATCATAAATAAATAAAATAAACTTATTTATAACAACAATGTAAGATAAAGAGTTTTTCCTTAACTTATTAATGATTGTAATAAATATATTTAAATTAATAGATGATTATATATAGTTTTAATAGTAAATATACTTAACAATATTTAAAATCAAAACATTATTAAACTCTTTCCTAGTTAATAAATATACTTGCAAATGATTAAATGATCTATTTAGGGATTGTTTTTGTTTTAATTAACATGCAATTGAAATTTTAACAAAAAAATAAAGTTTCTAACATTTTTTCTACCGTTTTTTAAATATTTATATTTTTGATCATTTTATATAATACTAAAAAGTTGAGTCCTTACGATAAATATTAGTAATAAATAATTTATCTTATTAGAGTTTATAAGTTTCTTTAATTTAAATAATAATAATAGCATAAATGATAAGTAATAAATTTTTAAGATTGTCCGTCAAAAGAAAGATAAAATGTTTGTCATAAATCATAGTTCGAGTTTTAATCATTAATAACTAAAATAAAAGACTAAAAGTTTTGACATAAATAAGAGTTATTGTTTAGTTATAAATAAACAAAATAAAATTATTTATAACAATAATGTAAGATTAAGAGTTTTGCCTTAACTTAGAGTAAAACTATATTATAGTTTAAGAATTCCTTTAATTTAAATAATAATAATCACATAAATAATTAATAATATATTGATAAATTGTTTAATCAAAAGAACGAAAAAAGGTTTTGTTATACATAGTTTGAGTATTATCATAATAACTAAATGAGAAAGACTAAAAGTTTTGTCATAAACCATAGTTTAATTTTAATCATAAATAACTAATATAAATTTATTTATAACCATAATATAAGATGAAAAGTTTTGTCTTAAATTATAATAAAATTATACTTATAAATAATCTTTTGATTTATATAAAAGTTACAAACTAAACAATATAAAAATCCAAAATTATATTAAAAAGAATCTATAAATGGGTTTAAACCAAAACAACCAAATAAGTATACCATGTTATCTTGATGAACCAAATGAAAACATTATGAACTCAAACTCCCAAAATGATTTATATATTATAAAGATTGAGTTTTGGTATTAATGATTGTAATAAATGTATTTAAACTAATAAATGATTTATATATAGTTTTAATAATAAATACTTATCAATATTTAAAATAAAAACATTATTAAATTTATTTTTACTTAATAAAGAAACTTTCAAACAAATGATCTATTTAGTGATTATTTTTATTACAATTGACATGTAATTGAAATTTTAACAAAAAAAAAAAAAAAAAAGTTTTTCAACATTTTTTCTTCCGTTTATCAACTATTTATAATTTTGATCATTTTATATAATACTAAAAAGTTGAGTCCTTAATTACAATAAATACTAGTAATAAATAATTTATCTTATTAGAGTTTATAAGTTCCTTTAATTATGTATTATAAAGATTAAGTTTAGGTATTAATGATTGTAATAAACATATATTTAAATTAATAAATGATTTGGATATAGTTTTAATAATAAATATACTTCTCAATATTTAAAATAAAACCATAATTAAATTCACATACTTAATAAATAAACTTTCAAACAATTAAATGATCTATTTAGATATTATTTTTGTTACAATTGACATGTAACTGAATTTTTAACAAAAATAGAAAAAAAAGTTTTTCAACATTTTTTCTACCGTTTTTCAAATATTTATATTTTTGATCATTTTATATAATACTAAAAAGTTGAGTCCTTACAATAAATATTAGTTATAAATAGTTTATCTTATTAGAGTTTATAAGTTTCTTTAATAAAAATAAAAATAATAATAGCATAAATGATAAGTAATAAGTTTATAAGATTGTTCGTCCAAAGAAAGACAAAATGTTTTGACATAAATCATAGTTCGAGTTTAATCATTAATAACAAAAATAAAAGACTAAAAACTTTGACATAAATAAATAAAATAAAGTTATTTTTAACAACAATGTAAGATGACAGGTTTTGTCTTAACTCATTAATGATTGTAATAAATATATTTAAATTAATAAATGATTTATATGTATTGTTTTAATAATAAATATACTTATCAATATTTAAAATAAATACATTATTAAATTTATTTTTATTAATAAATAAACTTTCAAACTATTAAATAATCTATTAAGGTATTATTGTTTTTTCAATTGACATGTAATTGAAGTTTTCACAAAAAAAAAAAAAGTTTAAACAATTTTTCTACCGATTTTCAAATATTTATATTTTGATCATTTTATATAACACTAAAAAGTTGAGTCCTTACAATAAATATTAGTAATAAATAATTTATCTTATTAGAGTTTATAAGTTTCTCTAATTTAAATAATAAAATAGCATAAATGATAAGTAATAAATTTATAAGATTGTCCGTCAAAAGAAAGGTAAAATGTTTTGTCATAAATCATAGTTCGAGTTCTAATCATTAATAACTAAAATAAAAGACTGAAAGTTTTAACATAAATCAGAGTTTTAGTTTAATTATAAATAAACAAAATAAATTTATTTATAACAATAATGTAAGATTAAGAGTTTTGCTTTAACTTATAGTAAAATTATATTATACTTTAAGAATTCCTTTAATTTAAATGATAATAATCGCATAAATAATAAATAATATATTGATAAAACAGTTAATCAAAAGAAAGAAAAAAGGTTTTGTTATAAATCATAATTTGAGTATTATCATAAATAACTAAGTGAGAAAGACTAAAAGTTTTGTCATAAGCATAGTTTGATTTTAATCATAAATAACTAAAATAAATTTATTTATAACCATAATGTAAGATGAAGAGTTTTACCTTAAATTATAATAAAACTATATTTATAAATAGTCTTTTGATTTATATAAAAGTTACAAACTAAACAATATGAATTGCCAAAATTTTATTAAAAAGAATCCGCAAATGAGTTTAAACCAAAACAACCAAATAAGTATATCATGTTATCTTAATAAACTTAATAAAAGCATTATGAACCAAAACTACAAAAAGCATATATGATATGATTTCATAATATTATCATTGGTTATATATGATTAAAATATATTAAAATGTTAAAATATATCATAACATTTATCGATTTTAAAGACTTGAGTCGACAAAGATATACATGCAACATATATAGTCAACATTGACCCTGATTATACCAATTTCATATATGCTGCATGTATAAAACCCCAGGTGACCACGTCATATAACTGGGCGTATTCTCGCGCGTTGCGCGGTGACAATTTTGTAAAGAGATTTGTTACGAACAATGATCAGAATCGGGAGTTTTCTGTCTTTAACCGCCACCGACCTTCTACTTTCTAAAATTAAAACACATGGTTTGTGCCTATTTCCTGCTACTTTTTATTTCCCTCGAATGTATAAAACTCAGCTTCCAAAAATCCCCAAACACCAAATTAAATACAATATATAGATTCTTTACAAATTACAATAGAAATGTTCAATTAAATCGAATGGTTTCGAATAATTTCTACAACACCTTTGATCCAATTGAAGAATCGGATTCATTTCGCGTGTTTCATTTATGTTCCACAAAAAACAAAAAACTGGATATAGGAAAGAAAACATAAACATTTAGAGAAAAGAAAAACCGGCACCAGTGAGGAGGGAATTGTTGTTGATTCTCTGTAGGTGAACTTCCGTTGGTGTGAAACTAAACACACTCAATGGAAACTCCTCATGACCACCTTCAAGTTTACGAACCGATGTTGCAATGTTGAAACGGATGCGGTATTGATTCGGGACAGCTTTATATCCCATTTGACCTTCAATCACTCTGAACCTCGAGATTTGATATACCTGGCCCTCTTCGAGAAGAGCCTTAAACGTTTTTATATATGATTTCTAGTGATGAAACCTTGTATCGAACCGCCCTTTTTGGTAAAAAAAAAAAAAAAAAAAAAACATGTAAGAAACTAATTTAACCCCCCACAGTTTCCATCGTTGATGGTAGAAATTATTGTATATTAACTGTTTTCGTGGCGTACCCTTTTTCCGGCTTTTAAAATTTTCAAACAAATTAGAAATTACCTCATCATCAACCATAACCATCTCCAACCCAAGTAAGACATCACCGAGTTTTGTATTTATTGCCTCCCACATTCTACAAAGCCGTACATGAACAACCCAATCTTCTTTAGTTGGGTCAAGGGCGCCAATCTTGGAGTGAGACATGTTTTTCGAAAGAGACATAATTGTACGTAGTTATGGGGCTTGTTGATGCAAAAGTAACTTTTCTGGCAAACTAACTTATATAGAAAAACACAAAATCACCAACCTTTGGAGTACCTAAAAACGTTTGTGTTAATAACTTAGGGTAACTCAATAGTCTAAATATCATTATACCTCAATAATTAGTATGCCATTAATACCACCAACTTTTGGAGTACCTAAAAACGTCTGTGTTATTAACTTAGGGTAACTGAACAGTTTGAATATCATTATACCTCACATTATGGTAATTAAAACACAGGGCAACCAAAGAGTCAGGAGTTTCAAATGTGTTATTAACTTAGGGTAACTGAACAGTTTAATAATAACTTAGGGTAACTCAATAGTCTAAATATCATTATACCTCAATAATTAGTATCACATTAATGCCACCAACTTTTGGAGTACCTAAAAACGTCTGTGTTATTAACTTAGGGTAACTGAACAGTTTAAATATCATTATACCTCACATTATGGTAATTAAAACACATGGCAACCAAAGAGTCAGGAGTTTTAAATGTGTTATTAACTTAGGGTAACTGAACAGTTTAAATATCATTATACCTCACATTATGGTAATTAAAACACAGGGCAACCAAAGAGTCAGGAGTTTCAAATGCATACCATTTCACTATTTGGAATATCTCACACGTAATAAAGCCGACGACTCTAGATTATAAGTAATAATAGAAATAATAGATAATTTTGGTTTTTAGATGGTACATTTGGAAATGGTGTTTTGAGATGTAATATTTGAAAATTTTTCATAATTTATATATATAAAATGTACCATGTTATTTCATGAAGCTCTTTACTTTAACAATTTCTCACATTTTAGAATCTATAGATTTGGAACCAGGAAGGAAGCAAGAAGAAAATCCCTGAACTATTAGTAATTTTTTGGTATTGTAATTTTACCTTAATTTTCTTTCGGCCACATAGTTGGGCCATTTCTTTTACACACCTTTTCTAATCTAATAACATTGTTAGTTATATTTTGAGTTTAAAAGTCACATTCATATTATATGTATAACATTATTTTTATAAAATAAAGTAATTCTAAAATATATATCGAGTTATGGAACGTATGGGTTTAATCTAGTTATATACAAATTAATATAAAGAAAACCATCCATCATTTTCTTGATTGCCCACAATAACACTATTATTTTCCATAGTGTTATCACCAACTAAACTAACCACTTTTTCAATTATAAATGGTAATTTATTATCGAATCTTCATATGATTAATCAACGTAAATAATAAACACAGTAAGTATATATATATATATATATATATATATATATATATATATATATATATATATATATATATATATATATATATATATATATATATATATATATAGACCACTAGGGCTTGCCCAAGTGGTTATCACCTGTCACCTTTGTGTGGGAGGTCACGAGTTCGAAACTTAGTACTGGGGTGGGTGACCTCCCAAAAAGATTTTCTACCAATGCTTGAGGCTCTTTCAGCA
>CAJVGC010000592.1:4966755-4977085 GCA_910822075.1 Senecio squalidus
TTTTTTACCAAAATCACATGTGATTTTTAACTTACAAACTATTTTGCTTATAAAATCACATTTGATTTTCGAGAAATAAATTTTTCAAGTGTGACTTTAAGATTTATAAAGTTTGGTTTTTGAAAATCACATGTGATTTTCGACAAAAAAAAAAAAATTCACGTGTGATTTTAAAATTTATAAATTTTGGTTTTTGAAAATCACATGTGATTTCAATTTTTTACAAAAAAATCACATGTGATTTTGAAAAAAAAAAAGTTAAGTAAAACATACCAAAAAAAAAAACCGAATTAAAAAACGAAAAAAAAAATGAAAAAAAAATGAAAAAAAAAAAAATATAAAAGGAAAAATGAATGGCTAGGAAGCCTTTGTGGTTTTGACCCCTAAGTGAATTTGTGTGGCTAAAAAGTGGATCCTTAGATCTTTAGAAAATTGAGGATCCCATTTGAACCTCACCCTGTATATATATATATATATATATATATAATTGGATTCAAATAGGAACCACTAAATATTTAGTAAACATAAGAACTATTTTTTAACCAATTATTTTAAACCCACTTTAAATTTATAATTAACTTTAAATTAATTTATCTAGAGTATAACATAGTTTTATGAAAAACTAATTACACCATTAAAACAAGCATTTAATACTCTTTCCAACGAGCACCCACAGTTTCAGTATATTCACAAGTGTATATACTAAATTCGCCAAAAACACATTCGAACCTTATATTCATAGATGAATACATATGTATACACAATTGAATATACTTATATTGACCGGTGTATTAACTAATTCGTGACCTACCTTTTAACCAAATATTCACCACTGAATACATATGTATACACAAGTGTATACGGTGATATTCATTAGTGTATACACATAGTTTTTGAAAAATTCTGAATATATAGTATATTCAACAGTGTATAAAAAATAAAAGAGTCGTCAAAATTAAAAAAGTTTATATTTTTGCAAAGGAGAATTAAATACCCGTTCTAACGGTATCTTTTATTTCTTAAAAGTTTATAATTTAAAAGATATTTAATTTTTAAAATGAAGTGGGTTTTGTTAAAAGATTGGTTATAAAGTGGTTGCTAAATATTTGAGTGGTTCTTTTTTGAAACCAACTATATATATATATATATATATATATATATATATATATATATATATATATATATATATATATATATATATATATATATATATATATATATATATATATATAGGGTGAGGTTCGGGTAAGAATAGCCCAAAGTCTAGGAACGCTAAGAACCAATGCTGACCGTCCGATTAAGTGATGATCATCAACAGTAACCTTACTACTGATCAGTAGTAACCTTACTACTGATCAGTAGAAGGGTACCACTGATTAGTAGAAGGGTACCCACTGATCAGTAGAAGGGTACTACTGATCAGTAGAAGGGTACTACTGATCAGTAGTAAGGTTACTACTGATCAGTAGTAAGGTTACTGCTAATGATCATCACTTAATCGGACGGTCAACATTGGTTCTTAGCGTTCCTAGACTTTGGGCGTTTCTTACCCGATCCAGTTACTATATATATATATATATATATATATATATATATATATATATATATATATATATATATATATATATGTATATATATATATGGAGAGAGAGAGAGAGAGAGAGAGAGAGAGAGAGAGAGAGAGAGAGAGAGAGAGAGAGAGAGAGAGTTGGTTTCAAATAAGAACCACTCAAATATTTAGGAATCACATGAATCACTTTTTAACCATTCATTTAACAAAACCCACTTCATTTTCAAAATACTATCTTTTATATTATAAACTTTTACGAAATAAAGAATATACCGTTAGAACGAGAATTTAATTCTCTTCTAAACAATATAAACTTTTTAAATTTTGACGACCTTTTTTTATATTCATTTGTGTATATACTACATATTTTGAATTTTTCAAAAACTGTGTATATACACCGATGAATAACATCTTATATTCAATAATGAATATATGGTTAAAATGTATGTCACGAACTACTTCATTCACCGATGAATAAAGTGTATTCACTTGTGTATACATATGTATTCATCTGTGAATATATGGTTCAAATGTATTTTTGGCGAATTAGTATATACATTAGTGTATATTTAGTATATACACTAGTGTATATACCGAAACCCAAAAAAAAAAGTCGTCAAAAGTATATCAAGTGGGTGCTCGTTGGAAAGAGAATTAAATGCTTATTCTGATGGTGTAATTAGTTTTTCCTAAAACCTAATTATACTCTAGATATGTTGATTTAAAGTTAATTGTTAATTTAAAGTGGACTTTAAATTATTGGTTAAAAAGTGGTTTTTATGTTTTCTAAATATTTAATGGTTCCTATTCAAACCCACATATATATATATATATATATATATATATATATATATATATATATATATATATATATATATATATATATATATATATAGGATTAGGATCCTATAAAAAGGATTTGAAAATACAAAGTATAGGAAGGAAGGAGGAGGTGACACGTGGCAGAAAAAAAAACCCCATTATTATATCAATAAGGGTATAATGGTCATTTAACACCATACTTTTACTTTCAAATCTAAAAATCAACCCTAACCTATCTCTCTTAAAATCCCGCCGGCAAAACTGAAATCTCTCCCTCTCTCTCTAAAAATCCCGCCGATGAAGATGAAGATGAAGATGGCGATGGCGGCGGTTTTCCGGCGAGCTCAGTTCCGGCGATGAAGATGAAGATGGCGATGGCGACGACGAGCTTCAGTTTTCCGGCGACGGATGAAGATGAAGATGGCGATGGCGACGGCAAACTGAAATGATCGACGGTAAGTTTACATTTCTCATTTCTCATATAATTTTCTGAAGAACAAGCAGAAGGAGGAAGATGGCGACGGATGGTGATGAAGATGAAGATGAAGATGGCGACAAGATGGCGACGGTGTTTCAGGCGGTGACGGCGGTTTTCGGCGGCGGAGATGGTGGTGACTGTGACTGGAGATGGTGACTGTGACTGGAGGTTTCGGCGGTTTTCAGTGGTGACTGTGACTGGAGGTTTTCGGCGGCGGAGATGGTGGTGTATGGAGGTTTCCGGCGAAGATCTGCTTCATCCGGCGGTTTCTGGTGACAGGCTGACGACGGATGATTTTTCCGGCTGACAGTGGCGGTTTCCGGTGACAGGCTGACGACAGATGTTTTTTTTTTTTTATGCACAATGGTTTTGTAAAGTTATCCACAAATGGTTTTGTAAAGTTATGCACAATCTTTTTGTAATTATGCACAGATATATTTAATATTTACGCACAATGTTTTGTAAATTTTTGTATAAAAAACTTACATAAAATTAATGCACAAGTTATTTTATAAAAACCGATACACAATGTTCGTATTTTTTATATAGAAATTTTTGATGCACATAAAATCGATGCACACGTTATTGATAAAAGTTATACACATATATTCAAAAAATGAGTAATCTGGAAAAATGAAATTATATAAAAAAAAAATATTTCTGCATATTACCAAAAGGGCATGAAAGTTCGAAAATATTACTAAACTGCCACCGCGTTGACTTTTCTTGATTCCCTTTTTGTTGACTAAATGAGTGGCCTACATTCCTTCTTATCCTTTTTATTTTAAAATTTTTTTACAATAACCCATCCCTATATATATATATATATATATATATATATATATATATATATATATATATATATATATATATATATATATATATATAGTAATTGGATCGGGTAAGAACGGCCCAAAGTATATGAACGCTAAGAACCAATGCTGGCCGTCCGTTTAAGGTGATGATCAGTAGTAACCACTTACTACTGATCAGCACTGCGAGGTTTGATATAAAATTCTTAATCGGACGGCCAGATTTTGTTGCTGATCAGTAGTAAGTGGTTTCTGCTGATCAGTACTAAGTGGTTACTACTGATCATCACCTTAATCGGACGGCCAACATTGGTTCTTAGCGTTCCTATACTTCGGGCCGTTCTTACCCGAACCTCACCCTATATATATATATATATATATATATATATATATATAGGGTGAGGTTCCGGTAAGAACAGCCCAAAGTCTAGGAACGCTAAGAACCAATGCTGACCGTCCGATTAAGATGATGATCAGTAGTAACCACTTACTAATCAGTAGAAGGGTACTACTGATCAGTAGAAGGGTACTACTGATCAGTAGAAGGTTACTACTGATCAGTAGTAAGGTTACTGCTGATAATCATCACCTTAATCGGACGGTCAGCATTGGTTCTTAGCGTTTCTAGAATTTGGGCCGTTCTTACCCGATCCAATTACTACATATATATATATATATATATATATATATATATATATATATATATATATATATATATATATATATATATATATATATATATAGGGATTAGTTAATGCGAGAACTCATTCTCAGCCACTCATTTATTTTTGAATATTAAACCTTTTTCTAAAATTAAAAAAGGTAAAATAGTAATCTTCTTATTTGAAATTTAGATTTTTTTCTTTTCTCTCTCATCTTAATTTATTCCTTTTTTTCACTACATATCTTTTTAAAGTAATTATCATTTTCTAGTAAAACTTTTGTGTGGCCTGGGAAAAAAAATAATTCGTCGATTGGCTTAGTATTTTAAATCTTGTGCATTTATGAACAAAGGTTTTTCTTTATTAAAAACCTTCGCATGGTTACCAGTATCGTTCTTTACATAGCATCTGGGAAAAGATAAATATACAAATATATTAATTTCACTTTAATGTATATGATTGATGCTTCATTAAGAATTTTTTATTTAGAGAACCCTAACTTTTCAATACTAAACTCACTTTTATGTGTGTTCATATGATCGCACCTTAATGTTTAGAAATGAACAACTGTGATAATATATGAACACGTGACGATGTTCATATGTGATGGAGAAAAAAATCCATGAACTAAGTATGATCAAATATGAACAACTCATAGTAATCGTAAAAAGTTAAAATAAAAACCTAAAACTAGGTACAAATCAAAGAAAGAAAAAGAGTAAACGAAGGTTTTTCTTCATCATCCTAACACCGGTGATGTCTTCATACTCAACAAACGCATAGCACACATCAATATCCTAAAACGATATAAGTTACTCAATATCTGTGTCTTTTAAATTTAACGGCTCAAAAGGCAGGCTATTGTACAAGAAGCCAAAAGAACTAACCTTTCTGCTTCTGATGGCAACACCTTTGAGCCTGATCTTACCAAATTTCTTAAAATCCATCTCAATTTCAAAAGTAGTTGCATTAGATGGAACGTTTCTCACATAAACAGACTTTACCTCACCTAGTAAGATCAATATACGTGTGGTTTAAAAACTAATCCTAAAACAATTAAAAATGTCAGATACCACTCCCGTGCTAACAGAATAACAGATATAGAAGAAAACACCAAATAAAACAACACAATTCATTCAAGTATATAGTCATATAAGCACATTTATCAAAAATCTCTAACGCATCAAACCATCTATGTGAGTGTTTAAAATCACGTTTTAGAACGGATTATGTGTATATTACGATGTGAAGTCACAATAACCTGGGTTAAAAGATAATTACTCCCATTTCAAAAAACAGGTCTTTTGTTCAAACAATTGTCATTGTTGATCATTTTATCTATTGATTTTTTGTATAATCAGAAATTAACAAACGGTCACAGCCACACTTAATTATCTGATTATAATAACTTCAAAAGCCACAAAGAAGCCCTGTATTTACAACTTGATTTTTTACATCCAATATTCAGATTCTGATAGTTCAATATCACATGATCATTTTCAAAGCATACATCCCCCCTCCCCTGTCCTCTCCACCCATTAAAGAGTGAATAAAAACTAGAAAAATGTACCTTCATCGTCAACAGTTTCCTCCACAGCCTCAGATTCAAAGTATTTATGTACTACACACAAAAATGAAATTCCGAAAATGCAAACAGACTTGTTAAAATTTTGATTAATGAATTTCTTGATTGTTTTTCCAATATTTAAAAACTGAAAAATAAAAAAATTAATAAATGTATACCTGGGATGAAAATAGGGTTAAGTGGATCTTGCCGGAGTAGATTCCGGCACCGGTGCCTTTAAACTTCATGTTAACGACTCCTAAATCGGAGGCGATCCACTTCTTCTTCTCCTCCGACTACTACTTCTCCGATGACTGCTATATCTTCCATACCGATTAAAGTGGGTCTCCTCATATTCATTTTTTATTTATTGTTTTTTTCTCATCTTCATCGGAGAGATTTTATTTTAAGGAAAAAGGGAATAAAAACATATTTTTTTTTCTCATCTTCATCGGAGAGATTTTTTCTCATCTTCATCGGAGAAATAAATTAATTTGATTTTAAGGAAAAAGGGAATAAAAAGAGAGAGGCCATTTTTTCAGGAAGCAGTTTTGTTGATAGGGATTTAAACAAAATGACCAAGTTGCCCTTTTATCATTTTTCAAATGGTACATAATCTACTACATATTTACATTTCTGGCACAATTCATCTCAGCCCTTGATCAAACGATCTAATGGTCAGTTCTCGCACAAAATTGAGTTATCGCAGGAACCATTCACTATATATATATATATATATATATATATATATATATATATATATATATATATATATATATATATATATTATATATATATATATTAGGAACCATTAAATATATACTATATATATATTATATATATATATATATATATATATATATATATATATATATATATATATATATATATATATATATATATAAATATATAAATATATATATAATATATATATATATATATATATATATATATATATATATATATATATATATATATATATATATATATATATATATATATATATATTAGTGAGACTGTGAACTTATATATATATATATATATATATATATATATATATATATATATATATATATATATTAGTGCGACTGTGAACGGGAGTGTGACGAGTGCGACATGTCGAATCTGCGGATAAACGGTACACGTGAGTACAGGGGAAAAAAAGGAAAAATGTAAATGACTGTGCATGTACGGGTCAGTCACGTGAGAATCGGGAATCGATAAGACCGGGAATTTTCGACTCGAAAACCGTTAACGTTAGCAATTACGTTCCGCTCTTGCATAATTTATTTCAAACTAGGCGTAGTTGATCAAGTTACGGGTAGTTAGTAACAAATCATGCATTTACGGAACTAATCTACTAAAGTTTGAAACTCGTGAAATGATTTTTCGAAAAAGCCTTGGTTATAGTTTGGTTTCAAAAAGTTTTGAAAATTTTGAAAACCCGTATTCACTATAACCTTGTGCTCTGATACCAAGTCTGTCACACCCCGCTATAGCGGAAACACTGTGACAACCGTCTAAATCTCAGGTGATTCTCAGTTACTTAATCGGTTCGAATCTCTAGTTACTCTTTTTTGTGTTCATATTGTTCGGGTTCATAATTGTCGTGTCTTTTATTGTCGGAACCAAAAGCCGGAATCAATCTATAAATCCTAACACCAAATAAACAATACAAGAACTTGACTAAGTTCATAACGAAAAAAAAAAAAAAGATTCTAGTCCTTAACTAATTATAACGGAAAACTTAAAACGTCAAAAAGCTGGATTTTTAATCCAGCCGGTGGCTGGATTAAGTCAGCCGGCGGCTGAATCCCGCTGTCCAGCTGGACGATGACTCATTTTTGCATGTCCTTTGATTGGCCAACCACCTAAGCTCGGGATTGGACCATATTTACTGCCTAGATCAGTTCCCTAGGCCAGTAAACATCTCTTTCTTTCCCTCACTTCACTTTTACATTTTCATTTTGAAAACAAAACACACACACATAACTCTCTCTCTAGAAATTCTCTCTAAACTCATATCAAATCCAGAAACTTTGCACCATAAAACAGTCCATAAACACACAAAAATCAACCATCAATCTTACACAAATCGTCCTAGAAGAAAAGGGTATCAAGGGGAAGCTCTAAATCGGGTTTTTGAAGAAGTTTTCATCTACTTTTGAAGCTAGAAACTCATCCGACCGTTACCTTGCTTTTTCCTTCGGTAAAACCTTTTATTTTTACTGTTTTTATCTAAATAATCGGTTGCATGTAAGATCTATAAACTGAAAATGGGTTTTCATAAGGATCTAAAACGTTTTCTTGCTTAAAAACGAGTTTTTATGATAGATCTACATTTTTAACATATAAATCTAAAAGAAACAGTGATTTTACTTTAAAAACACATACATTTGATTTTTAACAGTTTGCATGTCGAATCTAACCGTTAAACAAGCTAAAAATCGGAAAATAAAGCAATCTTGAAACTGGCCGAAGGCTTTTGGCCGGCGGCTGAAGTATCTCAGCCGACGGCTAAAGTTCAGCCGGCGGCTGAGTACCTCCAGCCGCCGCCTGAATACTGCTGTTCATCATTTTCGTCGTTTTAAACGCTCTAAACGTAAAAATAAGCTAAACTAAGTTATCACAGAATATATATTTTGATAAGCTCACTGTTTTTGGTAAATAAACTGTTTGGAAAAGCTTTTTGAGTTGAAACAACTGTAATATCGTTCATGTTGGTTATATTGTGTATTTTAAAGCGGGAAAGTGATTTGAAAATGGAAATAATTTTTATAGCGCGGAAGCGCTGCCCAAATTTCACCGTAAAATATACACCAACTTCAGTAACTTAAGGGGTTCTATAACTTATTCACGTTAACTTTGAACTTGGACACTTTTGGACATAATTGGACTTATCGGACTATAAAACGTACACGAACACATGAATATTATAAACTTTCCGTAATAATCTTTTTGGGACAGAATCTAAAATATAAGAAATTAGGATTTAAAATGTTAAATTGGAACTGAACATAACTTAAATCATACTAATAAAAGTTATATAAATTTCCGGTGTTTTAGGTTGTCTTTGATTTCCGACGCATTCCGTTCCGTCCGTGCTAGTTCATTCTTTCTTCGCAAACCGTGAGTTACAACCCCACTTTGTTTTACTTTGTACTTTTAAACATTATTTGGGGGAAACATAAGATATTATGCTTGTAACTTTGAAA
Organism: Senecio squalidus; assembly: GCA_910822075.1. NCBI lineage: Eukaryota > Viridiplantae > Streptophyta > Magnoliopsida > Asterales > Asteraceae > Senecio > Senecio squalidus. Next base: position 4,975,879 of record CAJVGC010000592.1, read on the forward strand.
CTATTTGCGAATTGTTGAAACGTTTGGAAATTTGGTACTTTTGAAACTTTATTGAACCATTTGGAAACTTGTGTGAAACTTGGTACTTTTGAAACCTTATTGAAACCTTGGAAACTTGAAACATTTTTAAAACTTATGAAACTCGTAAACTTTGGAAACTTGTACGAAACTTGAAACTCTTTGGAAACTTTGAAACTTTGGGAACTTGTAAGAAACTTGAAACTTGTGAAACTATTATGCGTATATGTGTTGATGCCTTAGCCGGTTAACTAAATTTAGGATACTTGTTAGCGACCAATCCTTGATGAAAATATAAACCCGTAAGAACTTACTGCTATTTTTGGAAACTTTGTTCAATTGCCCCGTTTTGGTTCAGGAAACTTTATACACTATTAGCAATAGCCGTTAGTTATATGGGTATCGATACTTAGGAGCGGTCACTCCTTACTCAGGGTTAGCGACCCAAATACATATTACTAAGATTCAGTTGGAAACTTCACAAACATTTTTGGGCTAGTTCAGGACCACACAATCGGTTTAGTGTATACTTACTATTTATATTATGCCAAGTGATTGATACGAGTTACTAATTTAGTTAAGCACATACTCCCTACGCATATACCTTTTAGCGCCTGGATTCCGCTGCAACCTTATTTATACGAGTTTTATTTGTTTTACTTGCGTGTGTACAAAACTTTTACTATTTACATATATGTTCTAACGTCGCTCCGTTCCTTTCACTTATGACGTCACTCTTTTATGTACATTCTATTTTTGGAAACTTTATCGAAACTCTAAACTGTAACTCACTCACTACTTTATGTAGTTGACACTTTATCTTATGTTTCAGGAAATTAGTGTAAGTGTTGGAATGCTTGGCAAGGAAGGGTCACTATGGTTACGTGAGGCGCACATTGGGAAAAGACCTTTCTATTTTGGGAATTTTATTTTGAAACTTTGTATTTGTGCTAAATTTAAATTGTGAACTGCTTGGTTGATTTAAACTTTGAACTATGTTTTATTTTAATGAAATGACTTGAATCGTTTAAATTTGCTTATGACCGTGTAATGATATTCCAGCTCTCACATTCCGTGTTTCCGCTATAGCGGGGTGTGACAGACTTGGTATCAGAGCACAGGTTATAGTGAAAACGGTTTTAGAAATTTCCAAAAAGTTTTTGAAACCAAACTATAACCAAGGCTTTTC
>CAJVGC010000592.1:4977185-5080206 GCA_910822075.1 Senecio squalidus
CTTCTTTGATAAATATAAGACAAATCAAACGTGAATAACATTTAAACTACAAAACGAGATAGTTTTTGATGAGTTTTGCATGTAAGCTTACATGTATACCAACCACATTATTCACTTCCCCATATATATATATATATATATATATATATATATATATATATATATATATATATATATATATGGGGAAGTGAATATGGGGTTGTTACACATGTAAGCTTACATACGAAACTCATTAAAAACTATGTCGTTTTGTTGTTTTAATGTTTTTCAACGCTTGATTTGTCTTATATTCATCAAGGGAGAGGTTATCCCCAAAATGCAGGGGGTCATTGTTTATTATGAAGAAGTTATAAAAAGTGACTTCGATAGATGCCTAGTGGTGACAAAAAAACTTATATTTTGGAAGACACGATTAATGAAGAAAAAGATGTGAATAGATAAAAATTTGTAAAGTTATTTTAATAAATATGATTAAAATTATATAGATATGATGAATTTTTAACAAAACGACATATTTTTTGATAAGTTTTGCATATAAGCTTACATGTATAACAACCCCATATTCACTTTTCCCATATATATATATATATATATATATATATATATATATATATATATATATATATATATATATATATATATATATATATATCTCTACTACTATATAAAGCATTTGATGTTTTAAGAGTTTAAGAGATTAAGAGGTACAATATTTAAAGCATACAATACAACCCTTCAAGCATACAATACAACACTTTAAGCATACAATACAACACACACAACACACACACATACAAAACAAATACATTACACACAACACAAAACACACTCACACAACTCTCTCTCTCTCTCTAAAACCTCTGACTTCTCTCTAGAATCTATCACCGCCCGTCGGAACCGCCATCCACCTAGCGCCGGAAGCACCTTCCACCATCCACCATCCACCATCCCCCGCTGCCTAAACATAAACCTAGCCGCTGCCTATCTCTCCGCCGCCGCTGCCTATCTCTCCGACGCCGCTGCCTATCTCTCCGCCGCTGCCTAAAACTAGCTGCTGCCGGATTCTCGCCGGAAACCTAGCCGCCGCCGGACTCTCGCCGGTAAATCTTTATAAACTCTTAATTTTTTCTCTTATTTCTTTCTCCCTTTTCTTTCTTTAAACTCTTAACCTTTATGATTAATCTTGACATCTTTTTTTTTTTTAGGATGTTTTGGTTGATGTTTTGCATTCCGTTTGGTTCGTTTTTGGATCTGATTCGTGGCTTCTGAATCTTGGTTAGTTGTTTTGGATCTGCCATGGCTTGTTGTGGATCTGTTTTTTGATTATGTTTCGTTGGTTTTTATTTTGGTTGATGATCGTTAGATCTTGGTGGTTGCCGGTTCTTTGTTGTAACAAGGTGGCTGCCGGTTCATAGTTGGATCATGGTGGCTGCCGTTTCATCATTGGATCTGCCTTTCTCTCTTCTTCCGCCGACGCCGCCATGTAGGTAAGTGGATCAGTTTATTTTTGGCATTTTCTTGTTCTTGGTAGTAGTAGAGATTTGCATTTTATTTTTTGTTAATTTGTATTTTTTTTTTAATGGCATAATCTGTTGCTTGATAATGGTTTTCGAAATGACATAATCAGTTTTTGTGTTTATTGCTAATAGAACTTATTATAAATTGACAGGCTGCGGTTTTGGTGGATACGGTGGCTTTTTGTGGTTTTGATGGCGGTTTTGTGGTTATGTTGGCAGTTTTCATTTGTTGTCTTAATCTTATTATGAGACCAATGATTATATTAAAAATATATGAGGTCGATGAGTTGATATATTATGAGACCAATGATTATATTAAAAATATATGAGGTCGATGATTGAGGTCGATGATTGAGGTCTATGAGGCAATGATGCTATCGTGTGGCTTTTTGTGGTTTTGATGGCGGTTTTGTGGTTATGTTGGCAGTTTTCTTTCGGGTGACTCCCGTGGAAATCAGTTAGAAAATGATTAAATGAACGGTAAATTTTATTTTCATTTGTTGTCTTAATCTTATTATGAGACCAATGATTATATTTAAAAATATATGAGGTCGATGAATTGATATATTATATGAGACCAATGATTATATTAAAAATATATGAGGTCGATGATTGAGGTCTATGAGGCAATGATGCTATCGTGTGGTTAACGATTCTGAGCCAAATGTCAAGTTTATTATCACGTTTTTTAATCTAAAATAATCTGTTTTAAAAATTTAGTTAGACAAAAGTTTCGAATTTTTTTAAAAACAGATTATTAAAGGTTAAAAACTGTTTTTATAAAAAAGTGGAACATATTATTAAACCTAAAATAATCTGTTTTATTAGAAAGTAATCTGTATAAAAACAGATTATTAAAACAGATTATAAAACTTGTCCAAATAAATTTTAAAAAACAGATTATTAAAAACATATTCTTAAAAACAGATTATATAAAAACAGATTATTAAGCTTGTCCAAATAAATCTTAAAACATATTATAAAACCTAAAAAGTATGTTTTTTATAAAAAAATTCAGTATAAATTAGTATTTATGAAAAAAATAAAACGGGAAAATTTAAATTTTTAAAAAGATTCAAAAAGTTTGAAATTTTTCAAAATTTTCATTAACTTTTTGAAAATTTTGTAAAATTTCAAATTTTTTGAATTTTTTTAAAATTTTTATTTTTCCCGCTTTAATTTTTTTATAAATAACAATGTTATACTCACTTTTTTCAACCCCAACTAAAAATATTCTCTACTTTTATTTACCCCAAAGGAGTTTTATATCGGTTTTCTCTCAACCTTTTACACATCAATCTCGAATAACCGGTTTGCATTTCTTTTAATATTTTTAGTATTTTATTTTTTTGTTATTTGTATGTTATATGTTAACTTGTTTTGTAATTTGTATATAAATTTGTATGTAATTTCCATTTTCATTTCCCTTTTATATATGTATGTAAAGTTCCTTTGTATGTTCACATTTAATAATCTGTTTTTAAAATAAATTTGGAAAAATTTTTGAAATGTTTTATAAGAGTATTCAAAAAGTTTGAAATTTTGAAAAATTTTAAACTTTTTGAATATATTAAAAACATTTCGAAATTTTGTTCAAATAAATTTTAATAACAAATTATTTTAGGTTAAATTTCCATTTGTATGTAATTTCCATTTTCATTTCCCTTTTATATGTATGTAAAGTTCCTTTGTATGTTCACATTTAATAATCTGTTTTTAAAATAAATTTGGAAAAAATTTTGAAATGTTTTAAAAGAGTATATTCAAAAAGTTTGAAATTTCGAAAAATTTTAAACTTTTTGAATATATTAAAAACATTTCGAAATTTTGTTCAAATAAATTTTAATAACAAATTATTTTAGGTTAAATTTCCATTTGTATGTAATTTCATTTTCATTCCTGTTTTTTTGTATGTTATGTTTTTCTTATGTAAACTACCTTGTATGTTTTGTTTTTCTTATGTTACCGAATATGTATCATGATAGTTTAGGCTTAAATTTAGGAAAAAAAAAGTCTTTCTTTAATTTTTATGTAAAATAATCTGTTTTTTAACTTATTGTAATAATCTGTTTTAAACAGCTTTTTTTAATTTATAAACAGATTATTTTAATTTTTATGTAGAATAATCTGTTTCAAAAATTTAAAATTTATTTGGACAAATTAAAATAATGTGTTCTGTTTTTAAACTAACATAACCTGTTTATTAAATAATCTGTTTACATTTTAAAATAATCCAAATATATATTAAAAACAAATTATTTTAAAAACAGATTATTTTAATTTATAAACATATTATTTTAGTCTAAAAATCTAAAAACAGTCTAAAAACAGATTATTCGAATGACAATAATTATTTTAAAATTGCAACATTACAAGATTACATAAGAAAGACAATAGTAATTTACAAGTGTATGTTAAATTAAAATGGTCGAAAAATTATTTATGTAAAAGGTACTTTTAGTATGTTAGATTAACCGGAAAAACTACTGAAAAAACTACTGAAAACTGTAGCCGCAAAACCATTTTACGAAATCAACTTCATCGCTGCCGCCGCATCGCGCGGGTACTAGCCTAGTATATATATATATATATATATATATGTGTATATATATATCTGTATATATATATATGTATATATATATATATATATATATATATATATATATATATATATATATATATATATATATATATCTATATATATATTTGTATTTATACGATATATATTTGTATATTAAAATTAATAAATTTAAATTTATTTTTGCAGAATGAGACGTTGAGGGAAATCCGTGATCGTGCTCAACGGAACATGGATAGTGGAGTGGTTAACAACGCCATGTGGCAGGATTTTGTTCAACTCCCTAATGATGCTATGGGATATGGACATAATCTGGAGCGGATGAACTACAGATCGCAACAATTTGCGTTTCCCCCGCCTGCGTATTATCCACGTCCTCCATCTCCTCCACCAAAATATGGAGGTTAGTTTCAGGGTGGTTGGGGAGGTTCCCAGTTTCAGGGTGGTTGGGGTGGTTCCCAGTACGGGCAGCAGATTCCGGCGGATGGTGGTGTTTCCCAGTATCAGCAGGTTCAGACTGGTGAGGGTAGTTCGCAGTATCAGCAGTTTCAGCCTGGAGGTAGTGGTACTCAGCATGGGCAAGACCTGCTCAATGATTTGTTTGCTACCCCTACCCCTGGCCCTACCCCTACCCATGAATCTACTTGGCTTTCGTTGTCACCGAATATTCCTAGCGAGTACAGTCCTTGGGTACAACCAGATTTCCAAAGGGACCCTGGTACTGAAATGGTTGCACGCCGGTCTCAGTTTGCTGATAGTAGCCCGGTTCAGATTCAGTCTTTTGGTGATCATGGGATTGACCAGCCACCCAACCCACAGAATGAAGAAGTTGGCCAAAACCGACCCAGAAGATCAAACAAGATCCCTCAACCAACCAGATGTTTAACCGGCAGTCGTATACACCACCAACATCCCCCTCATTAGTACGGTTACCTATTGTGTTGTATTTCCAGATGTTTAAAGTTTTGAATTAATAAAAAGTTATGTTTGTGTTTAATATTTGTTTATATCAATATTTGTTCCGAGTTTTAAAATTTGTTTTATATCAATATTTGTTTCCTATTTTAATATTTGTTTATATCAATATTTTTTAAAATATTAAATATTAGATAAAAATATATTAGTAAAAAACATTTTAATAGAAAACATATTAATAAAAACATATTAATAGAAAACATGACAATAAAAACATATTAATAGAAACATATCAATAAAAACATATTCATAAAAACATTCATTAAAAACATTACATATTATTAAATATAAAAAAAAATTACATTTTACGTTTTGCGTATAGTACAGTTGTCATCCTTCTCCTGAAATCAACTAGTTGTTCATCGGCTACATCAGCTTTAACTACATTTAAGGCTTCACCAGTGAGCATGTAGTGAATAAACATACATACAAACACAGCAGAGTTCTCCTTATTACCCGGATATTGACTGACATTTTTCGAGTAAACATATGACTCAGACCCAAGAGGAGGTATCGGTTCGGCTGTTACTCTGATACGTCTTGCAGAGTTATAAAACCATAACATGTTTTTCGAGTAAAATGATAATAAATTTGCATATAAACGGTCGGACTTGCAGATTTATCACGGTCGTAAATGGTCAACTCATTGTCAGCAAGTTTATACTCAATAAGAAACCAATGATTAAGTGGGTTACATATTGGAATAAGGACTTAATCAATGTTTTTCCAACTTTTGTATGTTTTTTTAATTCCATGAGCTATATCAAAGTTTTTGCCCCAAATTTGATGATTGCAAAAATCATCATGAAACGATATAGGCACAACTGCATACCCGGTTCTTGTGCCGAGTGTTTCCCTCTCTATTAAATTTCGATGCACCACTTGTGATCGCCTTATCCATGCATCGACATGCTGAAAATAAGCGGAAAAAATTAAAGTTAATAAAAAAAAAATTAATTGTAAATTACAAACTTACAGTTTCCCACAATTCGTTGTCTTGCGTAAATCCTAACAGAACGCCCCAAAACGTTCTGGAACACTGTACATCTTCTGGTAAAAAACCAATTATACAATATTGGTCTTCTTCGTTCTTTCCTCTGTCACCTTCAAGGAAAAATTGCTCACCACTTTCAGCTGGTATGATAGCTTGTGAGCTGTTTTCGGAGATGTTGACCGCATCTACATCTTCGTTTACGTTGCAAATTCGTTGTATAAAGTCATTTTTCTCTTCTACTTGAAGATCAATCCGACTGATCAACTCGCCACATTTGGACGTATTTTCCCAGTCTTTCACGCACTGGAGACGAAGGTGGTTGAGATAATCTTGTTCTAAAATTGATAGGTTTGGGTCATCTTGAATTGATTGTATGAGTTGGGTTTTTTCGTTATCAGCTTTCTAGAAACTTTTGATAAGGGAGTTTAGTTTTTCCAGACGCTTTTTATCTTCTTCTATATGTTTGAAAACGGTGTCTAGGATATTGGAGGTAGTGGAATAAGAATTACTGGAAGAAGCCATGCTTATGAGATTAAATTTGTTGCAGGATATGCTAGAGAGATATAATAAGGTGATAGTGTAAATCGATAGTGTTACAGTGTGTTATTATTTATAATAAGTTCATATGAATAGTTTTTAATAAGCCGTATTTACAAACACCCGCTTTTAATAAAAGACTGTAAAAGCATTGATTTTCACTGACACAATATGTGATAAGCCGGATTTGCCAACACCGGCTTTTATTCATATCTCAATCCTACGTGGCATTTTCACTGGACAAGGTTTAATCTCTGGATTTTCTGTCAGATATTATGACATAAGGTACGGTACGGTAATGAAACAGTGTATTGTTCACATCATACAGACCTTTAATAAAAAGCTTTTGATAAGCCGGATTTGCCAACATCGGCTTTTATCCATATCTCAATCCTACGTGGCATTTTCACTAGATAAGGTTTAATCTCTGGATTTTCTGTCAGATTTTATGAGATAACATCATATGCAGGAATAAAAGTTAAAACTTGGCAACAAAATGTTGTTATTTTTTTATTTAATACATAAAAATTGATCAGTTAAAATTAACGGTTTCTGTAATTTGATTGCCGGAAAAAGTAACCGTTAACGGTGAAGAAATTTGAATTGTTGTTAAGAAATTTGAATTGCATCCAATGCAATGACTCCTGTACGTGAAACAGTGTATTGTTCACATCATACAGACCTTTAATAAAAGCTTTTGATAAGCCGGATTTGCCAACACCGGCTTTTATTCATATCTCAATCCTACGTGGCATTTTCACTGGACAAGGTTTAATCTCTGGATTTTCTGTCAGATTTTATGACATAAGGTACGGTACGGTAATGAAACAGTGTATTGTTCACATCATACAGACCTTTAATAAAAAGCTTTTGATAAGCCGGATTTGCCAACACCGGCTTTTATCCATATCTCAATCCTATGTGGCATTTTCACTGGACAAGGTTTAATCTCTGGATTTTCTGTCAGATATTATGAGATAAGGTTCTGTACTTTATATATATACTACCTACATCGACTCCCAACTCTCACCTCTCATAACTCTCATACAACTCTCACATAACTCTCATACAGAAACGCTCAAACAACTCTCATTTTCCCCAACCATGTCTGAATTTACCACACTCCTTGTTCATCTAGGCCCTGGAAATGAACTTTCATTCCAAGACGGTTACTTGATTGGCGATGCATCATCCCGTCGTATTGTTTTCCCTCTGTACCAGAAGGTCAGCCTTGCTACTTTCAAAGAGACGGCGTACAACAAATTTGCTGTGAGCAGTGAATTCTATAACCTTAAACTAACCCTGTGGTACACCTTCGGAGATCATGTTTTCCAGAGCGAAATGGTAGACGATGAAACTTTTGGAACAATCTTTTATTTGAGTTCCGGCAACCCTCATTATCAAGCACAAATTCAAGCACAATTTTTCCCAGTGCCTCAACAAACACAATTTTCTTTTACAGACCAGATGAGGAACATTCAATTACACAATCCTCATCAGTGTCAAGATGGGTTTCCATCATCCTACACCGATCACTTTCAACATTCTTCTTATGCTGAGCAACCCGAGTTCCCATCAAGGCATGTTGAACAGTATAAAGAAGAAGCCCAGAACCCTGAGATTAGTCAACACCATGGCGAACAACCCCCCCCCCCCCCCCCACACACACACACACACTACCAAGACGAAGAGGCACCTTTTGGTGGAGACGGCCGTTCTGATGACGATAACGACACGGTCGAGGAATATGCACCAGAAGACTATGCAATTCTTGGAGACGCTTCGGAGGATGAAGGACGGCACGATGAGCTCGTACTTCATCGTGAATATGATGAAAGGGTCTTGGAATCAGACGCTGGTTTTGTGGGGGAGGAAGAATGGAATCGTCTTCCGTTCAACGAAGAGGACGAAACGGTGGAGTATTGGCGTGAAGGCGATGACCCACGTGCCAAAGTGTACTTCAAAAACAAGGCACAATTTGTATATGCAATCAGAATATGGTTGCTAAAAAATAATAGGGAAATGTACTTGATGGACTCGAGGCCAGAGGCTTGGAAAGCAATATGCTTCACAGCGGGTCCGGACTACCGAGGCGACGAACACTGGTATCCATGTGAGTGGAGTGCTAGGGGTTCAAGTAGAAACAGTAGGGGATTATGGAAGCTGGCAGTTTGGAACCCAAGGCACAATTGTGTAGGATCGGTCGTAAGAAATAACAACCGTTCTTTGTCGGCAAGCATGATTGCAACAAAAATTTGTCACCAAATCAAGCTGGACCTTACATACAAGGTAAAACACATCATTGCAACTGCCAAAGATACTTGGAACGTGGACGTGTCTTACTGTAAAGCTTGTAATGCCCGTAGAATAGCCATTGAACGGCTCTACGGAACATGGGAGAGCAATTTTACTGAGCTTCCGGCGTACATTCAGGAATTGGTCCACCAAAAACCCGGTACAATCGTCAACTGGTTACATGCCCAAAATGCAAACCCAGAAAGTCTAGAAACATTTAGGTATGTATTTTGTAAATTTCCAACAAATATTTTGATATAGTAAAAAGTAAACTGCATATATTATGATATAGTAAAAAGTAAACTGCATATATTAAATTACAAAATACTTTAAAAATCAAACCTTTAAAAACGTAGTTTAATTCTAATACTCATATTAATGATTACAGTTTTCTTTTTAGGTATGTATTTTGGGCTTTTGGACCTGCCATTCAAGCATTCAAGCATTGTATTCCCTACGTAGTTGTCGATGGCACCCATTTGAAAGGAAACTATCGCGGTAAGCTTCTTACAGCCGTGAAGAAAAACGGAAACGGGGATATACTTCCTCTTGCTTTCGCCATGGTTGATAATGAGTCAAATGAGAGCTGGTGATGGTTTTTGCTCAACTTCCGTAATAATGTTGCCGTAGTTCATTCAGATAAAGCCTTGTGTGTGATTTCAGACCGTCATTCAGGTTTGATCAACGCAATAGCTGAAATGGATGACTGGCATCATCGTTACTGTCTAAGACACATAAGGAGTAACCTTATGACGACGTTTAAAGACCACAAGTTGAAAAAATGGTGTTGGCAGGTCGGCACTGCAACTCAGCGGAGAAAGTATAGGTACGTAGTTTCGCAATTGAGAGGGATAAAACAAGAAGCTTGGGATTGGCTGAAAGCAATTGGTTTGAGGAAGTGGACATTGATGCATGATAAGGACTATGTACGTTGGGGAAACACCACTTCAAACAATGCAGAATCATACAACAATGTGATACGCACAGTGCGCATGATGTCTATCAAGGCATGTATAGAAGGTACGTTCAACCTTACAAGAGCACACTTTGTACAAAACTTCGAGAAATCTACAAACTGCAATTCACCTCTTGCAACAGCCATGTGGAAACTCTACACTGGTCGGGAATCATATGCCACTCATCAGGAGGTAACACCTTACAATATCTCAGAGGGTGTTTATGAGTGTCGCACAAATGACCCCACAACCATGGGTGGGGAAAACACATACACAGTCACTTTTCCAGAAAAGTCTTGTACTTGTGGAAAGTGGCAAATGCAAAGGATTGTTTGTTCCCATGGAATGGCTGTTGATGGACACGTGAACGGTCCTACTCGAAGAAACCATGAAGCTGCTCCTGTAATGGCTTCGAAATTCTATAGCACAGATAAGTGGAGAAAGCAATATAACGCACAGTTTCGGCCACTACGACACATCGACTACTGGAGACAACTGAACTGGACCATCGTGGCGCATTCAAGAATGATAATTACAAAAAGGGGAAGAAAGAAACAAAGAAGAATCCGTAACTAAATGGACGAGCCAAGCGGAAGTGCAAGTGGAAGTAGAACCCGAACGTGTAGTGGTTGTGGACAAACGGGTCACAACAGCCGCAGCCGGAATTGCCCACGTAACCAAAATTAGTGTGTATCGTAACTTCTCCATTCTATCTTTTTATGTAATCACTTGTTCATTCTATATTGGGATTAAGAGGGCCATTTCTTACTTTTAGTTGTTATTTTTTGTAAAAAAAATTATTTTCTGTCCATTTTGTACATAGCATTAATCATACAAAACAAAACCAGAAATAATAATCTAACTTTTATAAACTCTAACACAATAACATATTAACAAAACACAATTTGGAATTTCTAATAAAAATCATCACATTACATAAATAATTAACCCTAAACACTAACACATAACCATTTTCAAAACAAAAAAACTAACCAAAATGATTTTTTGCCATTTTGTACATAGCATAAAACACACGAAAAAAACAAGAAATAAAAATATAACTTTTACAAACTCTAAAACAATAACATATTAACAAAATACAATTTGAAAATTTTCATAAAAATCATAAAATTACATACATAATTAACCCTAAACACTAACACTTAACCATTTTCAAAACAAAAGAAAAACTAAAAACCTAAACCGCCTAACAATACCGGAAACCGCCTTAGAAAATCGCCAAAAATTTAATCAAAAGTCGGGACAATAAGCTAGTGGAAATCCGACGTGGCCGCTGACATGGCATAAGTCGGCATTCCCAATGCCGGCTATACGAGAATCACAACTTTTTTCCGGTGAAATCCACCGGCGCTAATTCCGGTGGAGAAAAATCCATTCCGGCCAAATTTTCAATCGTGTCAAACACGAGCCCCGAATTTTACGTTTACGCATTATATAGAGTCTGTCTTTTGTCTCGGCATCTATTCTGTCTACTCTAATTTTTCGTTTAATAATAAATTTTAATCTGTAATTTTTATCTATTTTAATTAATAAAATTGTACTACGTTGCCTACGGAAATTTCTAAAAAAAATTGGTTCTTACATCATTTGTGAACAAATAAAAATTGAATACTCACAATAGAGGTTGTGAGAGTTGCATTCACACATTATCAAAATATATAAAATTTATTACATTTTCATCCATTTAACCCTTTTTGTTATCCCATTTCTTAGTGTGTATGAACAAAACAATAAAAGAAGTGTTGGTGGTGCTTGGTTTAGCAATAGTGATGGTGTGGAAGTGATGATGGTTGGTTGGGTGATATTTGGTGGTTGGGTGGTGGAGGTTGGGGTGGTAGGATATGGTAGTACAATGGGGGAATGTAGCGTTGCAGTAGCGATGGCTGGAGAAAATGGTAGTGTTCGTTTAAATAGATGAAAATATATACCTTTAATATGCATAAAGAGATTGATTCTTTGGATCGCTTATTGGATAGATGACTTGTTTTTCTAATCCTTTGTATTGTGTCAATGGATCAATAGATCGATCATATCTAATTTGCGTCAAGATCGAGTTCATTAGCATATCGCACTATATTTTTGAAAAGAAAAGTTATGTTTGGAAGAGTTATATAGAGTAAAGAATAAAATTGCTAGCTTCACTGCCGGCCTAATTGGTGAGTCGTATGTTAAATCTTAAGAAACTATAAGCATAAACTACATTAATATCTTAATCTTACGAAACTATAAGAAAATATTAGCTAGTTTCACTGCCGGCCTAATTTTAATACATATGCATTATAAATTTATAGTTTGTTTATAATATTTACTTCATGTTTAAAACTTTTAATCTCATGATAGTTCTTTTTTCTATAATAACTTTGCTACATATATTGCTTACAAAGTTTTCTAATTGCAAAACATAATATTTTTACTTAAAATAATTAGTAAAAACTTATAATTAATATATTATTTCAATAATATAAATTTTATGAAATTGCCTTTATTAGGTGGTTGTATTTTATATTTCATTGTTTCAATGTTATGACTTATTTTGTTGTCTTTGTTCTCTTCAACTATTGCAAGCAACTTTGACATCTTTGAACCATGACTATATGTGTCAAGTATTCTTAATTAACACAATAGCACGTCACTTGATAATGGTGAATTTGACTAAACTTTTAGTTTTTGTACTTGAAAAGAGTTTATAAAGTTCAAGAAATAAAAATATTAATATTTCAACAGAAATTTTAAGACGCATATGGTGTATAATATACATTTTTCACCTTTTATATGACTCGATTTGTAGGGGTTGCGTTTACCTCCATACAGACTGGAATAGTGTAAATCTATCTATAAAATGAAATTGGTGTGTTCTTACGATAAATAATCACATAAAAAAGTTTAAACCCGATACATCAAACTTTAATATAAAATTACTAATGCCAATAAGCGATTTGAAAAGTAGTTAGTAGGTACATATAGGTTATGTCAAAAATATTACTAAAATTATTATTTCATTTATAAAGTAGTACATAATTTTCATTTTTATTATAAACAAAATTTTAAATAAAATATTTATTCCCAATATATGAAAAATAAAATAATAAGATTGGAGAAAATTATCTTTCTTATTTCTGTTGTCGAATTTCAAAAATCTCATGCCTTACTAAAAGCATCATATAATTTATTTGATTTATTGGAAATATATATACGCATTTGTAAAAATTAGGGGCGAGCAAAAACCGGACAGAAAACCCAAAATTCGAAAAAATCGATAAAAATCGAACCATAAAACCCGACCGAATACAAAAACCGATGGTTTGGGTTTTGATTTTTGGGAAACCGAAAAAAACTGTTCAACTTGGGTCGGAGGGTAAAACCGAACCGAAAAACCCTCAACCGAACCATTATATGTAGGTCAATTTTAATATGTTCACTGTTAGTAGATATTTTAAGTTTTATTTTTTTTCCTTTGTCTAAAATTCTAAATCATCCTAATTAATTACCCTCTAAACACAGAAATTCTCAATACTAATAGTGAATACTCAAAGTTCTCTTTTCTAAATTGTCAATCTCATACTTATCAATGAGTAATCTTTTTGTGCCATGTAGGCCACAATACTCATCAACATATAAGTTTATTTCTTCAATTTTGATTTATTTTTTTTGTTGCCATGTAGGCTATAGTTTACTAAACATATAGTATTTTTTTTCTTCTTAATTTTGTGTTTAAAGTTTTCCGATTCATATAATTATGTTCTAGTAATATGCACAACTTCATGTTATAAGTTGTGAACTGCTCCGCCAATTATTGCGTAACATAGGCTTCCATTTGAGATTTATTTCACAAGTTTTCCTTGACAGATCTATGAATTTGCCCAAATCCAAAAACCGAAATAAAAACCAAACCAAACCGAAAAAACCGAAACCGAGTGGAATCGAACCAATATAGAAACCGAACCAAAGGGTTTGAAACTTTCAGGAACCGAAATTTCAATTGAGGTTCGGGTTGAGTTCGAAAGCGACTCAAACCGATAAATGCTCACCCAAAAATTGTGTAACATAAATTTCATGGGATCAACAACATGCTTGAAACATTGGGCTTTTAATGACTATAATAAAGCCCAAGATCTTACCATATACACATATGCACATTTCAATAGATAGGCCTTCAGCTAAATCTTCTCATTTGGGCTTTTAATTATTTTAGTGTTTCTATCTTTGAAATCCAAATATTACAAGTTTTATAGATGTCACTAGTCCATTTAAATAAACCATGAATACTCTTTCTTTTACGAATTAGATTTTGAAATATACATAATCAAATCTTTTACGAATTAGATTTTGAAATATATATAATTAAAGTAAGTGACATTCTTTTGAAATGGATTACCTTTTGGTTAATGTAAGGAAATAAAATAAGAAAGTTGAAGTTTAAAATTATCTGAAAACAAAAAAAAGATGAATATAAATGTCTTTCTGCTTGAAAAATCTCTCCTCACCTTTTTTAATATAATCGATGATAACATCCATCAAAATACATGAAAAAAAAGACATAAAATATTTAAAAGATATAAGCATTAACGGTTAAGTTCTTATTTTCCTAAACCTTTTCGGGTATCCCTAATCTTCTCTAAAAAATATACATTTCAAGATTTTAACAACAACAACAACAAAAAAAATACTAATTACTAATGGTTATATCTATGTACCAAAAAGTTACAAAGGACCCCCATGCCCCATGGCTTTGTTTGATGTTCAAGGCTTTTAGTAATGAAGGACATTCCTTTAAATACTAATAATTTATATGTTCGTAAATGTCATGAATGAATGAATACTCTTGCTTTTTTCAAAGGTTAGGTTTTAAGATATTAACTACCAAAACACCCTACACTTTTATTGAAGTTGGTTAAAGATACAAAGTACCCACTTGATTTGATGATATTATTTATGGTATTAAATTTCACCTTAAACATATTAAATACTAAAAAAATTGTACTATCGAAAATATATTTCAAGATATTAACAAACAAAATAAATATATTTTATATCAAAGTAAATAGTGAGTCGAATATTAACATCTTCATAATCAATTTGTTTTTCTTTAAAACTAGTCAAATTTTTTTCTATATGATATCCATCACATATCCATAATCCGTGTGTCTTCTTTATATATATAGTGAATGGTTCATGCGAGAACTAAAATTTCTGAGAGAACTGCGAGAACTAAATCTAAACCTTTGATTAATTGATCTATGGTTGTGAAGTAAGGTGGCAGTTTCGTAAATATAGTAAAAAATAAATGCTATTTGATAAATGCTTTAGGGGTATTATCGGAACTTATTTAAAACAAAATTAATTTTATATTTTTAATTAAATATATATTTAACCTAATCAGTTATCTCACAAAAAAATAAACCGCCGTCCCTTTCGAATCTCTCTTCATCGGCGCAAAAGAGAAAAAGAATTGGGATCGAATTATTGCATGTATGTTTTAATTTACTCTTATGTATGCGTATGTTTCACATACATGTTTTTTTCTAAGTCAATTATGGTGGCTATGTTTCTTTTATATATCTAAGTACTATTTTGATTTGTATATTTCTATTAAAGTTTAAAGTTTTTTTTTCATGGTTTTTTGTATTCTTGTTCTTACAATTTAAGTTTGGTAGTTTAAAGTTTTTATTGATTATAATTCATGTTTTGAAGACTGTTAAAAATTATATTTAATTTCATAGATCATATTTAATGTTTTAATTTTGTAATTTTAGGTGATCAAAGTGAAGATTCTCATAAAGAAAAATTAAGATTGGGATGATGAACACGATGATGCAGAATACGTGCGTTATGATTTTATGGAAAAGAGTTATTGTTCACTTGTAAACATGGAGTGTGCATTAATGAACTTCACAAATATTTTACAAAAAGTTATATTATAATCACCTCCATGCACATATGAACAAGTTTGTGCATAGATGAACATCACATTTGAACATCGTCACGTGTTCATATATTATCACAGTTGTTCATATATTATCATAGTTTGTTCATATATTATCCTAATTGTTCATTTGTAAACATTAAGGTGCGATCATATTAACACACATAAAAGGGAGTTTAGTACTGAAAAGTTAGGGTTCTCTAAATAAATAATTCTTACTGAAGCATCATATATATTAAAGTGAAATTAATATATTTGTATATTTATCTTTTCCCAGTTGCTATGTAAAGAACGATATTGGTAACCATGCGAAAAAATCATTGGCAGAAGGTTTTTAATAAAGAAAAACATTTGTTCATAAATGCACAAGATTTAAAATACTAAACCAATCAACGAATTATATTTTTTTTCCCAGGCCACACAAAAGTTTTACAGAAAATGATAATTACTTTAAAATGATATGTAGTGAAAAAAAGGAATACATTAAGATTAGAGAGAAAAGAAAAAAAAATCTAAATTACAAATAAGAAGATTACTATTTTAACCTTTTTAATTTCAGAAAAAGGTTTAATATTCAAAAATAAATGAGTGGCTGAGAATGAGTTCTCGCAGTTCTCGCAAAAATCTGAGTTCTCGCATGAACTAATCCCTATATATATATATATATCTTTAATATAATATAAAAGAGGGGCCTTAAATGCCACATGGCGAAGCAAGATCTGTTGGATGGATTAACCTCTTTGATGTCAGCCGTTAGATCAGATTGATGATGTCATCAAATATTATTTTCATTTTACACCTCTTACAATACATAATTACATTCTCTCTTTTATTCAATCTCTCCTCAAATAAAAAACATAATTATAATTTATTTATAGAATCATTTAATTTAGACTATAATTTACCTTATTATTATTCTAAAATCTCCATACACAAAATATCAAACCATGTGTATAAAAATAAAGGTGTATATGCTATTATAACTATAAACAATATGTGTATAAACGTAAAAGTATATATATATATATATATATATATATATATATATATATATATATATATATATATATATATATATATATATATATTCAATCTCTCCTCAAATAAAAAACATAATTATAATTTATTTATAGAATCATTTAATTTAGACTATAATTTACCTTATTATTATTCTAAAATCTCCATACACAAAATATCAAACCATGTGTATAAAAATAAAGGTGTATATGTTATTATAACTATAAACAATATGTGAATAAACGTAATAGTATATATATATATATATATATATATATATATATATATATATATATATATATATATATATATATATATATATATATATATATATATATATTCTACGTACAACAATATTTTCTTATAATAAATTAAAATCTACATAAAAATAAAATTCATGATTCAATTTTTATTTTTTTCCGCGTTATCGCGGGACAATAATCTAGTATATATATATATATATATATATATATATATATATATATATATATATATATATATATATATAAGGTTGGTTTCAAATTAGAACCATCTAAATATTTAGGGGGTGTTTGTTTGAGCTTATATAATGGGCTTATTAGCTTATTAGCTTATGTAAGGTATATAAGCTCCTTTTTAGTGTTTGTGTAAGCTTATTAGCTTAGGCTTATTAGCTTATGTAAGGGTGTTTTCATAAGCCCAATTTTTGTGGCTTATGAGCTTATGTAAGATTTTCCTCCTTTTTTTCTATGATAAGCTAATAAGCTAAGCCAAACACTTATCAAATATTTATAAGCTTTTATTTCATAAGCCATAAGCTACTTATCTTAGATAAGCTTAAGCCCATTAAATAAGCTTACACAATTTAACAAAACTCACTTTATTTTCAAAATTAAATAACTTTTAAATTATAAACTTTTACGAAATAAAAAATATATCATTAGAACGAGTATTTAATTTTTTTTAAGAAAAATATACACTTTTTAAATTTTGACGATTTTTTTTTTTTTTTTTTTTTTTTTTTTTTTTATATTCACTGGTGTATATACACTGATGAATACCATCTTATACACTTGTGTATACGTGTGTATTCAGTGATGAATATATGGTTAGAATGTACGTCTCGAACTAGTTCATACACCGGTGAATAGAAGTGTATTTACTTGTGTATTCACTAGTGAATATATTGTTCAAATGTGTTTTTGGCGAATAAGTATATACACCAGTGTATATTTAGTATATACACTAGTGTATATAACGGGAAAAAAAGTCGTCAAAAGTATATCAAGTGGGTGCTCGTTGGAAAGAGAATTAAATGCTTGTTTAAATGGTGTAATTAATTTTTACTAAAACCTAATTATACTCTAGATATGTCAATTTAAAGTTAATTGTTAATTTAATGTAGGTTTTAAATTAGTGATTAAAAAGTGGTTCCTATGGTTCCTAAATATTTAATGGTTCCTATTTGAACTCATATATATATATATATATATATATATATATATATATATATATATATGGGGAAGTGAATATGGGGCTTTTACACATGTAAACTTACATGCGAAACTCATTAAAAACTATGTCGTTTTGTGGTTTAAATGCTTTTCAACGTTTGATTTGTCCTATATTCATCAAGGGAGATGTGATCCCCAAAATGCAGGGGATCATTGTTTATTATGAAAAAGTTATAAAAAGTGACTTCGATATATGCCTAGTGATGACAAAAAAAACATATCTTTTTGAAAGACACGATTAATGAAGAAAAAGATGTGAATAGATAAACATTTGTAAAGTTAGTTAATAAATATGATTAAAATTATATAGATTTGAAGAATTTTTAGCGAAACGACATATATTTTGATGAGTTTTGCATGTAAGCTTAAATGTATAACAACCTCATATTCACTTTTCCCATATATATATATATATATATATATATATATATATATATATATATATATATATATATATATAAATATATATATATATATATATATATATATATATGTATGTATGTATGTATGTATGTATGTATGTATGTATGTATGGATGGATGGATGGATGGATGGATGGATGGATGGATGGATGGATGGATGAGGTAATAAATAGATTTGGATCCGATAAGAAATGTATTTTTTGTGAGAAATGAAATTGATTCAATAGATTTTCATTTTGATTCAAAGTTTTCGAAAGAATAAAAAATCACATAATGTATGAATCGAAGTTAAAAATCGTAATATAATCACTATTTTTATGGATATATTGAATCATAACTACATAAAGTTGATATTTTTAAAAGTATAAAATTATGAATCAAAATAGAAATTTATTGAATCAATGCCTTTTCTCATATTCTTATCGAAAATCCATTTTCTCACATGATCCTCCTTTTATATATATATATATATATATATATATATATATATATATATATATATATATATATATATATATATGTTCCAACCAAATATATATTGTACGCTATTTTTATTGCATTATGATTTGCACACTATATAAATTACTATTTTGAAAATAATTTTAAATAATTGTTATGTGTTATAGCATCTAGCTACTAGCATAAGTTACTTATAATGGTCATGCACAAAGTAATTTATATATAAATCAACATTTTATTTTCATTCTAACACTAACTTGTTTTATAATAAATGACTATATATCACATATTAATGTCATATAAAGTTTAATCGAAAATATGCTTATCAAAAGTGAAAAAGAAGAAAAAGAAATCATCCAAAAAGTATAGATTATATGAAAAAATGAATGTTTTATGTTTCCTAGAATAATTATAACTTTTTTATATAACTTCATATATCTATCTATCTGTCTAATAAAAAGTGACTATTTTCTACTATTATATGCCTTAAAAATTGACTCGTCAGCTATTCTTTTCTCTAATCCCGATAGCCTATTTTCTAAATCAATACTCCGAGAAAAATGTGTCGGTCTTATATCCTATTCAACCATCTCTCACTTCATCATTCTTTCATTTATCAAAATTTTCCCTAAATTTCCTTTTCAGGATTTGAAGATATTAAGCAAGAAGCATAGTCCGTGCCTAAAAGGTATTCGATGAAATGTATGAGAGAAAAACAAATGCCCTTTCACTCTTCTATGTCAATGTATTGATTTTATTAAATATATCGTTCCTTCTTAAAGCTTGGAAGGGGTTCTCTTAGCCTTGTTTCAATATATATGCTTATTAATTGTTATCCTCCAATAGTGCATAAGCTTTCTTTTGAGTTAAAGGGTTATCGTTAATGTTGTTAGTGTGGTTCTTTACACCTTTGCTATAGTATGTGATATGAGTGTATAATACGCTTTTCTATGGGGTTAGTTTTCATAAATTATTAGAGTATGGGGAATAATAACTTGAGTTATGGATGGTTGTGAGATTTTTTTGCTGACATGCCACCCACAACTTGAATTATGGATTTATTGATGGAGTGATAACTTAAGTTGGGAGAGATGTGAGACCCTCAGTTTTTTTTTCTTTTTTTTTTTCTTCCTTTTTAACATTAAATTAATTTAAAAAAATATTTTGTTAAAATAAAAACTAATACAATTTATTTGATAGACTGTATTAATAGAAAGATCCTCCATAGAGTGAAGTTGCCGTAGTCCGGGTCTTAATGCCTATCACACTAGCCTGTGCCACACTAGGTGGAGCAACAGTAGTGTGAGCCCTTTCTACATAGTCACTCATCTCCCTTGTGACTACCTCTATGAGTTGGGGTGAGACCTCAGGTGTACCCTCAGAGAATGAAAGAGATTTATAAACTCCAAAGGTTTGAGAGTCATTAACATCATCATCATCATCATCATCTCTAGTAAATACAGATGTGTATCGAAAGGTCTTAGGGTTTTGGGTTCCAGAAACAAGGGTTGAAGGACCCCCTTGAGTCTGCACATGCAACTCTGCATCAGTCATGGTCTCAGGCATGAATGTTTGTGTAAGTGATCCAGCTTCAAAAGCTGGTGTACTTGAGCCTGGTACAACAGGTGGTTCAACAAGTGGAGCTTCAGTCTGATCAAGAGTTTGATCAGCTGGAATTTCAGCATGAGTTTCTAGAACCTCAGGCTCCTTAGGAGCAATAATGGGTGGAGTAGAAGAAGTGGGAGGTGTGGGTTGAGATGCACATGGGTTAGATGATCCCTCACCTCCAGAAGCAGAAGATACCCCCAACATATTTTGAAAGAGTGGGTATTATCAGAATCAGTAAAAATTTTACCTATCTTCCTCATTAAAGTAAATGTTTTTGAAGAATGGAAGGAAGACATGTAAAGGTTTTCGTGTGGAATAAGGTTTTCCACTTCCTTTGAAAAATTTCTGCCAGAAATCTAGGGTACATCGAAAACTTACCCTTGGCAGTGATATTATTTGTCATCCCCTGAAAAATCATTTTTGAAAAATTGTATACTTGGTCTGTAGCCAAACAAGCCATTACAGTAGCAATAGGCACGTTCAGTTCATTCCAAGTACTGTGTTTGGGGGAGATGCAGGTTTGGATTATGTGGCCAAAAAGTTTCCATTGTTTTGGAAACAATGCGTTTGGAAAGGTTAAACGTGTAGGGGGTCCAGTGTACCCCATACGGCCCATAATCTCAACCAAATTTTCGTTAAGAATAGTGATTGTACCTGCTTCATCATCAAGCTGTAGATGAGTACGAATGATGGCTTCCGTGATGATGATAGGTTTGGTATCAATGACAACATGTATACAAGGAACTCCGTTTTGTTGACCGGCGACAGCTGACACCCAAAATTCTCTAATGTGGAGACTTCGAATTGTAGGGTTTAGAGTTAAAGCATGTTTTATTTTTGAGCGATTTAAGAAATCGATGAGTGGATGAAACCCCATTGTATCTTTACTCTTAATGAGATAAGCCACCATTGTGCTGTTCATAGAAATCGAGATCCATTGATGATTGCTTAAACTTGTTTTTCAGAGCTTAGAAAAGAGGGTTTCTTAGAGAGGGTTTTCTTGAAAGTTGTGTCAAAATGATGGACTTGGCTCGCAGGGGAGGTGCATTTATAGTTTTTCAAAAATGTCGAAAAAGACTAAAATACCCTTCATCAGTATCACATGGACCACAAACGACAAGAGAAACTTGATCAGTTATCCCTTCATATTCTAAGTGCTGATCAGTAGGAACCCACATCAGTATGTAGATTTCATGCTGATCAGTAGAGTCAATCATCAGTAGTTCCCTTCCTTTGCTTTATTAGTATAATCTTCTCATACTGATCCGTAAGATAAAACTGTTGTACTGATCAGTATTTCGTTTCGTCCTTCGCCAGTAGGCACTTGATGACTTGTATGTTTCAGCTGATCAGTAGGAAAGTCTTTGCAATATGACAAAACTTTCTAAGTTGTTTCCACAACTGATCAGTAGAAACATTGAACTTGAATTCCATCAGTAGTTACTAAGTTACAAGTGATCAATATTTCTTTTCATCTACTGATCATTAGTCAAAAAGTACTTTTTTTTTGTTGGTTTGTACAATACAGTTTTAACTAACACATATAATACTAAATTTACAAAAAGTTTTACAGATTAACCAAGCACACATGTGTTGATTTTGAAAAGATCATATTCAATTGTCATTTATCATGCCTATTGAGTTCACCAAAAATGTATATTTTCCCATATCAAATGCTTTTGTGAAAAGATCTTAAAATTGATTATCAGTGTGAACCTTTTCTACTTGAATAAGTTTCTTTTCATTGCAATCTCTTATAAAGTGAAAACGAATTTCTATGTGCTTGGTTTTGTTGTGTTTGACTGGATTATTTATGATGCAAATGGTTCTTCTATTATCAATGAAAATAGGAGTTTTAAGAAATGACATACCATAGTCCAGCAATTGGTTTTGAATCCAAAGAACTTGAGAACAGCAACTGACAGCTGCAACATACTCTGCTTCAGTTGAAGAGTGGACACATTGGTCTGCTTCTTGCATTGCCATGACACCAGTCTTGAGCAAAATAATTGACATCCCCCGGAAGTAGACTTTCTGTCCATGTTCTCTCCCCCATAATCACTATCCGTGTAAGCAATAAGATCAAATGGAGACTCCTTTGGATACCATAATCCCAAGCTTGGTTTCCTTTTCAAGTATCTAAAGATCCTTTTGACAGCAGTCAAGTGAGAAACCTTAGGGTGACAGTGATATCTTGCACAAACACACACACTAAACATAATATCTGGTCTTGAAGCAGTTAGATACATTAAAGAACCTATCATTGATCTATAAAGGTGCTCATCAACCTCTTCACCCAACAGATCAGCTGCTAAGTGCTTGTGAGTTTCAAATGGTGTGCTTACATGCTTGCTGTCCTTGAAACCAAACTTTTCTAAAATATCCTTCACATATTTTTATTGGTGAATGAATATCCCAGAAGGTATTTGCTTGACTTGAAGACCAAGAAAAAAGTTTAGCTCACCCATAGAGCTCATTTGAAATTTCTTGTACATGATCTTCTCAAAGTCTTGGCATAGGCACTTGTTTGTAGACCCAAAAATAATGTCATCAACATAAATTTGCACCAATAAAATGTCCTTTTTCACACTCTTGATGAACAAAGTCTTATCAATAGCTCCCCTCTTGAATCCATTCTCTAGTAGGTATACTGAGAGAGTATCATACCAGGCCCTTGGAGCTTGATGAAGACCATATAGAGCTTTGTCAAGCCTATATACCATATCTGGGTGGTCTGGATCTTCAAAACCAGAAGGTTGACACACATACACCTCCTATTCAATTTTTCCATACAAGAAAGCACTTTTTACATCCATTTGATAGACTGTATTGATAGAAAGCACTTTTCCATACAAGAAAGCACTTTTTACATCCATGTGATAGAAAGCACTTTTCCAAAGATGCAAAAGCTAGAAAGATCCTAATTGCCTCCATTCTAGCAACAGGAGCAAAGACTTCATCATAGTCAATGCCCTCTTCTTGAGTGTATCCTTGAGAAACTAGTCTGGCTTTGTTCTTGATAACAATGCCTCTTTCATCAGTCTTGTTCTTGAAGATCCATTTTGTTCCAATTAACTTATTCCCATTAGGTAGTATAACCAATGTCCACACTTCTTGAAGTCTGAATTGAAGCAGTTCTTCCTGCATTGCTTCAACCCAACTTGGTTCTTTCAATGCTTGTGTTACCTTCTTTGGTACTATTTGAGAAATGAAGCACGCAAACAAGCATTCATTCAAGCTTCTGTAAAGTCTTCCCCTTCTTTGAACTGAAGAATTTACATCACTTAAGAGTTGATCAAGTGGATGTTCCTTATTGATTCTTTGAGCTGGATGAATGTCTTCCACAATGGTTGATTCCAGATTAGTGTCATTTGTTTCTGGAAGAACCCCTTCATCATCAGATGGTAATGACTCATCATATACCATTTCTTCTTCATCATTTGAAATCGGCTCAGTCAACGGAACATTTTCATCAGGTTGACTTTCTTCCTCTTGAGATGATTGAACTTCAATTCCTTCTTGATCATTTACAACTACTTGATTTTGAACAACACCAGGAGGATCCGCAATATAAATTGGGAAGTACACAAATTCTTCGCGTTCTTTGTTTTGGAGTTGATCAGTAGATGGCCTTTGTAGATGCTGATCAGTAGAACCTTCAGTGGACAGGAACTGATCAGTATTTTCACCTGGTTGGTACTGATCAGTAGGATCCTTTCAACTTGAAGTTTCAGCTGATGTTGTACATGTTCCTGCATCAGTACTGACTACAAAATGATATCCTAAGGATTTTGTTAGTTCATCGATATCAAATAGCCAATCAGGACCACTACCATTAGCATTTAGGGTTCTCCCATTAAAAGTAACGTTGGCACTTTCTTCTACTAATTTAGATTTTATGTTGTAGACTCTAAATGCCTTACTTTGAGAAGAATACCCTACAAAGAACCCTTTCATTACTTTGCTATCAAACTTTCCTAAATGTTCTTTAGTGTTTAAAATTGTACAAGGACACCCAAATGGTTATAAGAAGCTTATAAGTGGCTTTCTCTTGCGAAAGAGCTCATATGGGGTCTTTGTAAATGATTTAACAATTGACACTCTGTTTTGAACATAACAGGCAGTATTGACAGCCTCTGCCTAGAAAGTGATGGGAAACTTAGCATCTGCTAACATTGAACGTGCAACTTCTATGAGAGTCCTATTTCTCCTTTCAGCAACACCATTTTGTTGAGGAGTCCTAGGGGAACTAAATTGTCATTTTATGCCTTTATTCTCATAAAACACATTCATGTCATGATTCTTAAATTCTTTCCCATTGTCACATCTTATGGTTTTTACCTTTTGGTTTGTTGTGTTTTCTATCCTAACTAGAAATGATCTAAGAATTTCTCCTATTTCATCCTTAGAGTTAAGAAAGAAAACCCAAGTAAAACGTGAAAAGTCATCAGTAATAACCAAGCAATATGACTTCTTTCCCATGCTTTGGATGTGGGTTGGGCCAAACAAATACATATGCAACAATTGTAAAATAGTATCATTTGAATTGACTTCTTTAGAGTTATGTGACACTTTGTGCTACTTGCCTTTCAGACAAGAGACACAATGATCAAAACATGAAAATTCCTTTTGAGGTAGACCTCTTACAAGATCATTTTTGACAAGTTTGTTCATGTTTTTGAAATTCATGTGACACATTCTTCTATGCCACAAAGAAGACTCATCTAAAGATGCTTTTGATATAAAACATTGTTCTTTTTCCAATGTTGCATTGGCCATATCCAAGCATTATACGTTCTCTCTCCTTGGAGTTCTCAAAATGATCATGATTTCATTAGTTTTGAACTTAGGATCAAGAAAGATACATTCTTTTGTAGTAAACAACACAAAGTTCTTATTGTCACATACCTGAGATACACTTACCAGGTTGTATTTTAGTTCCTTGACATAAAGAACATTGTCAAAGGTCATCTTACCACATGTAACGGTACCTTTACCCGTGATTCTTCCCCCTCTAGGATTTCCCCCAAAAGAAACGTATCCTCCATCATAATCAACGAAATTTTGAAGGAAGTCTCTGTTGCCAGTCATGTGCCTTGAGCAGCCACTATCAACATGCCATAATCTCCATAATCCTACTTTCTTTAATGTTGGCTTGCTCTGCACATGAAAACAGGTTAATTCCTTTTAGGAACCCAAGCCATAGTTGTCTTGGGTTGACCTTTTGCATCATTATAATCAAAACGTTTTAAGTAAAGAGATGATGCATTTTGGGTTGTGAGTTTGTTAGTTTCAGTGTTACAAGTAGAATCAGTAGTGATTTTAAGTTTACTACTGATGGCATTTTTGTCATTACTGACGACCCTGTACACTTTCTTGCTACTGATGACAGTTTTTCTTTTGTGGCTACTGACATCAGTACTCACACCCTTCTCAGCTTTCTTACTGCTGACGACAGTTTTTTGTTTGTTTCTACTGAAATCAGTTTTTCTTTTGTCACTAATGATATTAGTAGTCATTCCCTTTTCAGTTTTTCCCTTAACAAAGTTTCTACTGATATCAGTAGGAACCTTTGCTTTGGCATTTTTCCTACTGTTGTCAGTAGTAATTTTTGCCTTTGCAGCGTTTCTACTGTCATCAGTAGGAACTTTGTTCAAAGTTCCCATCCCGTTTTTATTGAACACTTGATTGAAATAACAATTTTTTGCAATGTCTCTAATTTTTCCACAGATGTAACAACATCTATTTTCCGATTTAATGAAATTGGGATTTCTTTGTGCCATTAGGTTGTTCCAGTTTCTTTAATTTCCACGTTGTGGAGTTTTAGCACAATTACAAGAAAAACCTTTGATTTGATTCGACACATTTGGTATTTCATACGACAAAGATTTTTGTGCAGCTTTGGTGGACACATGTTTTGATTTTTTTGAAATCTTTGAAGATGATGCTTCATTTTTCACAATGGATTTGGCCTTTGATTTAACAATCTCAGAAACTTGTTTAATGATTTTCACATGTGCAACAGATTTTTCCCTTTTAGTTTCATTCTTTTCAAACAATTTTGGGAACAAATCTCTTACATCTGTTTCACAGTTTGACTGATTTGACATGTTAGGCTTTGAATTGATAGGGTCAGGATTCAAGATTTTCAAGTCAATACCCTCCTTCTGAATATTGTATTCAGGAGTTGGAGGAATATAGTTTTGATTAAATGGTGGTGACACACAATTGTAACCTACTCCAGATTTTGATTTTCCATGAACCCGGCTTTTCAAAATTTCTTCCATTGGTTTTGAAGACTTCTCATATTTGGTTATTGAAAGTTTGATTTGGTCAGACTCAAGTTTTGTTTTTGCCATTTTGATTTCAATGGCATCTACCTTTTTTAAAGCAGTGTCTCTTTCCCATTTCAAAAATTCAATTTTTTCTTCGTATTTTTGTTCATTTTGTTGATAAGCCTTAACTTGGTTTTCAAAGTTTATGATTATATGTCTGTATTCATTTCTACTTTGGTTGGCAATTTTTAACTCATCACAAACCGTTTGGTTGTGATCTCTGTACTCTTTAAGTTGTTTTATGCAAGATTGAGTACATAGTTTTGAAAGTACCTCAACAGGAATATAATCATTCACACCAGCCATCAAGGCTTGATTTGTTATGGCATCACCAGCTTCAAAGCTCCAATCAAAACCTCCATCTTCTTGTGTTGTTGTTGCAATAGCTGTGGAAGTAGGCTTTTCTTGGTTACTCTGATTTCGTTGAAAGCTTCCTGGTCTGCTTTCATTGTGGTAGTTTTGAGGACGCTTCTGATTGCTGTCTTTGTTTGGGCATTCCCTAGCAAAGTGACCAGGTTCTTGACATTCATAGCATTTCACCTTGCTTTTGTCAAAACCTGCAGTGTCATTTCTTTTGACAGCAAAGTTCCTTCTCCCACTCCGTTGAATGAATCTTTTCGTTCTAACACTTAGCATGGTCATCTGCCATTTAAGGTCCATCTCTTCCAGATCATCAGCGTGTAGTTGCTCCAGGTAATCTAAGATCAATCCTGAATTTACATGACTAGCATAGAAGGCTTCTCTAGCTATGTCATCAGGATTTTCATGTTGTGACCCTCTTGAAGAACTAACTCCACTAGCTACAAATCCTTGATCACAAGGAGATGCATTAACTTCTGGTGCTTTTGTTGACACAAAAGCAATGTTCTGTGGACTGCTGCTTGTTTGTCCCTTCTTTGAGTCAACTTCCCCTTCAAACACTCTTAGCTCGTTGAACACATCATCTAGCTACATTTCCTCGAAGGCATCACCTTGCCTATAGTTGATGGTGTATGGTATCCATTCTTCAGGAAGTGACCTTAGAAACTTCCTGTTTAGAGTGTCTTTGGAGATAACAATACCCACTATTTCCATTTCACTTGACAGCCTGTTGAATCTGTCAAAGATTTGGGTTAGAGCCTCCCCTCTTCCAGCTTTGAAAGCTTCAAACTGCTGGTTTAGGACCTCCTTATAATTTCTTCTCGTGCTTGCATTCCCACCAAATCTTTTCTCCAGAGCCTCCAATAGAGTCTTGGCGTCTGTGAACTTGCAGAACTTGTGTTGGTAATCGTTTGGAATAGCCAACAGCAAGCTGCTTAAAGCTTGACTTTCTATGTATCTCTGCTTTTTTTCTTGGTCTGTGGGTGGAGCAACCTCTCTACTTCCAGTTGTTGTGGTTATGGTTTTGTTGCCATTTTGAACTACATCCCATAGAAGATAATTGGTTTGAAGCATATACTGATAAATTTTATTTTTCCACATTCTATAGTTTGACGATGATAGAACTGGGACTCTATTTGCTTGAACACCATCATTCAAATCTGCCATTTTTTAAAGAGATTTTTTTTTGTTTTGAAGATTCAATCACAATTTTGCTTAACCCTTGTTTTAATTAGATATAGAGCACCTGAATGCTCTGATACCAATTGTGAGGATCGAACCAATTTTCCAATTAGATTAATTGATTTAAAGATTAAGATCTAAACAAATACAAATGTGTTGCAGCGGATAAACACAATATGTAAGAACAAGGTTATGATTAATTGAGTTATATGAAAGAACAAACTTGAAGAACAGATAACAAAATTATATCAATAAAGCCTCAATTGATTTGTATTGATTTTCAGAGAAAATTACAATTCGTACAATCAACGTTGTCATCTCTAATGACAAAGGAACTACTTTATACAATCCTTGAGGCTACTAAGCTATAATCAAGTACAAATTACAATCGATTAAAACTATACTAAAATCTATAGCCCATACTCTAAAAAGATGTTTTATCTCAAATCAAACTGTCCTACCAACTAATTACCAACTCTCTGTAAAGCGTTCTGATTAAGCACATGAAAAGTACTTTAGTTGTTAGTGATCTTCAGTGGTTGAGGATCTTCATCAGCTGTCATCGCCGGTGATTATCCACCTCTACTGATCAGTTGGGGACGATGAGTTTTTACTGATCAGTTCTTTAAAAGACTAGATATTGATCAGTTCTTTCCATCTAGAAGCTGATCAGTACCTTGGGACTAAAGTATATGATTTACTGCTGATCAGTAGACACAGTCTTATCTACTGATCAATAGCAAAACATATTTAGTGAATTTTGTCCCTAAACTTATGTTAGTAAAATTTCATGTGTATGTGGCTATGCACAGCTCAAATTTATTATTTGAAAAGATTGTTGGTTATAATTCACTATTTACAAAAATGACAAGGAAGGTCGTAAAAGTATCGGACATTGGACGGGCAAACACTAAAATTAAAGACTGAGAATGTCGAAACAAACCAAACTTGCTTCACATATTATCTGGAAAATTGTCAAGGAAGCTTGTAGAGTATTTGAGCTGAATGTGATAGTGTATTAGGTTTTTATTTTAGTGTAATCTTTTAATTCTATGTCATACTATGTTATAAAAAGGAACTAAATTGAGATTTTTAGTCATTAATATGAATATAATAGATTACGATTAAGAAAGTGTTAATATTATATTTACTAGTATGTATATATTTGATGTTATGTCTTAGTATGTTTTCATAATATGCATTTACATGTTTTGTAGTTCAAATCGGTTATTAGGATCACTTAAGAAATAACTAATGTGATCGTATTTAATCTATACATATTTGAAAATTCTGACCATATCATCATATTTGATAACACAAGCATCAGAAAATGATTCTTACTTAGTTAAACTTAAACCTATGCACACATCATAATTGACCTTTTTTCGAGTTTTCATGATTCTAGTTACTATCAAGGACATTCACCATAAAATAAAGGTTCACGCATTTATCGATTCTTGGTCTCATATCCTACATTTATGCTTTATACAATTTATCTTTCTTACATTATTTACGAGACCAATTAATAGGGGACCATTTTAGGTGAGTTACATTCTTTCTCCAATTTTTTATTTCATTAAGATCGAACTATAGACTTATAACTTATCAAATATCATAAATCATGATTTTTGTTATATCTATTATTTGTTCGTAGCTAACTAATTTTGTGTAAAATATAGCATAAAACGCGTCATTTTAAGGTACAACTAATATATGCCTAACCTATTTATAAATGGTTTTTTGGATTGTGTCTTATTCCGACATGTAGATAAATAGATGCCAAATAATAATATTTTCAAAATTAGTTAATACTTTATTTCTGAAAATGGAAGTTTTAAAAGTTACAAATGATATGGTCTTCAAGTTATTCGTGGCAATATTTTCCTGACAAGCTTTGTTGTAAGAGATTATATTTTGGATATCCAATCAAAGATGTACATGTGCAAAACTGAAATATTTTTTTCAAACAAAAAAAAAAGGATTAATTATTATGTCACTGGATAATATAAAATATATCCATCAATACGTATATGTTACTTATTATTATGCGGGGTTCCATAGCCAAAGCTCACCAAAGGACCGAGTTTGAATTTATCACTACATGTACTATATTGGGGAGGGTTTGATCGGGAGAGAATAAGTTTTA
The DNA here is from genome assembly GCA_910822075.1 of Senecio squalidus. Taxonomy (NCBI): domain Eukaryota; kingdom Viridiplantae; phylum Streptophyta; class Magnoliopsida; order Asterales; family Asteraceae; genus Senecio; species Senecio squalidus. The sequence continues at coordinate 5,008,004 of CAJVGC010000592.1, forward strand.
CGAAACATGTCCGGAAATACAATAAGCTATATGGATTACTTGTGCTTCTACCATCTTTCTTACATTAATAAATAAATTATAAAAGAAACTGTATCTAAACTAAACATCTTTGCAATTTCTAAATAAAAAAACTAAAACTATTATAGATTATGTCATCATCCTTCTTTATAACGTTATGTTTTCTCACTAACTGAGTGAGCCTGAAATAGTTTTGTCGACCAAATTGTTTAACAAACCACCTTTCATTACTGATTGTATAGTAAAATTAATATGTTTGGGTGGGCTACTGCAGCTCCAACTCCATGAGTATCTACGATCCTGATTATGGCATATCTACGGTCCAACATGGTTTATGCTAGAAATTTTGTCACTTTTAGGAGAAACTTTGTCCGTAAACAAGAAACACTACTCTTTTATTCATTAAAAGATTTAGATCGTTTCGATATGAGTATAGTATAACCATCATTCTTACAAAGAGGTAAAATGATTACATCATAGTAATAAAGGATTACTCTATTGGTCTTCCGTGGTCTTTCCAATCAACACTCCTTTACAAAATCATTAGTGCGTGTACATATTATGTCAATGGATAATATAAACACCCAAACTTATATACCAAGTTTGAATTTATCATAACATCTACTAAATTGGGGTACTATCGTGTATCTACCATCTAAATTGGTTTAGACTAGAAGTTTCATCACTTTAAGGAGAAATTTTGTTTGTAAACAAGAAACACTCTTTATCCATTAAAAGTTTTAGGCCGGTTCAATATCTATATAATACAACCACCATTCTTAGAGCACACGCACTTGTAACTAAAAAAAAATCGTGTTATGACAACGTCTCTATAACACATTTCATAACACTAAATCAAAAGACACCTTCCAATCATAACACAATACTATGAGACTCGCATATTTTTTAATCTTTTTGTTATTTCCTTTTAATATATAACTTTTAATACATAAAATAAATTATATAAACAAACAACTCGATTAATTAAAATACGAGACATTATAATAATTGAAAAAACCGAAAAAATACAATGCGTTAAAACTAAAAACTAAGTACTACATTGTCGGGGCGTTTTCCGCTTTCATCCTCTTGGCTTCTTCGCGATCACCTGGTTCCATATCATGGGAAGGAATTCTATTTTCCGAAAGTGTATTTTGTCTTCGATTTATTTTATTCTTGCAATCCTTAGATCTCGAAGTCCTTTAATAACACCTTGGTTAAACTCATCATGCTTAGATTAAACATCGGAGGACGAAGATGAACGTGCTTGTTCAGGTATTCATGGCTTTCTGGCAGGTCTTGGATTTTGATCATGACCAAGGAGATCAAGATCTTCTTCGTAGTCGTCTTCGTCGAGGTTTATCGCATCACTAACTAGTTTAGTAACAGGTTTGGAATTAAGAAACTTTGGTGCATTCCACAACACTTCATATGTGCTATGGGTTCAAAACGGTTTGCCAGTTTGGGCTTCAGAAAATATTAACGCCATTGTGTAAACCGCCTTGTCATACATCGTCACTTCCTCGATCTCATTTGGCTCGATCATGACATGATATGAACTCTCAGATGTTTTTATTCATAGCCGTCGAATATCTTGTAAGTTGATTTCTGGTGAAAGGATCTATCGGATAATCTTTGTTAAAATATGTAAGAACACGACCCCAAAGCATTTCGAGTTCTTGGGCACTCGGATATATCAATTCAATTTTTCCAGCAAAGACCTTTGTTGTATTTGTGACCACAAAATCTTTTTTGTGTTATCGACGGGTTCCACGACCGCTTCCTTTTTCGTACGTCCTTTTTACGATATCCGATAGCTTTTTGTGTTTCCTTTGAGATGGTGGGAAGGTTTGAGCTTGGGGTGGCTCGAAGTTTTGCCTTTGGTTTGCTTGAAATTGTTGCCATTGACGAAACTGATCCCATTCATTCATAATAAACTTTTTATGGTGTGATTATTTGATAAAAGGAGTTTGGGTTTTATAGAGTTTAATTGTTTATAAATAAAGAAATAATTTAAATATATTTTTTGAAACACAACTGCTACTTTAAGAAAAATTCTAACTGTTGAAGAAAGAAAAAAAGATCAAGAAAAACAAACCAGCAAACATTCAATAGCCCAACCAACCCATGAAAACTCCATGGAGCTCGTTAACGAGCTCTATAACAGAACGGCTTGAAGTGCCCTTACTAAGAGGTAAAAAGAATATGTCATAGTAACAAAGGATTACATGATGGTCCTCCATGGTCTAACAAAGGATTATTCACGTTATGTAAACCCAAAGTATGTTCAAATCAAGATCTTGATTATCAAGGAAGTTCAACAGCGGATGAACACCTTGATATTACAAGTTTGTCGATCAAACAAATATTGTATTATGTTAATAATGATAAACAATGAGTAACAATAATGAATGTCGAATATTAAGCCTCAATATATTGAAATAATATGAATCAATACACGTGTTTCTCTTTTGACAAGGATCTATATTTATAGACGGGTTAATGCACCTGAGGGTCACTCTACTATTCGAGATAATCCAATTGGGTGATTGAACAAAAAAATGTTATAACGTTTTCATTCTACTTTCAAATAAACTTTAAAAACATCACTTTATGGGCTATAGCAGGTTATCAGTTACTTTTACCGGATGACGTGTTTTTTATTTAATACGTGGCAACCAACGTGTTTTATTTAATACATCATCACCTCTCTCTCTCTCTCTCTCTCTCTCTCTCTCTCTCTCTCTCTCTCTCTCTCTTCTTCCCCTTTCACATATCCCCACCATGTCTTCATCTTAAAACCTTATTAAACCAAAATCAAAATTCCCAGTGTCCTCTCTCTCTTTCTTCTTCCCCTTTCACCCCTAATTCTCCTTTAAAACCAAAGATGTGGACAGAAGACTACACTGGATGGTACATTCTCAACCTTTTGCTTTCACCTCCATAATGAAAGCCTCTGCAATAGTTATATTTATATGATAATTCGAACGTAATTTTACAGGTTTCTTTCATTTGGGTATCCTGTTCCTTATCGACCAGTTGAAGACCTGGCTTTCGCCGTTGCAAGGTTTTCTGAAAAAGGAGGAACTTTTCACAACTATTATATGGTATATCTCCAAAACATCCGGCGACGTCGATAACGGAAGAGTTATGAAAGCTGACGGTGATCGGAAACCTAGATCCGGTTAAACTACAGCAAAAGGTTGAAGAAAAAACGAAGAAAAAAGTGGAACTTATTTCTCCGGCGAAAAAATCTGGCGACGGCGATAACGGCGGTTTTTAATATAGTTTAATCAGTTTTTTTTTTTTTTTTTTTGTTGAATATAGTTGCCGGTGATAACGGCGATTTGAGTCAGAGTTTTTGGATTACTTTCTGTTGTCATTATCTAATATCACAAAGAGCAAATATATTCATTTCTTTTGCTTTGACTGGTTAACTGTTCCATTTCGCTTTCTTTCTAGTTAATTCATTAATTTTGCTCATCGGAGCTGTTAGGGAAAAAAATATAACCCAATTTCACCCAATTTTTTACATCAATCGGTTGAATGTTTGTGTGAAAAAAGTGATTGGTTAAGGAGTTAGAAAGAGAAAGCAAAAACCTAATTTATAAAAAGGGGTGTTTGAGATGGTGATGGTGATAGTGATGTGGCATTAAGGAGAAAAATAAATAATGACATGGAAATAGTTTTTGGTCTATGTGTTCAAGTTACCTGCTGCTAGCCGGTGGTTTTGGACCCACATGACGAACTTAATCATTTTGCAAATAGAAAGTGATGGTTTTAAAGTTTTTTGAAAGTAGAATGAAAACGTTATAACTTTTTTTTGTTCAATCACCCAATTGGATTATCTCGAATAGTACAGTGACCCTGGGGTGCATTAACCCTTTATAGACCTCACCTTTTGCACCACTACACAACTCACCATCGGTGAGAAACTCACCTTTTGCAGCCTCCACCTCACCGCCACTCACCTCCATGTCATGATGACTTACTCACCTTTTGAGTAGCGGGATAAGACCCGCACGTGGGTAGCAAACTCACCATGGTGAGTTTGCCTCTATTCCGTTTACCCTTAGTTAAACTTAAACCTATGCACACATCATAATTGACCTTTTTTCGAGTTTTTCATGACTCTAGTTACTGTCAAGGACATTCACCATAAAATAAAGGTTCACGCATTTATCGATTCTTGGTCTCATATCCTTCATTTATGCTTTATACAATTGATCTTTCTTACATTATTTACGAGACCAATTAATAGGGGACCATTTTAGGTGAGTTACATTCTTTCTCCAATTTTTTTTTTCGTTAGATCGAACTATAGACTTATAACTTATCAAATATCATAAATCATGATTTTTGTTATATCTATTATTTATTCATAGCTAACTAATTTTGTGTAAAATATAGCATAAAACGCGTCATTTTAAGGTACAACCTACTACATAATATATGCCTAACCTATTTATAAATGGTTTTTTGGATTGTGTCTTATTCCATATCGTATCCTAACACATGTAGATAAATAGATGCCAAATATTCACTATAATAAATGGTTTTTTACGGTCCAACATGGTTTATACTAGAAATTTCGTCACTTTTAGGAGAAACTTTGTCCGTAAACAAGAAACACTACTCTTTTATTCATTAAAAGATTTAGATCGTTTCGATATGAGTATAGTATAACCATCATTCTTACAAAGAGGTAAAATGTGTTAGAAATAGACGTTTAGTTCAAATGTAAGCCCAAGTCCGTATGTGGGCTTGGGCCCGTTAGGTTTATTTTTCCTATAAATAGACCTTAAATGTAAACGTTCTAAGTTGATGAAATACAAATATTCTTCCACAAAACCCTATTGTTAATTTCTACATGGTATCAGATCAGGTTACTTTTCTGTTCGGACTAGAAAAATAGCCTACACGACTTGTAGGTTCGACCGAAAAACTAACCTGTTCGAATTGGACAATTCGACTGGAATCTTAACTCATTCGAATGAAAAACTAACCTGTTCGAATTGCCTTGTTCGATCCCAAACCCAAAGCACACGAACCATCTTGTCCGACTACAAAATTAAAGCACACGACCAGTTTGTTGTTCGACTACAAAATCAAAGCACACGACCAGTTTTTATTCGATTAGGATTTTATTCGATTAAGATTTCAGACAAGACTTGTACCTATTCGACTAGCTTCTTCTTCGATTAATCCGTTCGACCAAAGCAGCGACTAGCTTCTTCGACCAAACCAGGCGAATTGAATTGAATTGTTGTTCGTTTTGCTATTCGAATTTGAGGTGAATTGAGGTTTTCGAATCGAAGTACGGTTGGGTGAATTGGATTGCTGTTCGTTTTGTCTAGGTATTCGAATCAAGGGGTTATTGGATTGCTGTTCGTTGTTCCAGTTTCGAATTAAGCTATTCGTTTGGCAGCTTCGACCTTAAAGCCCAATAATAAAGTCTAGCCCAAATCACAAATAAAAAAAAAAAAAAAAAAAAAAAAACCAAAGTTTAGCCCAAAACCACAATTTAAACAATTTAAAAATTTAAACCAATCATGGCTGACAACGAAAACAATAACTTCGTCGTACAACAAATAAATTTTCTTCGTAACGGAGCTCAGAACCAATTTCAAAACCCAAAACCCCCTTTCAAGAATCATCGGTCAGACAAGCCGTTTTTTCGAACTCAATCAAAGGTGGATAAGAGGAAGCTCAAGTGTGAAGAGTGCGGTATGTCGAAACACACCAAAGAATAATGCTTTAGGATCGTTGGATATCCAGAATGGTGGAGTGATAACCACAAAACCTCCAAGACTGGAAAAGTTGCCGCCACCATAGGCAACAGAGATATTAACGGCGGAGGAAAGAAGTTAATGTTAAACATGCATGATTTCGAAGAGGAGAACGTTTCTTCCCGATCTGGAGAAGTTAATGTTGCCACCAAAAACGCCAAGTGTAATTCGTGGATTTTTTATTGTGGTGCCACTGATACAACGACGTTTGATATAAATGATCTAACGTCAAACTCGAGAGTTGATAAAACACGAATTCACACAGCTAATGGGGAAATTCTCCCAGTTAAAGGAGGGGGAACCATTGAAATATCGAAAGAATTACGACTCTCGAGATGCCTTTATGTGCCATCATTATCACACAAGCTATTATCCGTTAGTCATGTTACGAAAGAATTAAACTCTGTGGTATTAATGCACCCCACTTTTTGCATTTTGCAGGATATCAGGACGGGAAGGATCATTGGGCGTGGTACTGAGAGACAGGGATTATATTACGTAGATGAAGTTACTCAACAAGGCTCAGTTATGCTGACTCGTGGTTCAAACGATAGGAAAGAATGGTTATGGCACCGAAGATTGGGACATCCGTCCACTGGTTATTTACGTCAGTTATTTCCGTATTTATTTCCTAAGAATAAACTTTTTCATTGTGACACTTGCATTTTGGCAAAAAGTCATAGACATACGTTCAAACCTAACGATACTAGAGTTGATTCACCGTTTTTGTTAATTCATTCTGATGTTTGGGGTCCCGCTAAAATTGAAGGAGGACAAAATTTCCGCTATTTTCTGACATTTATAGATGATTGTACTCGAATGACTTGGACTTATCTTTTAAAAAATAAGTCTGAAGTTTTTACGAAGTTCACATTCTTTTGTTACATGGTCAAAACCCAATTCAAAAGTGAAATCCAAATTCTCAGGTCAGATAATGGGGGGGGGGGGGGGGGGGGGGGGGGGGGGGGAATTTGGTAACACCTCCATGAAAACCTTCTGTCAAACACGTGGAATTATCCATCAAACTTCGTGTGCTCACACGCCTGAACAAAATGGGGTTTCGGAACGAAAAAATCGTTTTTTATTGGAAATCACACGGGCTATTATGATTGAATCCCAAGTCCCAAAGTTTTTTTGGCCAGAAGCCCTTGTCACTGCAACGTATCTTGTTAATCGACTTCCAACCCGAGCCCTAGCACTCAAAACTCCTCTCCAAACATTTTCACATTTCCATAAATTGCCATCAACTCTAACCCTCGAACCTCGAGTGTTTGGATGTTTAGTTTTTGTTCATATACCAAAAATAGAGCGTTCAAAACTTGATCCATGTGCAGAAAAATGTGTATTTTTTGGGTATGGTGTCAATCAACACGAGTATCGGTGCTACAGCCCCAGTAGACGTCACATGTTCACCACAATGAACTGTGACTTTCTCGAAACGGAGTTCTTTATCATACCCACCTTCATGGTCATGGGGAAAATGACAATGACGCATTAAGATGGATAAGTTGGGCACCACCTGTGCATGACTCTCCTACTGATACTCCTAATTCAACTGATAATCCTGAAGATTCTGATACTGATACTCCTACTCCAACTGATAATCCTGAAGATTCTGAAGACAGTACCAATGCCACCAATAATGATCCTCCTCAACTGATATCCGAGGTAAGTGGTTCTCAATCTCCGGATAATTCAAATAACTCTGATATGTGTGATGATGAACAACAGGTTGAGATGGAAGTTCCGAGTGTGACTGAACCAGCTCGGTATGATCTCCCTCCTAGATCGACTAGGGGAATTCCACCCAACAGATACTCACCTGAAAAAATTTCACGAGGATCAAGATATCCAGTTGCAAATATCGCAAGAAGGAACTTGGTTCCGGAAGCCAGGTCCTTCGCAAACGCCATCTGTTCTGAAAAAATACCAACAAGTGTTGAAGAAGCACTGAAGTATAAGGAATGGAGGGAAGCAATTGGTACTGAACTTGAAGCCCTGAAAATAAATGAAACTTGGGAAGAATGTGAATTACCCTCAGGAAAGAAACCCGTTAAATGTCGTTGGGTGTTCACTATCAAGTATAAACCTGATGGATCAATCGAAAGGTATAAAGCTCGATTAGTCGCAAAGGGGTATACTCAAACTTACGGGATCGACTACTGTGAGACTTTCTCACCAGTAGCAAAAATTGACACTATTAGAGTTCTCTTCTCAGTTGCAGCGAACAAGGATTGGCCGCTTCACCAGTTCGATGTCAAGAATGTCTTCTTACATGGAGAATTAAAGGAAGAAATTTATATGGAAACCCCACTTGGAATTCATGAGAGTTCCGAGTCCAAAAGAGTTTGCCGGCTAAAGAAATCGTTGTATGGTTTAAAGCAATCTCCACGAGCTTGGTTTGGTCGGTTTACCACAGTAATGAAGAAATATGGCTACAATCAAAGCAATTCTGATCACACTCTATTCTTGAAACGAAGAGGTAAACTCATAACCTGTTTAATAATCTATGTTGATGACATGATTATTACAGGAGATGATTCGGAAGAAATGACAAACTTGAAAGCCAATCTCTTCAAAGAATTCGAAATGAAAGATCTGGGAAGACTAAAGTATTTTCTTGGAATCGAAGTTCTAAGATCAAAGTTAGGGATTTTCATCTGTCAACAGAAGTATGTCCTCGATTTACTAGCAGAGACGGGAATGCTAGATTGCAAACCTGCGGATACTCCCATGATTGCTAACCAGAAATTGTTCATGGAAGATGAAGCTGAACTGGCAGATAAAGAAATATATCAGAGAACGGTGGGAAAGCTGATTTACTTAGCTCATACTCGGCCAGACATTGCATACGCTGTGGGGGTTATAAGTCAATTCATGCACCAACCTCAAGTCCAGCACATGGAAGCAGCTTTACGGATTATCAGGTATCTCAAGGGAACTCCTGGACACGGTGTTCTATTCAAAGCAAATGGGCACCTGAAGATTGATGCTTATACCGATGCTGACTGGGCAGGCGACAAAGGTAATAGGAGGTCTACATCAGGGTATTTTACTCTAGTTGGAGGAAATCTTGTTACATGGAGAAGTAAAAAGCAAAAGGTTGTCGCCCTCTCAAGTGCTGAAGCTGAATTCCGAGGAATAGCACGGGGATTAGCTGAAGTTCTATGGCTGCGAAAACTACTGTCAGAAATTGGATATCCCTCAGAAGAAGCTAGTAAGATTATGTGTGACAACAAAGCTGCAATCCAGATTTCAGGAAACCCAGTTCAACATGATCGAACAAAACACGTTGAAGTTGATAGGCACTTCATCAAAGAAAAACTTGAAAATGGGATTATCGAACTTCCGTTTGTGTCATCCAAAGATCAACTGGCAGATATTCTCACAAAGGCGGTTACTGGAAAGATCTTCAATCACTGTCTTGACAAGTTGAGCATTGGAAATCCCACTACTCAGCTTGAGGGGGAATGTTAGAAATAGACGTTTAGTTCAAATGTAAGCCCAAACCCGTATGTGGGCTTGGGCCCGTTAGGTTTATTTTTCCTATAAATAGACCTTAAATGTAAACGTTCTAAGTTGATGAAATACAAATATTCTTCCACAAAACCCTATTGTTAATTTCTACAAAATGATTACATCAGAGTAATAAAGGATTACCCTATTGGTCTTCCGTGGTCTTTCCAATCAACACTCCTTTACAAAATCATTAGTGGGTGTACATATTATGTCAATGGATAATATAAACACCCAAACTTATATACCAAGTTTGAATTTATCATAACATCTACTAAATTGGGGTACTATCGTGTATCTACCATCTAACTTGGTTTAGACTAGAAGTTTCATCACTTTAAGGAGAAATTTTGTTTGTAAACAAGAAACACTCTTTATCCATTAAAAGTTTTAGGCTGGTTCAATATCTATATAATACAACCACCATTCTTAGAGCACACGCACTTGTAACTCAAAAAAAATCGTGTTATGACAACTTCTCTATAACACATCTCATAACACTAAATCAAAAGACACCTTCCAATCATAACACAATACTATGAGACTCGCATATTTTTTAATCTTTTTGTTATTTCCTTTTAATATATAACTTTTAATACATAAAATAAATTATATAAACAAACAACTAGATTAATTAAAGGGAAAATGCACTGGATGACCATTGTACTACCTAAAAATATCCGTATAGGTCATTGAACAAAATTTATGTCTATCTACATCACTATACCGCAAGTAACCTGTTATTTAAACCATTTTTACCCGATCAACAGGTTAACCTCCACTAATTCTCTCTCTCTCTCTCTCTCTCTCTCTCTCTCTCTCTCTCTCTCTCTCTCATTTTGAAATTGATGAACCCAGAAATTAATCATCATTGTTCTTCCGGATTAATGCACAAAAACATATATAACTAACACTCAATTGAAACATCCCAAATCACCAAACTTCCCAAAAACATTACCGAACCGCTATCACGAGGATGATTAAACCGACACCTAGACCCATATCCACAAAACCCAGTCCTCAAATAATAAATTCAGTCAGCTTCATCAGGCCTTTCAGGATACAACTGAGATTCATCATCTCCACCTAACCCTAACTGCCACATAGGCTCTGCATTTCCAAAATCAAATCAAAAAATTACCCATTTCCCCAAATTCACATTCCAACAAAACCCACAATTTACTTTTACCCCAAAATTATAAAAAAATTGAATCTTGAAATGTAAAAAGGTTAAAAAAAAGAAGTTATTACCTTCGAGCCCTAATTGGTCTGAACTCCATTCTTTAACCGGATCCGACTCCATGGTATATATATATAAATATACAAATATATATAGATATAGATATATATAATATATATATCTATGAACAATATTATAAACAGAGATTCAAGAAAGTGAAAAAAGGTGAAATCTTTTTCAATTTGGGTAACCGAATCGGGTTTTATAGTGAGAGAAAAGAAAAGGGTTTTGAGGGTTTTCTGATTTCTTCCCTATTTCTATTATGTTTGTACGGAATCTTTATATATATATATATACATATACATATACATATACATATATGTATGTATATATATATATGGTTTTTTCACACACAAATACACACACTGAGTGTGGTAATGAATGTCGGTGGAGTTTTGATCAAGTATAGGATTATAATTTTCACCGGTTGATTTCGATTTTGTTGGGATTTCAAGGTGGAGTTTTGACCGGAGAAGACAACCAAAGGAAGCCTGATTGATTTGAAGTTTTTTCTTTTCTTTTTTTTCTTTCTTCATCAATACTTAATTGAATCTGAATTAATTATTATTAATTGATTAATTAATTGAATAACTGATGACGTGGCGGTTACCAACAGGTTTCAAGTCACCAAATTGATCTATGTAAACGGTTTTTTAAAGTTAAGGTTATAATTTAAACGGTAAAATGCGGTATAGTGATGTAGATAGACGTAAATTTTGTTCAATGACCTATACGGATATTTTTAGGTAGTACAATGGTCATCCAGTGCATTTTCCCTTAATTAAAATACGAGACATTATAATAATTGAAAAAACCGAAAAAAATACAATGCGTTAAAACTGAAAACTATGTACTACATTGTCGGTGCCTATTTGATGTGTAAAATCTAGTTTATAAAACTTGACGTACTATTTCACTTAATTACACACTATAGGCAGTGGACCTCTTCGTATATAATATAGCTTTAAACAAGTAAATGTTCGTTCGCAGGGACTGAATAGTTTATAAATAACGAATTAATAATACTAAGTTTGTTTTAGGGTTTTTTGTTTTGTCACGATTAATTAACTAATTAAAAAGATGATTATAAAAATCAATTTAGAAAAACTAATTGTTTGTTATCAAATAATGGAGAAAAACACTCGTTTGATACTTTACTTGAAATCTAGTTAAGTTTACGTAATTGAATGTATATTTAACTTCTAATGTATAGTAAAATTCCTCTCGAATACCTTACTAACTTTAACCATTTCAAACTATAATGTTCCTCTCGAATAATGTTATAATTATCAACAAGTAAGCATTAATTAACAAGCCGGTGTTCTATGATTTAATCTTATAAAGTTTCCTCTCGAATAACTTTTCTAATTACTAAGTCCTCTCGAATCTTATTAATTAGACTTACTCGTTCACGTTTAATTACCTAAGTTGTTATTACTAGGTCCTCTCGAATCCTAACAATTTTAAACCAATTAAAGACCGATTGATTATTTCATACAATTTATTTAACGTATCTAGATTCCTCTCGAATACCTAGAATGTTGATTAATTAATTTGTATATAAAAAACTTTATGATAATATATTAAAACTTAAACAAATAAGGATCTACGATTAAACATAAACACCTAAACATTCAAAAACGAAACAAATCCGTCAAACAAGATCCATTATTCAAACGAGCATTCATAAGTGTTTAGCTACTCATATTAAAGTTCAAAACAGCAAATAAAAGTAGAGAAAACATACTAAAAATCTGGAATAAAAGAATAAGAAACAAACTAGGAAAGTTGCAAAACGTGTCGTGATCGAATTGTAATCGAACACCAACTCTAACTCTTTTCCTTGCTCTCCAAGCTTCCAAACCGAGATCTCCAGCTCCAAATATGTGGTGGAATGATTGATGATGAAACCTGGTCGTTTGGGTTGGTATTTATAGAGATAAATAAGGAGGAAATCAAGTTCGAGTCAAATTCCAAAAGCTGAAAATCCCGTTAGTGCGTCGTCCTACTTGACCAGGACGGCGCAGTGGGTGCCAAATTTCCCAATATTCAAAATTTACAAAATGTAGCTCTCTCTTTCTTCTTTATTCTCCAATTTAAATCACCTAAATCGGATATCGTATGAAGAAGTTATGATCAAAACGGTGGAGGTGCTACTGAAACGTTCTCTTCGTCAGATTTCACTATTTTTCGTCTTTTAAGCTCATTTCTTCCACCATTTCCACTTCTGATATCGCATATTTTAATCATATTATTATATGCGATATTTTTCTTTTTAAAGTTTAATTCATAACGGATTGTGGGAATTTCGGGCAATTTTGGTACTAAAATGTTATACAGGTATTAGCCGAAGTTCTGGAGAGGAAGTGACATAATTGGAGCTGAAAATGAAGAAAACGGGTCAATGTTGTATTCCCGTTATGTTTTGAGACTTGAAGCAATTGGTCACGAGAGATGAAGCAGAAACGAGCAGCAAAACAACAAAACTGGAACAGGGCCGAGGGACGCCCGTCCCCCTCCTAGGACGCCCGTCCCGCGCGTTTTTGGTCTGCTGCTGTTTGTCACGCGTTTAATAAAAGAATGTTTAGGGTTTATTATAATCATCATCATTATTGTAAGCAACTATTGGAGAGTGGGAAACCCTAGCTTTGGACTGCGAATTTTTGGAGATATTTGGTGATTTTAGACTTAGCAATTTCGTTGTTTAAGCATTCGGATCATTGGTACTTTAATCATTTTCGTTAGTTCTTTTAATATAAAGATGTTTCATTCAATTCAATTGTGTTGCGTTTTTATTATTATGAGTAGCTAAATTTCTTAACGTTCACTTGGATGATGTGATCAATTATGTAGGTTATTATTTGATTACGTATATGTTGAATTGGATTTTATGTTTAATCGAAAAACCAATTGTAATCAGTTTTTGAGTATTGTTTAATCTTTTATATAAACTGTTAGTAATTCATCATAGGTATTCGAGAGGAACTTGTGACATTACAAAATAGTTTATGAAATAACTAATCGGTCTATAATTAGTTTAAAGATATTAGTATTCGAGAGGAACTAGTATTAAAGATTTAAACAATAAAAACGTGATTGTGGTTGTTAGTTAACTAGATTAAGAGAGATCGGTTTAGTTAATTAAGAAGCTATTCGAGAGGAAGCTTTATAATATTAAATCATAAAATCGGCTTAGGTACTTATTGCTTAGTTGTCAAACGTAGAAATTATACACGAGAGTGGTAACTATACATGAGACGATTAAAGTTTTAATGGGAAACGAGAGTTCAAGTTAAATACCTTTTAAGTAGTTCAACATTGTTAGTAATTAAGTGATAACCGTAGTAATTGTGATCAAGTCCAAGTGAATGTATTTTTCATCAATTGTTTACAAACCAAAATCTTTTCAGCGATTCATCTGAATCATTTAGTTCTTAAATTTTAGTAGTTTAAGCACAGTGACAATTCGGTCACAAAAACCCACTTTTTGTTTTATTAATTATTAATTATATTTCAACCATCAGTCCCTGCGAACGAACCTGATTTACCTAAAACTATACTATACTTGATTAGGTCCACTGCCTAAGATTGTGTAGTCGAGTCGTAAGTATTTCTTGTTTTTAAAATATACTCGATTTCGATCATCAAGTTTTTGGCGCCGCTGCCGGGGACTGTAGTTTTTTATTTTTAATTAATAATTTTTGATTCGATCCTTTTAGGTATTAATTACCTAAAAGTTACTTTATTTGTTTATCAGGTGCTTTTGACGGTTTTTATTTGTGAATTTTTCAGAGATTTCAGGTAGTGGATGAACACAAGGGCTTCTGGGTTACCGCTTAAAAGTCCACAGTCTAATCCAGGAGTTTCAAAGAAAAGGCGCAACAAGAAACCAAACACTACACCACCATCACCAGTTAAGTTAGAAACGGAGGATTTAAGCAGTTCAGATTCAGAAGTAGAGATAGTAATTGAGATGGCTGATCCAAACGATGTACCGATGCATCAGAGAGCTAGGGTAGTACCGCCAACACCGGGTTCGGCGATTCGTACTCCAGACATGGGAAATGATTTTTCAGTGAAGGGTCATCATCTAAAGATGATCCAGGATAATTACTTTGACGGAAGGATGAGAAAAGATCCACATTCGCATGTGGCGAAATATGTTAAATTGTGCGAAATGTTCAAATATGGGCCAGGAAGGGAAGATAATGTCAAGTTAATTCTTTTTCCTTCGTCTCTCACGGGAGAGGCACTCACCTGGTTTGAAGAGCTACCGGAAAACTCAATTGATACATGGGCGAAAATGAGGGAAGAATTTGTTTCCAGATTTTTTCCATCATCTTTGGCAAGAAGCTTATTGAATGATATTCGGGGATTTAGGCAAGGTGATGGAGAAACCATTGTTGAAGCTTGGAGTAGGCTTAAGGATATGCTCAGGGGTTGTCATGGGCATGGATTAGACAAAGGGCAGATTATTGATATTTTCTTCTTTGGATTGGACAAGAAATCGCAGGGGGGAGTTAAATTTAGCTGGAGGAGGAAGTTTTCAGTACAAATCCATTAACGATGCGACCAAGATGTTGGATGATCAGTTATTAATGGATTTATCTAGAGAACAGAATCAGTTTGGCAGAGAAAGAGGAGGAAAGAAAGTAGTTGCTAGTGCTGAGAGTAGTAGTGGGAACACAGAGATGATGGCTGAGATCAAAGCTTTATCTAGTAAAATGGATAATAATTTTTCGAGGATAGAGAATCAGTTTAGTAGAGTTGGGAAGGATATGAGTGTGATGGCAAATGGTTGTGACTACTGTGGCGGATTGCACTACACTGAAGATTGTGATGTTAGAAGAGAAGCAGAAAGTGAGGATGTGAAGTTTGCTCAAAATCAGTACCAAGGAGCATTTCAGAGAACCGGTTTTCATAACCGTAATTCGGGTAATTCTAATTCTGGTTATAATAATTTTAATGCTAACAATTCTGGAAATTCTCAAAACAGGTACCCAAGGAACAACCAGAATCAGTATCAGAACAGCAACCAGAATCAACAGCAGTCAGGATCGTCTGGTCAAAAACAGGAAGAAGAGGATCTCAGTTTGAAGGACATGATGAAAAGCTTCATTCAAACTCAGTCAGCGAAAAATGAAGCAACAACCACCCAGTTTAAGGTCCTTAATGAGAAATTGGAGCAAGGACAGAGGAATCAACAAGCAGCACTTAGTGATTTGGAGAAGAGATTGGAGAGACTAAGTGATCAACATGCTGCTAGGCCTAATGGTCAGTTGCCAAGTAACACACAACAGAACCCAAGGCAACAACCATTTTGGCAGACTGGAGGGCAAAAATCTCAAACTCCTAACAATCGAAACGAGCATGTGAATGCGGTGTCTACAAGGTCTGGTAGAGTTTATGGTAATACTAATGATTTTGCAGGTGTTACTAATCCAGTTGTGCAGGAATCTAATGTTGAAGTGGATGAGAATGAGGAAGAAGAGGAACCGGAAGTTACACCAGCTGCTCAATCTAAACCAGCTGTGTCACCTCAATTGAAAGCATACAAGGCGAAAGTTCCCTTTCCTCAAAGTTTGAGGAAGGAGAAGATGCAAGAACAGTATGGTAAATTTGTTGTCTGTGCATATTAATGTTCCTTTGGTTGACTTGATTTCAGGAATGCCAAATTACGCCAAATTTATCAAGGAGCTTGTAACTGGAAAAGGGAAGTTGGAGGAAGCTAAAGCCACGTTTTTAAATGCAGAGTGTTCAGCACTTATTCAAAATCAGCTTCCACCAAAGTTAGGAGACCCAGGAAGTTTTCTAATTTCATGTACTTTGAGTAAAGCAATAACTTGTGAGGCATTAGCTGATTTAGGAGCTAGTATTAATCTTATGCCTTATTCATTGTATGTTAAATTGGATTTAGGGGCATTAAAACCTACTCGTATGGCTATTAGACTCGCCGACCGTTCATACCAGTACCCTTTAGGTATAGCTGAAAATATGCGAGTGAAAGTAGGTCAATTTGTGTTTCCCGTTGATTTTGTCATCTTAGAAATGGAGGAGGATAGCAAAGTACCTTTGATTTTAGGTAGACCATTTCTACATACCGCGGATGCTATCATTCGTGTTAAGGATGGGAAAATTTCTTTGGGGGTTGATGAGGAAAGGATTATTTTTACTGTAGATCGAGCTTTAAATCATTCTTATTCTTATGATGATACATGTTTTCGAATTGATGTTATTGATGACATTTTGGACTTAGAATTACAGGAATTGCTTGAAGAAGATGAAGAAGTTTTGAAGGAGATTAGTGATTATGGAGATATCACTATTGCAGAAATAGAGGAGATGTTAGCTTTGGATGCTGAAGAGGATGCAATTGTTGAGGAGAGTCATGAGGAGATCAAAATGGACGATGAAGAGAAGATAAAGACTTCTATCGAGAATCCTCCAAAGGATGTTGAGCTTAAACCATTGCCCGCGCATTTGGAATATGCTTTTCTCGAAGGTACATCTTTACTTCCTGTTATAATCTCATCATCACTTTCGGATGATGAGAAATCTCGTTTGATGACTGTGTTGAAAGCCCATAGGAAAGCTTTTGCTTGGAGAACATCTGACATACCCGGAATAAGCCCTCATTTTTGTAAACATAAGATTAATTTCTTAGATGATGTTAAACCTGTAGTTCAAAGACAGAGAAGGCTTAATCCTAATATGAAAGATGTAGTTAAGAAAGAGATTGTCAAACTTCTTGATGCGGGTATTATTTACCCCATATCTGACAGTCCTTGGGTGAGTCCGGTACATTGTGTACCGAAGAAAGGGGGGATGACTGTGGTGACCAATGAAAAGAATGAGTTAGTTCCCACTAGGACAGTGACAGGATGGCGTGTGTGTATAGATTATAGGAAATTGAATGATGCAACACGTAAAGACCACTTCCCGTTACCCTTTATGGACCAAATGCTTGAAAGATTGGCCGGAAACGAATATTTTTGCTTTTTAGATGGATTTTCCGGTTATTTTCAAATTCCCATTGACCCTGAAGACCAAAAAAAAACCACTTTTACATGTCCTTTTGGTACTTATGCCTATCGTAGGATGCCTTTTGGTTTATGTAATGCTCCCGCTACGTTTCAAAGATGTATGTTGGCAATTTTTCAGGATATGATTGAAACTTCCATGGAAGTTTTCATGGATGATTTTTCTGTTTTTTGGGAATTCATTTGATTCTTGTTTGCTTAACCTAGATAAAATGTTGGAAAGGTGCGAAGCTGCGCATCTTGTGCTAAACTGGGAAAAATGTCATTTTATGGTTAAAGAGGGGATTGTGTTTGGACATAAGGTATCTAGTTTAGGTATGGAAGTAGACAAAGCTAAGATTGATGTTATAACTAAGTTGCCTCCACCGACCAATGTTAAATCTGTTAGGAGTTTCCTTGGACACGCGGGTTTTTACCGTAGGTTTATTAAGGATTTTTCTAAGATCACTCGTCCCATGACTAGGCTTTTGGAAAAGGATGTTCCTTTTGAATTTAATCAAGATTGTTTAAATGCTTTTGATATTCTTAAGGATAGACTTACCCATTCACCTATTATGGTTTCACCTAATTGGAATCTACCTTTTGAACTAATGTGTGATGCTAGTGATTTTGCTTTAGGTGCTGTGTTAGGACAACGGGAAGGAAATCATTTTCAACCCATTTACTTTGCTAGTAAAACACTCAATAGCGCCCAACAGAATTACACCACCACAGAGAAGGAGTTGTTAGCAGTAGTCTTTGCTTTTGATAAGTTTCGTCCTTATTTAGTGTTAAGCAAGACTATAGTGTTTACTGATCATTCAGCCTTTAGGTATTTGTTTTCTAAACAGGATGCTAAGCCTAGACTCATTCGTTGGATTCTTCTTTTGCAAGAATTTGACATAGAGATTAAGGATAAGAAGGGAGCTGAAAACTTAGCTGCTGACCATTTAAGTCGATTAGAAAATCCGGAACTTGAGGAACTTAGGGAAACTGATATAGGAGATACTTTTCCCGAGGAGCATTTGTTTAGAATAGATGATGATTCGGATGTACTTGATGATCCATGGTATGCAGACATAGCTAACTATATTGTTGCAGGTGTTATGCGAAAAGGTTTGACACATCAACAAAGGAAGAAATTCTTTTCTGATGTGAAGAACTATTTTTGGGATAAACCGTATTTGTTTAGAATGTGTGCATATGGGATGATCCGCAGGTGTGTAGCTGGAGAGGAAACACGGAGAATTTTGGATGAATGTCACCATGGACCGACTGGTGGACATTATGGACCATCGACGACGGGAAAGAAAGTGTTTGATGCAGGTTTTTATTGGCCGACAATATTCAAGGAAGCACAAACATTGGTTCAGACTTGTGATGCGTGTCAGCGTCAAGGTAACCTCTCTAAACGGGATGAAATGTCTCAACAAGGTATTCAGGTATGTGAGGTATTTGACATATGGGGTATTGATTTTATGGGGCCTTTTCCTCCTTCCCATAAATATCTTTATATCTTGGTTGCTGTTGATTATGTGTCAAAATGGGCGGAAGCAAAGGCTTTACCAACGAATAACGCTAATGTGGTAATTGATTTTCTAAAAAAACTATTTAGTAGGTTTGGTGTTCCTAAGGCCTTAATCAGTGATCGTGGAAGTCATTTCGCGAATCACCAACTTGCTAAGGTGCTTAAGAAGTATGGGGTCACTCATAGATTCTCTACTTCTTATCACCCGCAAACAAGTGGCCAAGTGGAAAACACAAACCGGGCTTTAAAAAGAATTTTAGAGAAAACGGTTAATAACAATCCTAAGGTGTGGGCTAAAAAGTTAGATGATGCTTTATGGGCATTCAGGACTGCATATAAAACACCGATTGGTACTACACCATATCGGTTACTTTATGGAAAAACTGGCCATTTACCTTTAGAGATTGAACACAAAGCGTACTGGGCTTTGCAAAATTGCAACTTTGATTTGATCTTAGCAGGTGAAAAGAGATTTTTGCAGTTGCATGAGTTGGATGAGATGAGGTTGCAAGCTTACGATAATTCAAGACTTTACAAGGAAAGGACGAAAGCTTGGCACGATAGACACATCAGACCTAAAGAATTCAAAGCGGGTGACAAGGTGTTGATGTTTGAGATGAAATACAAGTTTAAGGCACCAAAGTTCAAGGCAAAATGGAAAGGTCCATATATTGTGAGGCAAGCTTATGCTTCGGGGTATGTGGAGCTGTGGAGCGGGAATGGTGAGACCTTTATTGTGAACGGGTTCAGGCTGAAATTGTACCATGAGGAAGACGAGGAGCATGTGGAGTTAGCTGAGGATGGCTTTTATGCCATTGACAAGTATGAAACGGAAACACGAGTCTAGCTAAGGACTCGACTGATAAACTTAGCGCTTGTGGGAGGCAACCCGAGGTAACTTGTATATTTTTATTTTTATTTTTGAAGTACACGTGTCACGATTAAGGTACGTCTTCCGTTTTATGTTTCCATTTTTAAGTTTTTCTTAGTTTTGGTATTCATTTTCATTCAATTCAATTCAAAAAAAAAAAAAAAAAAAAAAAAAAACGTCAGATATGGGGGACGCCCGTCCCCTATTTGGGGACTCCCGTTCCAAAATTTGCACCAAATAACGAGCGTACTGGAACCCCCGTCCCAAAAATAGAACACCCGTTCCAAGCGTGGGACGCCCGTCCCTCTAGTGTGACGCCCGTCACTCGCTGGCGTGGGACGCCCGTTCCAGAGTCTGTGACGCCCGTCCCGCGGGCCTGGGTCACACTCGTATTTCCTTTGCTGTTTGCTGCACATTATTATTCCCATATTTCTTTCTTTCCTCATCTACAACCGAGAACACATATAAAATACGAAATTCATCCTATCTTTTTCAATTTTTTGAATACCAATTCAAGGTTAGTTTCTATTGTTCTTAATTATTCAATTCTTTGATTTCATATTGAATTAGTGTATGATTATTGCTTTAGAAACCAATTAATTAGGGATTTTGGCTTATGAACCCTAGGTTTAGATTTTGAAATTGAATTAGGGGTTTTGTGTGTATTGATGTTCTATGAGTTTAGGAAGTAAAGGGAAGGCTTGATAAGTGATTTTAACAATTAAATTCCATTGTTTGCTTGAAAATTTTCACCCTAAGTTTGCACTAGTATGGGGGGTTGAAAAATTTTAAATTTGATTGTTAATGGTTAATTTGATACAATGATTTCGTCTAGTTTGATTGCTTAAATTGATTATGTTAAACTTGAAATTTTTAAACTTAGTTTGAAATTTTATTTTAGTATTTTCGGCAATTAAAATGGCGATATTATAATCATTTATTTGGTATTATGATGGGCAAAGAGGACGGGAATGTAGTTTCAATGTAAAGTTTGTTGTTTAACATTTGTATTATTTTTGTATATGTGATTTTGTTTTGTAGATGAGTCGACCACGTGTAGGTAAGAGACCACGAGGCAAAAATGTACCATCCCAGGAGGCCACTGAGCGAAACCCCATGGATATACCCGAGAAGTATCAGCCAAAAATTTCCTTGGACGCGCTTCGACAGAAGCGTATATTTGGACATCGGACGTTAGATTGGGAGATTGTTGAGAAGTTGGGTTACAAGAGTCAGTTAGAGGATCTTCTAACCGCTGACTGGAAGCGATTTTTTGCAATCAGGTCTGGGGTTTATCAGGGATTAGTGGAAGAATTTTATTGCAGTTTTCGTTTGAATACAGCTATGGGTTCTACCACCGAGACGGTGATGACATTTCGACTGGGCGGACGGACATTTACAATGTCCTATGCTAAGTTTGGTGTGGCCATGGGTATTTATACAGCGGAGGAGGTTTTGGGAGTAGATTTTACTCAGGGTTTAGCGACGTGGCCTGTTGGGATGAACGCTGGGTTGTTTTGGCGAGAGCATCATATTAGTACCGAGGATTATCATAAGAGTATTAAACAGGCAGCCATGGTAAACCCGATGCACCGGATACTGTTTCGGGCGATTGTTGAGTCCATTTCGGCCAGAGCAAATTGCCCGAATAATTGTACCCAGCAGGATCTATTTTTTCTCTACTGTATTCTAGCTCGACGTCCGTGCAACCTTGCCAGATGTTTGGCACTTTATTTATACGGCAGGGCGTATGGTAAGGGAGATGGGGCAGTGTGTGGTGGCGCCTTTATATGCCATTTAGCTTTTAAGTTAGGGGTGGCTGATAGGGATCATTTGGATGCTACAGTTGGTTCAGTAGCCGGGGTGCGTACGTTGGGTGTTGCCGCATTGAAGAATATTTCATTGCTTGATCGAGATGGAAACTTGCTTGGAAGTAGACCTGATGTTTCTGGTTTTGCTGGGTCAGATTCGGAGTCCGATGATGAGCCGAGTGATCCGTATTCTATGGAGGCTCTGGCTCGACAGTTGACTGCGATGCAGACATCGCAGCAACAGATGTATGAGTCTCAACAGAGATTCCAGGAGTACTATTTTGAGGATCAGAGGATGATGGGGTCTCAGCTGGCTCGTGTGACTTATCAGCAGGAGCGTTATCAGCCCTACATGGATCAGTGGGCGCAGCGAGAGGCTCAGAGTATGGGTCAGGTTCTTCCGGCCTATGCTCCACCGGATATCTTCATTCTAGCACATCGTCAGGGCGGATTTTACTATCCCCCTCAGTCTCAGCAGCAGCCTCCGCATCAGAGTGGTCCTAGTAACCCGGTGCAGTTTGGTACGTATTCCGGAGGGGGCGGGGAACCATCTATTTTCCCACCCCCTGACATGGCAGATTAGCGGATTTGGAGGGATGTCGGCAAGGCTGGCGCCTGGGATCGAGAGAGAGTTGGTGGTCGTTACAGATAAACCTTTCTTTTTCTTATTTCTTTTTATTTCTTAGTTTATTTTTTTTGTTTTTATTTATTTATTTGTGCTAGCTAATGTTAACGTACCTTGTCTTCTTTGTCTGTTTTGTTTTTCCTTTATTCTGTATCGTTTTGTACAATAAGGGCATTGTCTAACTCTAGTATGGGGGGGGGGGGGGGGGGGGGGGGGGGGGGTTGAGGAAAAACATCCGTTGTGTTTAGTTAGGTCAGTGTATTGTATTTTTATAAAAAAAAATTAAAAAAAAAACAAAAAATGATGACATGTCTTGAGAATTTTTAATCTGTTGCATAACCTAGCACATTTTATACCATACTCAAAGAAAAGTGAGATTTTGAGCCTTGAAAGCATTCATTTTAAATGCTACTTTTTCTTTTGTATGAGTGTGCCGATGGTTGATGACTTTAGAACTTGACATAGTCATACGTTTCGAGACCATAGATGAGCATTGCATTAGGGTAACCTAGTGTAATTTGGTACAACGTTAGGGGCAATCTAGGAATAAACCATTTGATTTAGCCTATTCGTTTCTTGTTAAATAATTATAGCTTAATCACATTGGTTAGCTGATTTCCGTTTAACCCTTTTGTAACACTTACTTTTAGTGTTAGATACTCTAGTTAACCACTTTGCGCCTAACTTATTCGTTTGATTTAAATCCACTAAATATTTTGTACATTAGCCTTTTCTTTTCATTTTTAGATGAATCCGAACTTAGTTTTGAGATTGCTATTGAGTGTGTACATGAAGATTGAAGTTAGAAGTGTTAAGGCATTGAAATCATCGAATATCGTTAGCCTTTGTATCATATATTTATTTGTTAGCAAAAAGAAAAAAAAAAAAAAAAAAAAAAAAAAAAAAGAAAGTTGTAAAGTATGTAGTTTTATGTATTTTGAGTCTTTGAAGAAATAAAGTAGAAGTAGTTGTATTATGAGTTATGTAATTCGGAAGAAGTGGAAGTTATATGGAGCAATCGGTTCATTAGCGTTTAGGAGTTCGGATTCATTCTAAGTTTAGATGTATACTACGTTTATTTGTATACTTTTACTTACTTACCCATTTAACCTCTATATATTTATTCACATGCCTTTACCTGTACATTACATCCCGAATAAAAGTCCCCGTTTAGTTGTACCTAGACTCTAGTGGTGGAGAAACGATACTTTATCAAGCCTATGATAGAAAACTCACCATGACTGAGCAATTGAGCGGATTTACAGAATATTTTACATACCCTTTAAACTAGTTCGAGAGACTTGTGTGAATTACTCCCAATAATTCGTGAGGTGTTTGGTTATGCTTTTTAAATCATGGTTTGGTAATTAAATTGAATTGAACTGGATTTGCTTGAGGGCAAGCAAAGGTTAAGTATGGGGGGATTTGATATCGCATATTTTAATCATATTATTATATGCGATATTTGTCTTTTTAAAGTTTAATTCATAACGGATTGTGGGAATTTCGGGCAATTTTGGTACTAAAATGTCATACAGGTATTAGCCGAAGTTCTGGAGAGGAAGTGACATAATTGGAGCTGAAAATGAAGAAAACGGGTCAATGTTGTATTCCCGTTATGTTTTGAGACTTGAAGCAATTGGTCACGAGAGATGAAGCAGAAACGAGCAGCAAAACAACAAAACTAGAACAGGGCCGAGGGACGCCCGTCCCCCTCCTAGGACGCCCGTCCCGCGCGTTTTTGGTCTGCTGTTGTTTGTCACGCGTTTAATAAAAGAATGTTTAGGGTTTATTATAATCATCATCATTATTGTAAGCAACTATTGGAGAGTGGGAAACCCTAGCTTTGGACTACGAATTTTTGGAGATATTTGGTGATTTTAGACTTAGCAATTTCATTGTTTAAGCATTCGGATCATTGGTACTTTAATCATTTTCGTTAGTTCTTTTAATATAAAGATGTTTCATTCAATTCAATTGTGTTGCGTTTTTATTATTATGAGTAGCTAAATTTCTTAACGTTCACTTGGATGATGTGATCAATTATGTAGGTTATTATTTGATTACGTATATGTTGAATTGGATTTTATGTTTAATCGAAAAACCAATTGTAATCAGTTTTTGAGTATTGCTTAATCTTTTATATAAACTGTTAGTAATTCATCATAGGTATTCGAGAGGAACTTGTGACATTACAAAATAGTTTATGAAATAACTAATCGGTCTATAATTAGTTTAAAGATATTAGTATTCGAGAGGAACTAGTATTAAAGATTTAAACAATAAAAGCGTGATTGTGGTTGTTAGTTAACTAGATTAAGAGAGATCGGTTTAGTTAATTAAGAAGCTATTCGAGAGGAAGCTTTATAAGATTAAATCATAAAATCGGCTTAGGTACTTATTGCTTAGTTGTCAAACGTAGAAATTATACACGAGAGTGGTAACTATACATGAGACGAATAAAGTTTTAATGGGAAACGAGAGTTCAAGTTAAATACCTTTTAAGTAGTTCAACATTGTTAGTAATTAAGTGATAACCGTAGTAATTGTGATCAAGTCCAAGTGAATGTATTTTTCATCAATTGTTTACAAACCAAAATCTTTTCAGCGATTCATCTGAATCATTTAGTTCTTAAATTTTAGTAGTTTAAGCACAGTGACAATTCGGTCACAAAAACCCACTTTTTGTTTTATTAATTATTAATTATATTTCAACCATCAGTCCCTGCGAACGAACCTGATTTACCTAAAACTATACTATACTTGATTAGGTCCACTGCCTAAGATTGTGTAGTCGAGTCGTAAGTATTTCTTGTTTTTAAAATATACTCGATTTCGATCATCAATTTCCCAATCATATAAACCTAGAAAATAGACATAACAACTTTTTCACACGATTAAATGCAAAATCCTATCCTATCCATCATGTTTATTATGAAAAATGACCGAATATCGCATAGAAATAAACATATAAATATGCGATATCAGTATTTCCGCATTCATCCTCTTGGCTTCTCCGTGATCACCAGGTTCCATATCATGGGAAGGAATTCTATTTTCCGAAAGTGTATTTTGTCTTCGATTTCTTGTATTCTAGCAATCCTTGGATCTCGAAGTCCTTTGATAACACCTTGGTTAAACTCTTCATGCTTAGATTAAACATCGGAGGACGAAGATGAAGGTGCTTGTTCAGGTATTTGTGGCTTTCTGGTATGTCTTGGATTTTGATCACGACCAAGGAGATCAAGATCTTCTTCGTAGTCGTCTTCGTCGAGGTTTATCGCATCATTAACTGGTTTATTAACGGGTTTGGAATTAAGAAACTTTGGTGCATTCCACAACACTTCATATGTGCTATGGGATCAAAACGATTTGCCAGTTTGGGCTTCAGAAAATTTTAACGCCATTGTGTAAACCGCCTTGTCATACATCGTAACTTCCTCGATCTCATTCGGCTCGATCATGACATGATATGAACTCTCAGATGTTTTTGCTCACAACCGTCGAATTTCCCATAAGTTGATTTCTGGTGAAAGGATTTATCGGATAATCTTTGTTAAAATATCACTCGGATATATTAATTCAATTTTTCCAGCAAAGACCTTTCTTGTATTTGTGACCACAAAATCTTTTTTGTGTTATCGACGGGTTCCACGACCGCTTCCTTTTTCATCCGTCTTTTTTACGATATCCGATAGGTGTTTGTGTTTCTTTTGAGATGGTGGGAAGGTTTGAGCTTGGGGTGGCTCGAAGTTTTGCCTTTGGTTTGCTTGAAATTGTTGCCATTGACGAAACTGATCTCATTCATTCATAGCTTGAATATTGGGGGGGGGGGGGGGGGGGGGGATTGGGTATTAGGTGTTGTGCCTAGTAGTGAAGTGAATCCTCTAGATTGTGTTTGGAATTTTACAAAAGATGATGGTGAAATGGTGTTGGAACGGGATGGCGAAGACGATAAATTACCATAAATGTAAAAGTCGTTTTCAACCTAACCGTTTTAACTTTTATATTAGTTATTTAGGTGAATAATTTAGTGAAAATGAGAAACGAAAAGAAAGATTAAGAGATTTTTAGGGAGTACCGAAAACATTCGCAAAGTCTACACAATCTTGAAGTTTTCCCGGAAATGAGCTCCAAAGCGGTAGAGTGGATAATCAATCTCGAAACATAAAACAACCACTTGTTAGGAAAATGGAATTTAAAGAAGAGAAAAGTGTAAGAACCAGGTTTAGAGGTGAATATGACTTACCAAATCTTCAAGAGGTGAAACACTCCATAATCAAGAATAATCCAAGAAGGGAAGGTGAAGATGTGGTGGATGAATCCCTTGCAAAAACATTAGAGTCATGTTAGAACTATCTTATGTAACAAAGAAAGGAATTAAGGTAGAAAAATATGGAATTTGGAACAGAAAAACTTACCAAATGATGTATGACCAAGAAGAAGGTGTAGTATGATCTTTTCTAACACAAATATCACTTTGGAATGTGATTAAAGTCTCAACAACGTTCTGGAAATGGAGAGAACTTCGAGAGAGTATGTGTTAAAGAAAAGATGAAAGAAGATGAAATGAAGTTGAAAATGGTTAAAGATTGAAGTATAGTATGAGAGATGATGTAAATTGGTCAAGGATCCACAATTTACTCGTCTAGCACCATTTTGGGAAGTTTTTAGACAGATTCCACATGATTGCATGTGGTGTGGGATCTCAAGAAAGCCAAAAAGCGTTTTTGTCTTGGTCTGTCCAGAGCACGACTGCGTCGCAGTCAGTGAGGACTGCGACGCAGTCAAGACTCAGTCAGACCTCCGTTACTTGTCCGTTAAAAGGACTGAATTTGTAACGATTTAACGTCAGTCCCCTTAAGGACTAACTTTGTAAAATATTTTTAACGTTAATCTTTATCGTATAGACGAAGGCATAAAACTCCCTTACTTATCTACGAGAACACTTATATCTACTAGGCACTTAGGTAACTAAACGTTTTCGTCACGAGAACAAAAACAATAAGTAATATAAAAACCCGACCACATAAAATCGTGATAAAACGAAATACAATTGGGTCAAACAAAATAACGATAAATAAGAGACAATCGAAACACGGAAAAGTACCTCGAAATCGCGGTTGTCACAAGTTAGGTAATGAATACAATGGTAGCAAACAATACTGAATAACAAATAACAAGAATGAGTCTAAGAAATGAACCATAAAATGAAATGACATTTACTACTTATATGCACAATTTTTTAGGTTGGAGTCAATCGTATTGTTTTGTGATTAAATGAGTTGCACCACCTCTTTTATAATGTACCTATTAGTAATAAACATTCATATATATCCAATGAGGTTTAGGTATGAAAAGTGAAATTTATTTCCTTTACCAAATCGATTCATACCTTGTGGTGTTTAAACCTTTTGTTTATCGAGTATCAATTAAAGTACCTCATCGCAGAACTTGTATACCAAGAACATCACTTATTTCATATCTACTTAGTTGGCTTGCACTACTATTGACATAACAATTGGTACACCATTCGTTGGTCCACTCAAGTCCTCTCGTATTGGGGTAGGCTCCTCCCAGTTCTCCCTATCATGAACGAACAACTTTCTCAACATGTATACATCTAGAAAGTATCAGTTATAAAGTGACAACATCATTTTACCTAATTCGTCAAAGGACCATCTTTATAGGTATCAAGGTGTAACATCCATATACTCACATAACGAAGTGAAAATCCCATGTAACCTTCCTATCTATAAAGGATGATACACAAGGAAAGTCGTTGAAAATGATAACATGAACGTATCTTTTTTATGTTCTAAATAACGTCTTATGAAATAATTTTAAATAAGTGACATTAACCTAAAATATATATTATCTTATTTTGTGACTATCATGTAATTCTTTATGACAAAATAACCCATTAATCTATATATTGAAAATTCACCCAAAAATAATGGAACATGTAAAAAGAGATATACCACCCTGGCAAAGAAAAGGAGGTTTTGTTCTCTAGTTGAAAGATAAGAAGAGAAAGCATGAAGATAAAAACGAAAATTGAAGAAAGAAAAAATAAAAGACACAACCCAAAGTATGTGGTTGTAAATTGCCTCCACTTGGTCCCATTTTCATCAAACTTTCTTACTCACCTTTGGGTGTTTCAATAATTTTCATTAATTTTTTTCAAGAATCTTGAAACACCCACATCAAATTGGTAGCCAAGTTTCCAACTTTTTACCCCAAAAATGATTCTTTTTCAAAAAAGAAGCTAAAGATAAGGGTAACAAGTGATCCTTTTGTTCTCCAAACAAATAAAACCACCTGTCCTTTAATATTTCAGATTTGGCTATTTCTAAGAAAAAAAAAGCATCTGAATTCTTAGAGTTAGGTGATTTCTGATTTGGGTTTTTGTTAAAAAGTGTTTTCTGATGTGGGTTTAAGTTTGTTAAATCAAAAAGCATATGAATTGGTTGGTTATAATTATTAGAATTTCGTTAGTGGTTGAAAATTGCTTATTTAGCTGATTTCTGATTTGGGTTTTTAGCAAAGGTTCTTAATTGACATGGTTTTAGGTTAAATTTCATAATTAGGTGACTTAGGATTCGGGTTTTTTCGAAAAAGGTCAATTGGGATTTGGGTTTCTTGAAAAAAGTTGTGAACTTTAAGTGGGATTCATATTTCTTGTAAGAAAAACAGTAGCTAAGAGAATTCGAATTCGGATTTTTTTTTTTATTAGGGTTCTTGAAAAAAATCTCGAAAAATGACTGGTGGATGTAGTATAGTTTGGTTTCGGAGAGATCTAAGGGTAGAAGATAACCCTGCTTTAGCTGCAGGTGTAAGATCAGGTAAAGTGATAGCAGTTTACATATGGGCACCAGAAGAAGAAGGTCATTATTACCCGGGACGAGTTTCGAGATGGTGGCTTAAACAAAGTTTATCATTTCTCGATTCGTCGTTAAAGAATCTTGGGACTTCTTTAATCACAAAGAGATCTACTGATAGTGTTTTAGCTCTTCTTGATGTTATTAAATCCACTGGTGCTACTCAACTCTTTTTTAATCACTTATATGGTTAGTCCTTACCTTTTGTTCATTTGTTTATTATATTTCGTATTATTGTAGACGATTATTATAAGTTTCGCGCGATTTTGGATGACTAGTTGTTGTTTGGATGTGCTTTTAGAATATTCATTTTGTTTTGAGTGTTTAAGAGTACAATATTAAAATGAAAGCTATTTAATAAACGTTTAGTTTCCGTGTTTATAATGGATCTTCATATAATTATTATTCAACTCGACACCTTTCTTTTAACTATAGGTACATTATGTTTATTGATATCTTATTTTACTAAATAGCTTAAACTGCGATATATTGTTTTGAATTTAAGGTTGATGGTTTTTTATGTGTTGTAGATCCTTTATCTCTCGTTAGAGATCACCGAGCGAAGGAGATTTTAACTGAAAATGGGATAGCGGTTCGTTCGTTTAATGCAGATTTGTTATATGAACCATGGGAAGTTCTTGATGATGAAGGTCGGCCATTTATCAGATTTACTTCATTTTGGGACCGTTGTCTTAGCATGCCTTATGATCCCGAGCCTCCTCAGCTCCCACCTAAAAGAATAATCTCAGGTTGCTTTTTATAAGATTTGTTGCATATATATATTTTTTTCTAACTTCAGAGTTGTTAGGTTATTTTTGTTTTGATGAAATTTATGACTCGGGGGGTTTGGATGTGCGTTTTAAAAGTGATTATCTGATATCTAAAACGGAAATGTTAAATCCTCCTACAAATGTACTACTTTTTAACGTATGTTTGAGTTAGAGTGTGTGCTTTCGCTGTTAAATTAAAAAATTAAAAAAAATCAAATGTTCAAGTGTTTGATTTGTGTTTAAAAAACTACTAATAGTTGAATAACCAAAAATAACAATTTTTATGTGAAAAAAGATTAGATGTTTTAATGTGAGTAAACGTTTCTTTAATTTGGTCCACGGAAAGGGTAAGTAAGTAATTTTACTAATATTTTGATTAAGGAAACTAATTAGGTCTCGTTTTTTTTCTAGGTGACCTCTCAACATGCCCATCGGACACATTAGTTTTCGAAACTGATTCCGAAAGAGGAAGCAACGCACTTCTAGCTCGTGCATGGACACCAGGTTGGAGTAACGCCAACAAAGCGTTAACCGCTTTCATTAATGGGCCATTACTCGACTACTCAACAAACCGTCGAAAAGCCGATAGTGCCACAACTTCGTTTCTTTCTCCACACCTTCATTTTGGCGAAGTTAGTGTCCGAAAAGTCTTTCACCAAGCCCGAATGAAACAAATCTTATGGGCCAACGAAGGAAACAAAGCGGGTGAAGAAAGCGTCAATTTGTTCTTGAAATCAATCGGGCTTCGTGAGTATTCACGATACATGAGTTTTAACCATCCATATAGTCACGAAAGGCCCCTTTTGGGTCACTTGAAGTTTTTTCCCTGGGTGATTGATGAAAATTATTTTAAGGCGTGGAGACAAGGTAGAACGGGTTACCCGTTAGTTGATGCAGGTATGAGAGAGTTATGGGCTACAGGTTGGTTGCACGATAGGATTCGGGTCGTGGTTTCGAGTTTTTTTGTTAAGGTTTTACAGTTACCATGGAGATGGGGAATGAAGTATTTTTGGGATACATTGTTAGATGCGGATCTTGAGAGTGATGCACTTGGTTGGCAGTATATATCCGGTACTTTACCTGATAGCCGCGAGTTTGATCGCATTGATAATCCTCAGGTTTGCCTTTTTTCAGTCAAACTGTCACCGTTTTACTTCATAAATGACGTTTTTAGAACTTTTTATAAAAAGATTTTTAATTCGTATGTTAGTTTTTTAAACCAGTGATAAACATGACGATTTTGAACTTTAGGTACGATATTCATAGTAATACAGTTTCCGACTACGAAAATGATAAGTTTGCCCTTAAAAGTCAAACTAGATCTTTTGATGAGTATCAGTCAATAAACTTCATCTATGTTTGAAATTTTAATTTTCTTTTTTTTATCACTACTAAGTAGTTAACCTGAATATTAGAAGTTTTAAAACGCTTCGGTCAGGAAAGTTGGGTGAAGGGCCGAACTGGTTACGGTCAGGTTGACCCGATAACGCTTTATCCCATTTGTTTGTAACAATGGTAAATAACTACCTTCTGAAATATGATTTCAAGTTTTTTTTACTTTTAAAGTAATAATCTTTCTCTATTGAAGAAATTAATTTTAGGATGTTGTAAGCAAGTTTATCCTCTTTGGGCGACTTTCTACCCGTTT
Organism: Senecio squalidus; assembly: GCA_910822075.1. Classification (NCBI taxonomy): domain Eukaryota; kingdom Viridiplantae; phylum Streptophyta; class Magnoliopsida; order Asterales; family Asteraceae; genus Senecio; species Senecio squalidus. The sequence continues at coordinate 5,039,720 of CAJVGC010000592.1, forward strand.
CATTTTAAACTAATTTCTGAATAACTGACAAATGATCAAAGTGCCCTCAAGAATTTTGTCTTTCCTTTGTATCTTTTCAAACAGATCGAGGGCTATAGTTTTGACCCGAATGGAGAATACGTAAGAAGATGGCTCCCCGAACTCGCAAGACTCCCAACTGAATGGATCCACCACCCATACGATGCACCTGAATATGTCCTTCAATCTGCTGGAATCGAGCTCGGTTCCAATTACCCTCTCCCCATTGTAACAATCAATGCAGCAAAAGCTCGGTTACAAGAAGCACTTACACAAATGTGGCAACAAGAAGCCACTTCTCGAGCCGTTCTGGAAAACGGAACTGAAGAAGGACTCGGCGATTCGTCTGACAATTCTCCAATCGCGTTTCCTCAAGATATGCAAATGGAGATGGACCTCGATCCTGTTAGGAACCATACAACCACCACAATTCGCCATTATGAAGATCAAATGGTTCCTAGTATGACAACATCATTGCTGTTACGGGGAGTAGAAGACGAAGAGGAGTCTTCTTCTGATCGGAGAGATATTATGACGGAAAGTAGAGCGGAAGTGCCGAATGAGGTTATGAATCAGGAACCGGTGAGAGAACCGATTCGTCGGGAAGTAGGGCAAGGTTTCGATACGCAAGCGGTTTTACCACAGTTTAATATTCAGATAGCATTAAGGAACAGTGAGGATTCGCAGGCGGAGTCTTCGACTTCTAGAAGGGAACGTGATGGTGGTGTGGTCCCTGTGTGGGCTCCGGCGACGAGTTCAAGTTATTCGGAAGAAAATTCGTATTTGCAAAGGCATCCACAGATTAACTGGAGGCAGCTTTCTCAAACCGGGTAAAGTTTCTGTCGTCTGTGTTTTGAAAGATTAAAGTTTTATCTGATTATCTATTACTTGAAGTTGCAATAATCGATTTCTAGACTTTCGATGAAGATCATTTTGCTTATGATTATCTGACCAGCGATGGAAAATGGGCCGGTCAGGTATTAGATCAAAATGGTTTGGATAAATTCTTAGTACGGGTCTGTTTAGTTCGACCACCCCAAAACTTTTTTGTTCGTTTTGACTATTTTTTATGATGACAGTAAGCTTACTTTTAAATATAACACGATTTATAAGGCTGTATACACGCTTTAGGTGTTTTCAATTTTCTACTCGTTTGACCCATTCAACAGCTATAACTATTTTTATAACAGCTTACATGAAAGGTCTGGATTACTATTTTTATAAGATCTTTCATGAAAGATTTTTTATTTCAAAATTTCTTTCTTACATTTCATGATTCAGTGTAGGTTAAAATTTTGACATCTTTTGTATCGGATTAACACTTTTGCGTTTTCCTAATTCTTTCAAACAGGTAACGTCTGTTATCTAAGAAGGTAGAAGGTTGATTCGGACTCAAAGGTATCATTAACGGTTCACATTTTCCGAGACACTATCCACGGACAATCTAGGTCAAAGTCGGAGCTCGAAAGATAATCTTCTATTATCAAATATTAGTCCATGTGTTGTTCATATTATTCTTATGTTGTATAGTAAAAAAAAATGTTTAGTCATAAGAATTCTGGAGTCCTTTCTATTTATGTCGTTGTTGTTGTACTTTAGCGTACAACCTGTCGATGCATTGTGTGCGGTGATTGATCATCGAATAACAAAAACTTGTTCTAACTACTTTGTGCAATAAATTGATACAAAGGGGTGTTTTTTATTTTTTTTATGCATTCGAATGTGAATAGATATTGTTGTAAACGATGCTTTTTGTGGTTTCCACTTTGATATCTTGTTGTTTCTTTGGTTGTCGGAGAAGACTGTATATGATTGTTGCGGTTAGAGCTCCGACAAGAGGGGCAACGATATAAATCCAGAGGTTTTTGTATTCGTTAGCTACAATTGCGGGGCCGATGCTCCTTGCAGGGTTCATTGAAGCTCCTGTTATTGGCCTGCAATAAAAGTTTTGAATCAAAATATACGTCGGAAAATGGTATAATGACCAATATACCCTTCACTTCTGGTTTTGAATATACAACAACCATACCCAATCCCGTCGAGGACAGGGTATAGGGGAGGTAGGATGTAGACAGACATACCTCTACTTTGAATATGAAAGTCATCAAACAAAAACTTGCCGAGAACTGAGGTGTTAGTTTTAATGTATTCTTTACTGAAGAGGAAGCAGTTAAGGGTATTTTAGTCATTTTCACTTGATTTGTGTTAATGACATAAATTTTAAAGCTCCATTAGCTTAAGTGTCTAATTAAATCAGGGGTATTTTATTCATTTAAGTCAATTATGACAAAGTTGTGTAACTATTTGCTGTTTTAGTCATTACCCTGCAACGATCACATTGAACATCAATGTTACCCCGATTGCCACCCCTGCAAGCTCCTTGCTCTGCTTAAATCGTTTCAAGATCAAAGTTAACACCTTTAACATTCCAAAACCGAAACTAAAATCAAAGTTTCACTAGAAAAAAAGATAAAACATACTGATCTGTCATCGGTTGCAGCACCATTTATGGTTAACATCAAGATAAAAGTGATGATAAACTCCCACAAAAACGCTTCTAAATCGTTTGTTGGAGTTGAATATTGTGTTAACGTTGGTAATATGTCATTTTGGTGACTAAACAGAACTTTCAAAATGAGACATGCGAGTGTAGAACCTAAAATTTGAGACAACGCATACATTGGCACCTACAAGAAAAAAGATCCCATATCAAACACACACACGGAAAGAGATATTTTGAAAGAAAAGTTAAAACTTCATACGTATATCAAAGGCAATCTTCCAGAAATTGCAAAAGATATAGAAACCGCAGGGTTAAAATGGGCACCGGAAATATGTCCAAGTGTGTATATAAGTGCTATTAGACATAATCCCCAAACCATTGCAATGCCCAAGATTGTTAAAGATCTATCTTTGTCGACAAGTGCGGCCCCACATCCTGCGAATATCAAGATATATGTTCCTAGAAGCTCTGCGATAATCTGGTTTTGTATAAAAACAAAAACAATAAAAAATTTCAGCATTTTCAAGTATTTGAAAAGAACGACGAAAACCCTGAACTATTATCAAAAAACCTTGCAGCCTTTTGACAGTAAGATGAATATTTGGACAAGGAAACGATGAATCATTAGCATTTTCAAGTTCTAGGTAAAAAAAAAGGACGAAACACCCTGAAATATTATGGAAAAAAGTTACTACCTTTTGACAGTAAGATGGAAGAACAACAACATTATCGAAAAATATTTTTTCGGTCTGTTTCGTTTTTGGTTGTTCTTGAGTAATTGGTAAAGTGTTCTTGCTTGGTGAAAATGTATAAGATGATGTAAATGAAGCAGCCATTGATAAAGTTTGGGAAGTTAGTGTTTATGGTTTTCGGTGTAATTGTGCTGTTTATAAACTCGAATAATTTGGAATTTGATGGTTAGATTTATTAGATTATGTTGTTAAAAAGAACAGTAATTTCCAAGTGATTGATACAAAGATTTAAGCCGGCTAATGAAACCGAAGGTTGTAAGTAAAACTTGACTGAGTTTATGTGAATGGATCTGTATAGACAATGCCGAATAACTGTGTAATTTCGTTTTTGTTTGTATTCAGTGAAAAGATTAGTTTCCCAAAAAGAGCATCTACGCTTTTCGTGGTTTCACATTATTGGGGATCAACGTCTTTATTTTGTAATCGATGTTACTAGCCCTTTCGTTCTTTGTTTTTGGGTTAATGACTCATTTGGAAACTGCTAAATGTCCTCGGTAGAAATGCAGTTGGTGCGAATCGAACCTTATATATTACAGGTTCTATAAAAACTGATACTCGTCTCTTTCAATCCTTGATTTGATACTGGTTCATGAATGAAAAAAAGATGGAATCAAAGTGTCAAAATCATGTTTAGTGGTAAAATGTACTTTGAGCCTTTTTATTCTTCTTTGAGTTTGATTGTCTCTTTGTCATGTCTGGCTAAAGAGAATCTTAATCTTTATATGTCAGAAATCGATGTTAATTTAGGCTCGAATCACTTTGTTGTGGCTTATAACAAGAACACGATAGGTTCGATTATGATTGGATATTACCACAAATATTCCATTCGGAGTTGCCAAAAATTCTATCCGTATATAATACACGTAGGGGAGTAAAAAAGTTAGATGTATTTACTCGTTCGGCGAGTATCCAGTCTACATTATCTCATTTAGTTATGGTTTATTCGCTTATTTTGTTCGGCTTAGTATAACAAACAAATTTTAGGCTTATTTCCGAGCTTATGAGCTTCTTTTCAAGTTTTATTATGTCATAAGACGCTCATAACACAGGAAAAGGAATTGCCTTCTGAAAAATAAGCATAACAAAATAAGCCCATACGCTAAAACAAACACCCCAAGTTACTTGATTAAATCATTAATAAAAAGAAAATGCAACAAAAAATATCGACAAATAAAAGCTTGTTACAACTCTTTTTCTATCAAACAAATCGTAATCTACATTTCACACAGAGCCAATTAGACATAAAACTTCCCTATCAAGAACCCATTAAATCGGACAGGAAAGTAAAAACATCTAACGACAATTAGTCAATTACCTCGGTCAACAAGTCAACTCTCATGATTCACGGCTAGTACTTGCCTCCCCAAATGAAACCGACGCCAAAGATTTTGACGCCCACGCAGCCTTCGCTTTTGCGTTCATAGCTCCATGCAAATTACTTCTTTTTCGTGGTTCGGTTAGTGAACTAAATAACTGTATTGCACGATTCATATATGCTAAAGGGTGTTCCCATAAGCTTTTGAACCGTATGTTTGTAATCTGTCTTCTCCAAGAAACTCGAGCACATAGGATGATGAATGGGTAACTTAGGTAAAGTAACCTTAAAACGACAAAAATGGTGGCTAATGTTAAGTATGTTTCATGTTGAAGCATGTTTTCAGGAGACCGTGCCCATGAAAACGGGCAGTTTTCCGGCTCGGTAATGTTTACTTTCTCGAGCTCATGTATTGTTTCGCCCAAGGATGTTTTATTGACAGATTCGGATTTTATACCTATACACAAACAATTCGTGTGGTTATTTGAGAACATTTTTTGGATAAAAAAATTTAAGCAATAAGACAGCAACCCTTCTTTTGCGGGAAAAAAGTACAATTAACATATCGATGTTCTTTCTTAATAAAATGATTTAAGATGTTGTACGCGTTTGAATACATTTTGGTTCAGTTTCAACCCCTTTGACAAGTTTCATTTTCTAACTTTGTTTCCTTTTTACCCCTGTACGTTACAAGACCTCATTCCTGGAAAGACAGACAGATTACGGCTATTAAAGAAAAAGTAACGTTACCTGTAACATTAGTGTAGAAAGCCATAAGCGAACCAAGAGTACGAGATCCATGGTAGCGAACACGCATTGTTGAGTTCAAGACAAAAAGAGTAGGAAACCCGTGAACTCCATATTTCGAAAGTATGCTGCAAACAAATTAAGTTACAAATTAATAACACAAAACGATCAATAATAAAGGAGAAATAATGTGTAAAGTTCTCAAACCTTGGTCTTATGACGGATTCTTCGATAGCATAATGAGCAACCGAAGGATATAAAGAAGCCATCACTGATAAACTCGGTCTAAACGCTATTGAAAAGGGGCACCACGATGCATAAAATAGCACAACAACATAATCTTGAGCATTCTTCTGAACCTTACTTAACGCCTTTTGTAAGGAAGTTTCGTCTCCCTATAAACAAAGATTATCAAAATGAAGTTAGTAATAGAATTCCAAATTTTATCCAATCATCTTCGACTTATTATAGATATTATCACAAACAATTACTAAAAGCTCAATATTATTTACAAAGCTTCATTTCGAGTTAATAAAAGCAACGTTTAACTTCTGTGAAATGTCTAAACTACCCTCCCAGCTAAAATTAACCTAACTCCAGACAAGATAACAAAAATGTTTTGACTATAGTTAAATGTCTACAATACCCTTCAAGCTAAAAAGTTATCCTCCTAACCCTGATATCATTGCAAGATTCGACTTGATAACGAAAATGTTCGACCATAGTCAAATGTCTTAACTACCCCTTACTCCACAAATCACAAATTCTTGTGGACCCAAACAACATTATTATGTTCACCCTATAGTAGACTAATTTTTATGATGAATAACACTGTATCAACTAGCTCAACTTGAAACATTAAATTCTATCAACTAGCTCAACTTGAAGAAAAAAAAAAACTTGTAAGTAATAATTATCTATCAAATTAACCAATGTGATTATAATATACAAAAATAATATTTTCTGACAATAATTTATATAGAAATAAATAAGAAAAAAAAAAAATGGAATACCTCAATAACACCAAGAGCCCCAAAAGAATGATCATTTAAATTCAATGAACAAACAGGAGCTAAGATTGAATCTTTAATTGATCTGGGGACACAAATTGAATTAGAAACCCTAGGGTTTTCATCTGCATAGCTTATCGTAACAAGAATCATTAATACAACAAACCCTAATCTAAAAATCCAAACTTGACTCATGATTTGTGATGATTTCAGCATGAATTGAAAAGGGTATTAAGCAATTAAACAGAAATTGATTGAATAAAAAAATCAAGATTGAAGAACCCTAATTTTGAAGAAATGAAATTGAATGAATTTGGGGATGAATTGATGAAATTGGGGATATGGGAAAGCTTAGAATTTGAGATTTGGAGATGGGTTTGTGATTGTTTGGATTAATTTGGGGTTTTCTGTATTTTAGATTTTAGAATTTTGGGGGAAAAAGATAATATTTGTTACAAAAAGTATGATTATTTTGTGTGTGTGGAAGCAATGCATTATTGATGAATCTTGTTGAGTCTACATGGACATCTAAACAAACAAAAAAGTTTTTTAATAAAATATTTACTACTTTAGGTGTTTGGACTGATTATTTAAATTTGTAGGTAAAAGTCATCTAAAAGGATATTTGTTTTTCAATTGAGATATTTAAGTTTTTTTTTTCAATTTAATCATCTAAAGTGGTTTAATTTTGTCATCTTCGGTCATTTAGTGGATCACCGGTTATCTTATTTTTAATAACCGGTTTTGGTTTTTTCTTTTTTTTCTTTTCTAATTTGTTTCTTTAATATCTTCATTCCTTACCATTTCTTCCCCCAAAACCCAATACGAAGAACCCTAATTTCAATTCTTTCCCAAAATCCAAAACGAAGAACCCTAATTTCAAGCATGTCGAAATCATCATCCTCAAGTGCAACTCCATGATCAATTGAAAGAAACGGGTCACCTTGGGTTCGTGTGTTGTGTGATTGTGGGGATATATGTGGAATGTGGATTTCAAGAACGAGTAACAACTCAGTTAGAAGGTTTTTAAGCTGTCCAAATTAAAGTATGAACAAAAGTGTGAGTATTTTCATTGGTGGGATCCCGATATATCAAGCGAAATGTATAAAGGAAAATTGAAGGAAGCTGAAGCACAAGTTGGATCTTTGAGGTTTAAAAATTTAATGTATCGAATTATATGTTGGTGTTGATTGTCATTGTAATGTTGTTGTTGTTGTTGTGAAACAAAGTCCACAATTTTAATAAAAAAAATATTTTTGTTGATCATGTGAGTTACTTGTTTTCTTTTTCTCAATTCAATACTTTTAGAGGTTCTGATTCCCGTAAATATTCTATCTATTTTACTTTTACAGTTTTCATTCCTGGCTATGTCTTTTATCATTTCAATGCTAAATGTGACCTTATATTCTATCTATTTGGTTATAAATATGTTGTCTTACCCTTGCCAATTCACACAACAAAATATTTTTGAAGATGATATTGTTGTTGCTGCTCGTGCATATGTAGATGATGACCGTGAATCCAATACGTACTTCACTGATGATGATGAAATTGTGGCTCCTCCTCGTGCACCTGTGAATATGCCAAATGATGATCGTAAGGCACCTGTGAATATGGCTTCAACTTTTGTTATCAAACTCAAGAGCCACCAACTTGATTCTAGTAGGATTGTAAGTTGTTGATTATTACCATTTTAAAACCTTTTTGTTTTACAGCATATATATTCTGTGAATATGGCTTCAACTTTTGTCTCACTATTAAACCCTTTTCTAGACCATTTCTGCAGAGGTTGTTAATACTAGCAACCTAAGAGGGTTTGAAACTGCTACATTGAAGTGTACTACTATTGGCTATTAACTTGCATGTACCTTACACATACATGGTGATGCAAGGAGGAATGTTCTCAGTTTACACATGACCATCAAGGGATCTTTCAAGTGGTTTAAACGTGTCAATGGGTTAAAGAGGGGTCAAAAACTTAGGTTTGTGCAAAGAAACTTGTCAACAACATGTGTGTTTGATGTGGATGTTGTTTGATGGTCTCATGTTTGTTGTTTGATGTTGGTTGTCACACCCCGCAAAATGGCGGAACCGAGGTGTACAGAGAATACGGTATCAGAGATTCAAAGGTTACATCAACATAAGTAAACCATACATAATCAACATAGATAAATAAGTTTAAAATAGTATGCTTATTACAATAATCCGAAAGTATCAAAATACGGCTACAGAGTTTGGGATACTAAGGAATTAACAAAAGCAAAATGAATTCCATGCAAGTAATCCACGTAGCCACCAAGCATAACATCAAAAAGTGTAACCTCAAATCCCTGAAAAGCGTTAAAATACGACGTCAACATAAAGTTGGTGAATTATTCGCAATAATTAATAAAAACATGATTGTATAAAGGTTTCAATATGTTTTGACCCCAAAAGTGATATGATTTGAAAATAAGTCGTTTGAAAAATGATGTTTCAAAATATACGTGAAGTATACAAGACCTTTTAATAATATACCAATATAAATACCATAAAAATACCATAATCAAATCATAAAAATACCATACTTGATAGATAATTGCTTTAGATACATACGATACACCTGAACCATAACAATACTGGCAACTAACCCCACCTAGTGTCTTAAGCTAGGTTGTCCTCGAAATCAACGGTCATAACATTGCTAACACGGACAGGGCGCATCCATCATCCATCGTGTTAACAATGAGGGCTTGTTAGACCCATATAGCGCTATATATATAAACCGGCGGCTAAAAGCTAACAGGTGTGTATACGGGGCCTTGTACTACCACAAAGGCGGTACAAGTTTGGGTAAGACTAACCTAAAGCATTCATATCCAAAATACATACTCATAATATATATATATATATCATAAAATACATTTATACAACGCTAATCATGCCCAAAAATATAAAAGCGGTAAAAAGGGCAACGAATAACTCACAGAACAGCAAAGCAATCCAAACACGATACGTCGGGTAATAACAATATACTGTCAAGCTCCCACGTCTAAGTGCCCTAAACATCACGTAAATAAATATGTCTAAGTATCTCTAAGTCTAGTGGGGTATGCCTTAACGATTAACGTTTTATACGAGTTTAAAAATGACCAACAGGAACATCGATTTAACAGAATTACAAACGTTTCGAAAAATACAGCAAGCTAGTTACGCATCACGTAACTGGGAGTTACGCATCGCGTAACTGAGAGTTACGCACGTAACTTAATTACGTGACACTAGCATAGATACGTGACATAGGTTAGTTACGGGGCATAGTTACGTGACACAAGGGTAATTACGTGACTAGTTACGGGATATAGAGGTATAGTTACGTGATTAGTTACGGGTTCGTAACTGAGTTACGTTCCCGTAACACAGTTACGTGACGTAACTGGGTTTTACGAAAAATTACTTTCGGGATACGGTTTCGAGTGTTTTTAGGTGTCAAAATCATCAATTATTGAAATCCTATGTCCAGAATATGTTTAGGTACATAAACCCTAAATAAATTTTGGGTTTTGATGGTGAAAAGTGGTGTTTTGAGATTAAATCTAGAAAAATAAAGTTTAAAACAAAATCGACGAAATACTTACCCGATTGAGATGAGATTCGGAGGAATGATAAAGATGAACGTGGTGAACGATAAGCAAGCTTCAAAATCGAATTTCGACGGTCGGATCTTGAGATATTTTAGAGAGAAGGGAGAGCTTTTGTGTGTGTTTTTCTAGAGAGAGAAGTGAAAGGGTGGAAATGGTGTGTGAGTAGGTGGAGGTAGGTGGATAAGACAAAATGGTTGGTGATGGAATAAGACAAAATAGTTGGTGGGATACTTTTAGGACCATTTTTGTAATAAAAATCCCATAGGACTAGATTTGTAATAAAATTCTTGAAGGACTAAAATTGTAATACTTTTTAACGTTAATCTTAATCGTATAAATAAGGCATAAAACCCCTAAACTTATCTTAAGAGCATACTAGACTTATACTAAAGGCACTTAGAACTAAACGTTCCCGACATAAAGGTCCGAATCACAACAAATACAAATACGATACTCATAAAATACGAGAAATACGAATACGATAAAACATAAAAAGGGATACAATAGGGTCAAAACATAATCATAAATAAATAAAACGAATACGGGTCGTTAGAAGTATACCTAGAAATTCGCGAATGTCACAGTCTCCCCAAGTAAAAAGAAATTTCGTCCTCGAAATTATCACTTGGTACTACTTCCGGGGGAAAGGTGAGGATACTTCCGTAGAATTTCATCTTCGCGTTCCCACGTGAACTCAGCTCCAAAACGGGAATTCCAACGAACCTTGACAATCGGGATCTTACTTCGTCGTAGACGCTTAACATCACTAGCAACGATCTCGATCGGTTCCTCAACGAAATGAAGCTTATCATCAATCTGGAGTTTCTCAAGCGGAACCAATAACGTTTCGTCAGCCAGGCATTTCTTCAACTGAGACACATGAAATACATTGTGTACGCTGCTCAGTTCTGCCGGCAAATCTAATCGATACGCAGCTGGGCCGATGCGAGCTAAAATCTTGAACGGACCCGTGTACCTCGGACTCAGCTTACTGCGCTTCACGAATCGGACAACCCCTTTCCATGGAGATACTTTCAATAATACCATATCTCCAACACTGAACTCAAGAGGCTTCCTGCGCTTATCAGCATACTTTTTCTGTCGATCTCTTGCAGTAATTAATCGTTCCTTGATCTTGAAGATCTTGTCAGTGGTCTCTTGTATAATTTCCGGACCAGAAATCTGACTATCTCCAATTTCTGCCCAACATACAGGCGATCGACACTTGCGGCCATACAAAGCTTCAAACGGTGCACACTTGATACTCGTGTGATAGCTGTTGTTGTACGAGAACTCAATCAACGGCAAATGAACGTCCCAACTACCGCCAAAATCAATTGCGCAGGCTCGTAGCATATCTTCCAAGGTCTGAATAGTTCTCTCACTCTGACCATCGGTCTGCGGATGATAGGCGGTACTCATATCTAACCTTGTACCCATAGCAGTCTGGAATGTCTTCCAAAATCGCGAGGTGAAACGAGCATCACGATCGGAAATAATCGATACAGGAACTCCGTGTTTCGATACAATCTCTGCAATATATAAACGCACGAATCTCTCCATCGGATAATTCTCACGAATCGGTAGGAAATGAGCAGACTTCGTCAATCGATCAACAATAACCCAGATACTGTCATAACCACTCGAAGATCTCGGAAGCTTCGTAACAAAATCCATAGTAATACGCTCCCATTTCCACTCGGGAATCTTCGGTTGTTGGAGTAGCCCAGACGGTTTCTGATACTCAATCTTCACTTTGGAACAGGTCAAACATCGACTAACATACTCGGCGATCTCACGCTTCATACCCGGCCACCAATAGAACTCTTTCAAGTCATGATACATTTTGTAGGAACCCGGATGAATGGAATAGTTAGACTTATGGGCTTCATCCAGAATCAACTGACGGATACTAATCGGAACCCAAATACGCTCGAGGAAATACATAACTCCATCCTCCTTCGGTTCTAATTCCAACGCCAACTTATACAACCTTTCCTCTTTAACACGGTCCTCTGTCATAATACCCTCCTGTGCCTGAATAATCCGAGCCTTCAAGCTCGTCTGAATAGATACCATCATAGAACGGATACGGACTGGTTTGACTGTTTCCTTACGACTTAGTGCATCAGCAACAACGTTCGCCTTACCATCGTAGAATCTTTCTTCATCAAGTGAGCGAGATATAAGGAACAACCTTGACGGATATAGTCGCGAACTTTCAAACTAGAAATGACTTTAAGGCGTTTCCCTGTCTTATCTCCGTGTACGTTCATCTGATCTCCATCCGGCTTCTGTACACGAATAAGCTTCTCATGACAAACTATTTCGCCTCTATGCTTTGCTAACCAATCCATTCCGATCACGACATCGAAACTACGGAGTTTCATAGGAATAAGGTCGATGGAAAAAGGAATATCGGCTAATACGAGGGGAATATCACGAATAACTTCTCTAACAAAAGCACATCTACCATCAGCTATTTCTACCTCATAAGCAGGCTCTAAAGGACTAGAAGCACGGTTTACTAAGGGGCGGAAATCACTAGATATAAAGCTTCTATCGGCACCCGAATCAAACAAGATAAAAGCAGGATAATCATCGACAAGAAATGTACCAGTGACTACAGTAGGATCCGAGTTAACTTAATAGGTCGGTTAGATATTTTGGATTATCGTTCATTTTAACCATATCTCAAACTTTAAAAAACGAAGTTTTGTTGTACATCATAAAATGGGTAGTTTTACCGTTGTGGATCAAATTTGAATATTTACTGCACAAAAACAAAGAATTTGATGCACAGTCCATAAACGACATATATTTTGATGCATATCAAAACTTGTTTTTTAAAGTTTGTTATAATTGAATAAATAAACATAATATAAAATTACACATATAATAAATTATTTTTTCATATTTTTTTACTTATTTTACTTTAAGTTTTACTTATATATATAGAGGTTGGTTCTTGTAAAACAAACTTTAAAATAAAATAAGTAAAAAAAAAAATAAAAAATAATTTATAACGTTAGATATTTTGGATTATCGTTCATTTTAACCATATATCAAACTTTAAAAAACGAAGTTTTGTTGTACATCAAAAAATGGATAGTTTTATCGTTGTGTATCAAATTTGAATATTTACTGCACAAAAACAATGAATTTGATGCACAACCCCTAAATGACATATATTTTGATACATATCAAAACTTGCTTTTTTAAAGTTTGTTATAATTGAATAAATAAACATAATACAAAATTACACATATTATAAATTATTTTTTCATATTTTTTTACTTAATTTACTTTAAATATTGGTTTATAAGAACCTCCTCCTATATATATATATATATATAGGTTTCAAATGAGAATCATACAAATAATTAGGAACCATTAGGAACCACATATACACTAGTGAATATAGACATATATTCACCAATGTATATATATTCACTAATGTATACAACCTTTTATTTGAATATATATACATTAGTGAATATATGTCTATATTCACTAGTGTATATGTGGTTCCTAATGGTTCTCAAATATTTAGTAGTGCCTATTTGAACCTACCTCATATATATATATATATATATATATATATATATATATATATATATATATATATATATATATATATATAGATTGGGGTTCAAAAGGGATCCTTAATTTTCTAGAGATCCAGGGATCCCTTCCTAACCACCCATTTTTCCTTATATCTTTGTTTTTTTTTTTTTTTTTTTTTTTTTTTTTCTAAAATTTTTTTTTACTATTTTTCTAAAAAAAAAAATTACTTTTTTCTTTTCCTTTTTTTTTTTTTTTTTTTTTTTTTTTTTTTTTCCGAAAATCACATTTGATTTTTAACCTTACTTTTTAAAAATCACATGTGATTTTCAATCTACAAATATTTTATGTGTAAAGTCACGTTTGATTTGAAAAAATTATTGATTATATTTTACCAAAATCACATGTGATTTTTAACTTACAAACTATTTTCTTATAAAATCACATGTGATTTTCGAGAAACAAATTTTTCAAGTGTGACTTTAAAATTTATAAAGTTTGGTTTTTGAAAATCACATGTGATTTTCGACAAAAAAAAAAATTCACGTGTGATTTTAAAATTTATAAATTTTGGTTTTTGAAAATCACATTTGATTTCAATTTTTTACAAAAAAATCACATGTGATTTTGAAAAAAAAAAAAAAGTTAAGTAAAACATAGCAAAAAAAAAAAAAACCGAATTAAAAAACGAAAAAAAAAAATGAAAAAAAAAAAAATATAAAGGGAAAAATGAATGGCTAGGAAACCTTTGTGGTTTTGACCCCTAAGTGAATTTGTGTGGCTAAAAAGTGGATCCTTGGATCTCTAGAAAATTGAGGATCCCATTTGAACCTCACCCTATATATATATATATATATATATATATATATATATATATATTACCATATACATGAACAATAAAGGAGTGAAAATGTAATTTAGCTTAAACTCGTAAGGCTTACGAAAGCCTCACGAGCGATTTCGAATGGTTTGTGAGTCGATCTTAAATAACACGCAAACTGTTTCGTTTCGTTTACACACGTAGTCAACGCTAGTCAAAAGTCAAAACCACACACTTTAATTTTAAATACTACTTGAAGGTTTGGCGTAAGATTTAAAATGAGACTACGATAAATTTAGCTAGATTAGATAAAATTAAACATACCGGTCATGAAAATTTACTCCAATAAATATTGATCTATTATAAATAAGTCATACTACTAATATAATTCTTCAAACAAAAAGATTTCAAAACATCATAATCCATACATCAATATTTATCTCCAAAAGATTCTTGAACCATAAACCAACTGATTGAATAACATCCCATGTCTTGATACATCTAAAGTCAAAGTCCCTATCATGGTTAGCGAAATGACTAAGACAATTGTATGCATTAAAACACTCTTTTCACACATTTTTATCATTTTAAACTACTAATGATATTTTATCGGCACAAAATAAGTCATTTTACCCAAATACATTTTGATACCCAACCAATGTGACATGGTTGCAGAAAATATAAAATAGTTCGTATCACTGTAAATAGTTTATTTGAAGAAACTGACAATAAATACTTCTCAAGCAAACATCCAAAGCGCCAAATTTAAAGATTCAACCCATATACGAAACGTATTTTTTACAATCCAAAGTCAGGGTCAAAGATGGTCAAGGAATTTGGATATCAACAGAAATAGTAACCCTATAAACAGACGATAAGTTTGACACCAAGAGGTTGAAATATTGTTTCCGAAGGACAACAATGGAAATAAGAGCTAAAACCAATATCCATTTCATACCAAATCGAAATATTTGAAACAAATAGATATTCTTCTGCTTGAAAATATAAGAGATAAAATGCTAACCGGAAAGCCTCACAATCAAAGGTATATTTTTAACTATAGACTGGATCGCATTGTGACAATTACCATAAGCAGTTTAAACTATGATATCATGATCATAAACAACCAAACACAGAAATCAGCTGGCTACTCGCATTATAATCAACATACCTGACTTCACTAAGATTAAAGACCCAACTATATTTTCGACGTTTTAGTGGTTTTAACCCTTAAAAACGTTTTACTTTATAGCGATGAAATGATTCCCTACACTTCTCTTTGGAGTTACTAAAAAACTGCGAAACATTGACCCAAAAAAGGTTAAAGAACAAAACCATTTGTGCGTACAAAAAAAGAAGGTTTAAACAGCCGAAAAGTTTCTAATTTAGTGATTTTATCATTATTAACCCTTAAAATTCACTTGTGAGCGATGCCTTCACCAATTGATATTCAGGGAAATATAAACAAAGGTTACTGAAATATAATGATTGACGAACTAATTCATGATATTTCCAAAGCATACCAGAATTAAACAATATCATGATTACATGTGGCATAAATCAAAGTAGATATGACCAAACTCGGGTCTCTCGTCTTCTTTGCCTGTAAAATTCCAATAGATAGTGCAATTAGCATCTTGAAATAGTTGCCAAAAAAAAATTAGAGGTGGCGATTTCAACCCTTTTACTTACGAATGAGGTGATTAACTACCCAAAATTATTAAAAGGATACGTGTTGAAAGTGGCCCCCTAAATGAACTGTAATGCCTTCAACTTACTATAAAAAAAACTGGAGTATTATTCAAATTATACTCGCTCTGTCCCAAAATTATTGTTCACCTTACTTTTTTATTTTGACCCAAAACAATTGTCCATAATAAGAATAAATATGTGAAGCTGTTTACGTTTCCAATTCTAACCCTAATTAAAAATACCATCACAAAACTCAAAGAAAGCGTTTAATTATTAGTACAAGGGTAAAACGGTCATTCTACTAGAAGTAATCTTGCAAAATTCACATTTTCTCTAAAGTATGTTTTTGTCTAATGGTGGGCAATTATTTTGGGACTGAGGGAGTATAAAAATAATATTAACTTTATAATCATATTTGACTGCCTGCTTGTTTACAACAAAAATTTGAATTTTTATACAAAAAGTACTTTGGGTCACCCTTTACCGAAACCACCAATTTGAACACCACTAAAAGAGTTGGTATATTATGTAAAAGTGAATAGGAAAAATAAAACATCAGCTACTTTGCACAATTTGAAGCTTAACAGCGGCAAAAACAAAATTAATAGCTGCATTAGAAGAAGAAGAAATGAAACCGAGGAAAAAACTAGATACATTAAGAACTTGGTTTAGAAGTTACCTTAAGTCGCAATTCTTGCCATCATGTAATCCGGGAGCTACTAAAAGACAAATCTCTAAAAAGACAGACTAAGTTATACTACTACAACATGTTGGCTTGCCCCGAAAAACCTGCACTGCAAGTCGGACATAAAGAACCTACTCCACCTTGTGATTGCTGATGAATAGCCATCGTAGGGAGATGAAATTCATTTCTACACCATGCACATACACTAGTTGTCACAACGTTCCTGCTATTGGCCATATTTGGCATCATACCATTCTTTCCCATCCAAAAAGTGGAGTCAAACGCTTGCTCCATTCCTGTATTATACGGAAACGAACTTGAACCACCTTGAAAAGGATGTTGTGGGTTTTGTAAGTTGTGTGCGTTTTGTGGGTTGTGTGGGTTTTGTAAGTTGTGTGCGTTTTGTGGGTTGTGTGGGTTTTGTAAGTTGTGTGCGTTTTGTGGGTTGTGTGGGTTTTGTAGGTTGTGTGCGTTTTGTGTGTGTGGGTTGTGTTGGTTGTGTGGATTGTGTTCGGTTCTACCTGTTAGGAATCTGTATTCCACTGGTTCGGATCTATTTGATCGCAGTCCACTGACATTTAAACCGTCGTTATATCTGTCATTAACTCTATAAAGTCCATCTTGAGCCTGAAAATAAAGATAGTAAATTCAGTACTCTCAAAAACGTTCTAAATCATTAAATGGTGCAATGCATTATTTTTCTTGTCCTTAAAAAGAACGCACAGTTAAAGAATGGTGTAATTATTGGAACTTACTTTCAGTAGAATGATTGTTCTACCCTTTTACCAAAATTGATATTTTATTTGAGTTTTGTAATAGAAAAGCTTGATTAGTGCTAAAATGGGATTCTTAACCAAAAAGATACATATTTATTTGTTTAGAAGTGGACAATTATAATAAAAATAGTAATGTGGTACTAGATTTCAGTTTGGATGAAAACAGTAAAGGTGGCAATTTTAGTCAATTTAAATATGAATGTTAAAACGGACGATTCATAGGTATAATAAACAATAGCTAAAATGGAAACGGGTAAATCCTCCGTAAATCATTATATGCAAAAAGAATTGATTATTACTGAGCTAATATAACTTCTGCAATCATATTTGACCCACTAATATCCTATAAGAATGTTGGATTAATGTTTCGGGTCAACCCAACCCGGCAGCATGACCCGGACATTTACCACGTATAAAAAATATGTTATAATTAAGGTGGCGAAAGTATCAGAACCTTGTCAGACATTATGTCAAAGGAATGAAAGCTCGGCGACTGGATCTGTGCATGAGGATTCACTAAACCACTTTGTAGTTGATTTCCCTGAGTGGTTTTCAACACACCACGAGACACACCTTCATTACGCTGCTGGTGTTGATTGCTACCAGAACCGATCATAAACTTCTTGTCTTCAAAACTTCTATATTCATCTGATCTAAAATCCTCCCACGTTCTTCCTTGATAAACCGCATTACCATTCTGTTGAAATTCCCGTGTATCACTTCCCCTTTTAAGATCCTCTACCATACTATTATTAACCATACTCAGATCTGTTTGGACATCAAAACTGTCCTCAATCTTGGATGCACCATTCTTTTTCTGATCCACACTAATTGTATCAGCATATAGATCACTCGGGTTCCCAAAAGCAAGACTTAACTCATGGACACCCATACCTTTTTCTTCGTCAAATTTAAGTCCAAAAATATCATCAGAGGTTTCAGCAACACAAAATTGATCAAGCAATACCCTTTCAGTGCTCTCCTGAGTGCTGTCGTACAGACCAGCTACATCGTCTTGGAAGTCAAATGCTTGCTCATTCCCAGGGGGTGCAAGCGAACAGAACTGAAAGTCATCCAAATTCGCTACCCCTAATTTGGTGGAAGAAGCATTGTTGATCTCAACGTGTTCATTCACAGGTTTGTTTTTGCTCCACGTTGAGACGGATGAATGACTTTTAAAATTGTCTTCCTTCCCAAAACTAGTCACACCATCCATACTTGACATGTTATAGCTGTCAAATGCGGTGTTTCTGACTTCATATTGTCCATCAAGCTTGGAACTTGCAACGGGATAAGAAAATCTATTTTCGTCAAAGCCGCGAGTAACCTGATCAGCAGATGCATACCTAGCCTTTTTGGGAGAAAGTTTTTTGGAAGATATCAAACTTGCATTATTGAAGGCTGTAGATGTATCATGACTTGGTGAAAAAAAGGAAAGCCTTTCTGATTCGGAAAGCTTCTTTGCTTCCTCATCAAGCCCAAGACGACTATGGAAAACCCCTGATGACTCCATATTTACAACTTTATCCTTTTCAGACGTCAACTCATCAAATGAACTACATATATGTGTATCATTGATATTTTCCGGGAAGTCCTTTTTTTCACAGAAAGTTGATGTCGGCACTATAGTTTCAGAAACTGCATGACTGGGAACCTCAACACTCGCAGACTCGTCAACTAGAGTTTTCCCAACACCAATGTTGCTGGCCATTATTTGATTTGCAGATAAAGAAAGTGGACTTCCAGAACTTTTTCCCAGATCAAGAATGCATTCTGGTCTGTTATCAACATGTGTAATCCCAGTTCCGAAAACGGAATCTTGACCATTAGATGCATTGGAAGTTTCATGATCCATCGTTTCAATGTCACCTAAATTACAGTCGTTTCCAATCCCATTACCAGACTCTTCAACAAAAACATCACCATTCATGTTAAGGTCATGAACACGATCGTCGGCTTTAGATTCTGTGACAGAACTTATTTGATGATCACTAAAATGTGCATCATAATTTTCTCTTATAACATTGCTTTCATCAACAATTTTTTCTGCGGTTGGAGCTTCTGATACTTCAGAAGTGGTGTTTTCTTTTGTCACATGTGTCTCAATATGTTCATTATATTGATTCCTTTCATAAAATGTCTTTTGGCAGAACCGGCAGTCAAATATTCCACCTATTACGATACTCCAATCAGAAAATGTGGAATCAAGTTGAGAACTTTCATCAGGGTGAGCTAATGCCTGGTGGTCTAACAAATTAATTTTTCCTTCAAATATCATGAAACATTTGAGGCACTTAAATAGTTCTTCTACTTGTACATTAACGGGAACTTGCTTCTCAGAGTCTGTAGGTACAGCAATTGGTGGTGCTGATGCATTATGAAGAGGGCTATTTCTAATTACGTCTTCTTGAACTGACATATCAGCAGCCTGTCAAGCATAATTAAAATAACAATTCAAGCATAAAGAAACATTTAAGAATAAATAATGAAGAAAAGGATAGAAGAAAGCATGAATATAAGAGTAGCTGAAAATACAAACTTACATTCCCGGAAGCTTCATTTAAGGCGGAGTCCTTACAATTGTTGCTGTAAGTGTCATTTGGTTTATCTAAGTTATCTTCTCCAACAATGGAGAGCAGGTACGTAGATACATCCTTGCATGACTCAAATTGCTGACCACTAGGGCTGTTTATCACAAAGAACATTGACAACCATTAAATAATAAGATTCAAAGTTATAACATGGACCATGATAATAATTATACCTATCTTTCATATAATAAATGCCATTTTATATACATATGACGTAAGCTACACAGATGTCAACTAAAACCGAACACTTGTTGATTGCTTGTAAAAAAAAAACCTCCCAAGATGACATAAATGTATCTCTAATCTTTACGCATTGCAACACAAATCAACAGTGAACTTTTACGATCAACTACTCCTTCCATGTCGAGGTTTTCCCTATGACATGTTACCTTAATAAAATTGAGATGATTTATCCCTTTTTCCATCACGTACCGTGAAGGATATAGATAATATTATAAATAAATTATAAAAGTACCATTGTTTCTTCCTATATTCCTCTCGTCTAGCCCTGAGCATAAACAGGGCCGGCCCGTTAAGAACCCGGAAATCCGGACCGACCAGGCCCGAACCGGCCTGATAATATATCAATGGTCCGGTCATCGGGTATGGATTTTAAGTTAATTTGGATATTGGTCCAGTCCGGTCCGGACCCAGTTAAAACCGGGTATACCCAGCTAGACCGAAATTATTAATATTCAAAAAAACTCTGTTTTCGGTCATTTTAACAGACACACACCTTAACCACTTTAGTACATCAGATTATGCATTTTGTTTTGAATAAATACTATTTATTTGTTACAGGAATGTTATTAGTTTTATTAATAACTATAAGGTAAGGTAAAATTTTCATATAGTAGTACCATATATAAAATCAGTAACAAAAACCTAATTTCTAAATCTTAAAAATTCCTCTAGCGCCACCCAACTTCAAATTGGTATCATCCTCAATCATCTTTAAATCACAATTCTTCTTTTTTAGGATAGAAATTCAAAATGTAAGTTCGTTTATTTGATTGATTTATTGTATTAAAATTGAAGTTTAGATTGTTCTTGTTAAATATGGATTTGTATTTTGGGGGATCAAATTATTGATAAAATTCTTACTTTTCTTGTTAATTTTTAGAGTTTTGTGTTCTTTCTGAATCAAGCAAAAACTCAATATTTTTTTTCTTCGCTCAGATCTGGAAAAAAACTCGGTTTTCGGTCATTTTAACAACCCGACCCGGCCCGACCAATAGTAACACGAACTGCACCGAGCCATAAAGGTCCGGTTCTCGGTCCTGATTTCTGTGTGTATTCGGTCTCGGGCCGGTCCCGGTCTGATCCGGTTCGGTCCGCTCCGACCCATTTGCTCAGGCCTACTCTCATCACAGAACAAGCAATTTCACATGTATATTGTGGGCCTTAAAACTTCACAGATTCATGGCTACAGTTCAAATCATGACAAATACTCACCCTACCCTCATTTACTTTCAAATTGTTCCCTGTTTTATTTTTTCTTAAACTCGAAGCAACCACATTTAGGCCCTCACTATGAGCTTGTACCCTCTTTGGTTCAGATATCTTATACAGAAGATACTGAAATAATCATAAAGTAACTATGCACTACTTATTCCTTAGAAGTCTATCAATTTTATTGACATGTCTCGTTACTGCTTTTTCTGTCATATATATGTCAAGTTGCTAATTATTAATAGTTGAATAGGAGTTCTAAAGTTGAAGGTTTCGCTATAAACAAGAGCATCACCCTTTCATGCACAATAAAAGGCAATAAAGTTAAGGCAAAACCGATAGAATAACCCCACATGATAAACTAACTACACAAAAGGAATAAGTAATATTGTGAACTGAAATCAAGATAGAAAGGGAGAAAAAAAGAAACCTTATGTAACGACGACAAAACAACCAAACACGACCTCCTTTCCTCTTGATACAGAGACTCAACCTCCAGCCTTTAGGCAAAAAATCCCCAAAATCACTTGCATCCACAACCCTTCTCTTCTTTCTTGTAGTCCCCCACTCTCCATTTGTGCCTCTTAAAAACCCTAACAATTCATCTGCAGTCGACATTCCCTCAGTCCTCCTCAGAATTTCAGGTCCATATGGATCCTCCAATCTGCCCAAATTCACTATGTTTACTTTCACACCTCTACAGTTCACAGTTTCCAGATCCCTATCATTATCTGGAGCTACAGATACAAGTTGAGATCTTTCATCGTTGTGAGCTAAAGCCTGATGGTCCAATAAATCAATCTTTCCTTCAAAGGTCATGAAGCACTTATGGCACTTAAACGGCTCTTCTACTTGTACATCAGCGGAAACTTGCTTCTCACAGTATGTAGGTAAAGGAATTGGTGATGTTGATTGACTGTGAAGAGGGCTATTTCTTTTTACGTCGTCCTGAACAAAAATATCTGCAGCCTGCCAAGTGTAATTGAAAACAAACAATCAAAGAAAAGAATAAAGCATTTGGTTAAAGATAATAATAAATAAGTAATAAAAATGATAACTAAAAACAAAAAATGGAGGAAAAAGAAAGCAAGATTATAAGACTAAACAACGAATTCCCACTTACATTCCCAGAAGCTCCATTTGTAGCAGGGTCATCGTAGTCGTTGCTGCGTGTGAAACTTGGTTTATCCAAGTTTTCTTCTCCGATAATGGAGCGCAAGTACATAGATATATCCTTGCATGACTCAAACTGCCGACCACTTGGGCTGTTTTATCATCAAAATACATTCAACAACATAAAACTATTAGAATCAAAGTTACAATATCGATATTGATGAAAATATTATACCTAAATTATAGTTTAAATTAATAAATAATAGTCGTTCATCATGGATTTAACTCTAAACTTTATATTTATATAGCACATATCAGCTACACAGTTTTAACCTTTTAGAATTAAGAATAATTTCCATCTATTCCTCTCATTACAGAACATATGTAATTGCCTTATCTGCTTTTGTACTTCACTCTCAAATTGACACAGTTTATTTTTTCCCAATTTATGATTTACTACACATTGTTAGACATATTTCACCCCCTCTGGTTCTCATATCTTACGTAGGAAATAAAAGTCTATCTCCTATCGTTAAGCAACTTTTCCACTACTTATCCTCTAAAAGTCTAAAAATTATAAGTGCATGTCTCATTATTACTTGCACACTGCCTTAAACATAATTACTTCTATGTAACTATTACGAAGCAACATTTTACAATATGTCATACAAATGCCGGAAAAAAGTGACTGAATTCCACTATAAACAAGAGCCTCACAATTTCATGCACAATATCAGGGTGTTTGGGTTAGCTTATATTAAAAAGATTAAGCTAAAAGCTTCATTCTTGGGGACTTCCACTAACACACTTTTTATTCCTTCGAAAGCTATTAAGTATCCTTTACCGAAAACACAAAAAAAAGCTTATTAAGTTAATGTTATGATAACACAATAAGCTAATAATCTCCTTTGAAAAGCTAACCTAAACACCAACTATATCGAACACCACATAGGGAATAAATGATAGTACGAAACGAAAGTAAGATATATGAAATAAACCTTATGTAACGACGACAAAACAACCAAATACGTCCTTCTTTCCTCTTAATACAAAGACTCAATCTCCAACCTTTGGGCAAGAAATCCCCAAAATCACTTGCATCCACAACTCGTCTCTTCTTCCTCGTAGTCCCCCATTCACCATTCAAACCTCTCAAAAACACTAACAATTCATCTGAAGTCAACATCCCTTCCGTCCTCCTAATAATCTCCGGTCCATACGGATCCTCTAACCTAGCCAAATTCACAATGTCCACTTTCACACCTTTACAATTCACAGTCACTAAATCCTTATCATCATCATAAACAATCTCCTTCTTAACAATATTATTAATCCGCATTCGTTTGGCAGATGGAGGACTAATAAAAACTGCATTCTCATGTTTCCTAGGTCTCCCTCTCTTCCTCTTCATCGCCTCGTAATCGTTATTATTTTCACCTTCAATCTGACCTAACTCATTAACATTATCCTTTTCGTTCTCGTTCTCATTTTCAGCATCATTAAAGTCCAATTCACTAAACCTATCATCTGATTTAAACAACTCCTTCAGCATACTAACAATCCTACTATTCTCCACCTGCTCAGGATCATTGACATCATTCACGGCGCGTGAGCACGACGCGCGGAGGTGGCGCGTGCGTCGATGGACAGTGGTTTTAGCTGACGTGGCGGAATCTGCCGGAGCGAGTCTGAGTTTCGAATAGGTCTGTTTCCTGCTGCCGGCGCTCTCGTTGAAAACGGAACGGTTGATTTTGGGGATAACGACGTCGTCGCACCGGTTGGGATCGAATGAGGAGGAATTGGAGGATTTGGAGAGATTGTAGAGGTCTGATTGAGAGAGGAGGTGGAGATCTATGACTGGGATGGTCTGCAGTGGTGATACGGCGGTGGTTACGGTGGTGGTTCCGGTGGTGGACATGGTTTGGGGGTGGTTTGTGTAATTTTGGGAAAGATGAAAGGGTTTGGTAAATTTAAGTATAGGGAAAGAAAGTAGATGTCTTTGGATGAGTTAAAAGTGTGGGTTTGGGTTAACTCTTTTGGGTTAATATCACAATAGAGTTTTTTTCGTGTTTGACGGATACTAGTTTATTTTCGTGTATATATAATCATTTTATTGTTAAATAAAAACATAGAAGATGTCTCTTTTCGTATGTTAACGGTAATTTTTTCTTTCTTACGGATTTAGGTTGTTATCTTCTATTAGAAAAAAAGAAAAAGAAAAATCAATACATAATGAGTCTTCTTTTTTATGTCACCATTCCTTTTTCTTAATTTATATATTTTTTTCATACTCGTACGATATATGATTCGTGTATTGTCTCTTTTTATATGTCAACGTTAATTTTTTCTTTCTTACAATTATAGGTTATTACTTTTTCTTAGGAAAGAAAAAAGAAAAAAAATCGTTTTTTTTATTATAATGGTCTCAAACTATGTTTTTTTTTAATAAATAATAAAGTTAAAGGGGTAAAATTATATTTAAAATGGAGAGGCTAAAACGAAAATAGCTAATGATAATGATCTAAGAGTGTAAAATTAATTTTGAAACTAATCTGATGGCTAATACTTTGCCAATGTGACTTTTGATGCACCTCTTTTAGTATATACTAGATTATTATCCCGCGATAATGCGGATAACGATAAAAATTGAATCGTAAATTTTATTTTTATGTAAATATTAAATTATTATGAGAACACAATTTTACACGTATAATAACATATATATCCTTACGTTTACACATGTTTATAGTTATAATAACATATACACCTTTACATTTATACATATGTTTTGATACTTTGTATTAGGAGATTTTAAAATAACAATAAGGTAAATTATAGTTCAATTGAACGATTTATAAGTAAATTAGAATTATCTGTTTAAGTATAGATGAAATAAAATAGAAAATGTAATTATGTATTGTCAGAGGGTGTAAAGTGAAAATAATATTTGATGACATCATTAATCTGATCTAACGGCTGGAATCAAATATGTTAATCCATCCAAAGGATCTTATTTCGCCATGTGGCATTTAAAGCTTCTCTATTATTATATATTAAAGATTATAGATAGATTATAGATTATGAAAGAGTTTTTTTTAAAGTTCGTGTATTGTAGCGAGTCTAAGAACTAATATGTTTGTATGAATGAAAATGTAATAAACTTTGTCTGTTTCGTTATTGTGTGTATCCACTCTTAAAACTTATATTGTGTATATTGAACTTTTAGTTTTTTACAATGATGTATGAACCTGGTTTTTAAGAGAATTTTGAAACAAAAAAACCGGTTACATGTCATCAAAAATCCGGTTGGTTACATCATTTGTGAAAAAATAAAAGTTAAATACATACAATAGAAGTTTTTAAAATTAGATACTCTCACTAGCAAAATCGAAAAAGTTTAAATACACTTAACCCTTTATTTAATAATTTAATAAACAAACAAAAAAAAAAAAAAAAAAAAAAAAAAAAAACTTAAAATTAACATCTAATCAAAATAAAGACGTAACTGTCACATCCTGACGTCGCGGAATGTACCAAGGTTGTGACTTTCATGGACTGTAATCAAGATATAGTAAACGACTCCAAAGGGCAACGTTTTATAAAATAAATATTTGAAATATAATCAAGGTCTTGACAATAATCCAAAAAGTAATTAAAAAGTATTTAAAATAACTTTGAAATGTGAAATGCTCATAGTCTTAAAACGATAAAATGCTCTTGATGACTCCACCAAATAAATTTTAAGTACCTAAGAATGCATTTGAAAAAGTCTACTGATTATCGGGATCTACTTGGTCTCTTTTCCGTTCCCGCTACAGGGCCATTAGCTAGTGGTTCTAGTGTTACTCATGACTATGATCCGAAGAGATTGATTATCTTGGTTCATTTATCGTTTAAACATTTATTTATTTTGGTTTGTACTTTTTTTTTTTATTACTTTTAGACTTTGAATGTTGGCTTTGTTTATTATGTCGTGATGAAAACTATTTGATGATTGTTTGCATGTTTTTACTCTTAAAGGTTTAGGATTGTTGCGTCATGACGGCAGTAAGGTCAGCGAAAATTATTCTTTGGAGTCTTATTCTTTTGCCTGGCGATAATGTTCACATATTTTCAGCTATTTCCAGGAAGTTTCTACTACTTTTTTCCTTTCCATTTTTACCTTCATTTTGCTTTTATTTTTATTCAAATAAGGACATTTGTTTGTCTTTATGTTGGGGTGGGGGATTAGAAAAAAGAAAACATACATAAAACATTCATTTTAAATGCTACCTTTTCTTTTATATGAGTGTACTGATGGTTAATGACTTTAGAACTTGACATAGTCATACGCTTCGAGACCATAGTAATGAGCATTGCATTAGGGTAACTTAGTGTAATTTGGTACGAGCGTAGAGGAAAACTAGGTGTACGAGATATAATATGTTAATATTGTTTAAATGAAAAGAAAGCAAATACTGATGTGAAACTTCTTCAACAAGAAAAGATTGAATATGGGAAATTATGGGAAAAATATTGCATACTACGAAACCATGTAACTTCATTTTCAAATGTATCATCATCCACAAATTCACATGTCAGAAAGATCAATTTGATCAAAAGAGGATGTTTTACCAAAAAGCTTTGAATGAAAAAGAAAAAACAATTGAGATTTTGCAAAAACGGATAAACTTGTTGATGGTGTCAAAACCGTGTTTGTCTAATGATAAAACTTCTAAGACATTATCCACAAAGACTAATTAAATAGAAAAGTATGAGGATGATAGTACTCTTAAAATCTCAATCAAAGCGAAAAACACGAAATTGACTAAATCAAAAGTCAATCTAGCACAAAGAGTGTCACTTTTACAAACGATAATTCAAAATATGGCATCAATGCTCTTGCAAAGAAACTTGATTTTAATTCAAAAGACATGGATGGTTGGTTTGATTTCGATGAAACGTTTGACTCATCATTTGATCCTTTTTTTTTTTCCCTAAAACAACACTGGTGGTAACCATTGAGGACAAGTCAAAGTCTAAAATGGTTCCAGACGCAAAAGTGATTTCTAACAAATCTTCTAGTGTTTCGGTGCATTCCCCAAGAGATATAAAGAAAATTTGGAGAGCAAAAAGCAATGTAAAGGAAGTCAAGACTAATGTGTTCAAACAAGAGAATGTGAATGGCTTTAAGATGCAAAATTTAAATAAAGTTTGTAATAAAATTGTTGTAGAAAACAATTTCGCTTTGAAAAATTCTAAATTTGTAACCAAATGTTTGAAAGATATGTTTGCGTTTGGTTTTCGTTTTAATTAATATGTTTATGATTCTATTATTCCTTTGCGTACTAACAAAAGAGGACCCATTTTTAAGTGGGTACCTAAATCTCCTTAATTTCCTTGGGCATGCTCGTCATGTGTGGTATTTATTAGAGCATTATTGTCAAGTTTTGTTAGAAAATACATGGGCACAATACGCTTTGCAAATGATCATTTTGGTACGATTGAAGGAGTTGGAGATTTGAAGTATGATAAAATCACGATCAAGGATGTGGCGTACGTCAAGGACTTACATTACAATTTGTTTAGCATTGGTCAATTTTGTGACAAAGATCTTGAAGTGAATTTTCGTTCAACAGTGCGTGTGGTTCGTGAATATGATGGGAAGAATTTGATTACGGGATCGAGAAAGAAAAATCGTTACACAATCAATATGAAACAATTCAAAAAACAATTCAAAACTAATAAAAGTGTGTCTTTAATCTCAAACCGATTCTCAAGATACACGGTTATGACATCGAAAAATTTCACACTTGAACTTCAACAACATCACTACACTTGCCGTCAAAGGACTAGTCACCGGACTACCAAAGTTAAAATTCGTCAAAGATCAATTATGTGATGCTTGTGAAAAAGGGAAATTGAAGAAAAAGTCTCATTCATCGAAATAAGTTTGGGATACGACTCGTGTTCTTCAATTAATCCATATGGATTTGTGCGGACCAATGCAAGTTGAAAGTCGTAGCAAAAAGAAGTATATTCTTGTGATTGCGGATGACTATTTTCGGTACACTTGGGTTTACTTTCTTCATTCAAAATTGGAGACGTCAGAAATTGGGATTTCTTTCATCAAGAATAAGCAACTTCATTCTCAACATTGTGTGAAGACCATTAGATCGGATAATGGCACGGAGTTTAAAAATCAAATTCTCAATGATTTTCTTCAATCGGCCGGTATTTCACATCAATATTCGACGACTCAAACTCCTCAACAAAATGGAGTGGTAGAAAGTCGTAATCGGACACTGGTGGAAGCCGCTCGAACAATGCTTTCCTATTCCAATTACCTGTTTCTTTTTGGGCCGCAACTATTTCAACCGCGTATTTCTCACAAAATCGATCAACAATCAACAAAAGATTTTTCATAACACCGTATGAGATTATAAATGGTCGATCTCCAAACATCAAATCTCTACATGTTTTTGGTTGTAGGTGTTTCGTCTTGAATGACAAAGATCAACTATGCAAATTTGATGTCAAAGCGGATGGGGCAATTTTTGTTGGTTATTCTACGGAGTCAAAGGCGCTTAGAGTTTACAACACTCGAACAAAGGTCACCGTTGAGAGTGTCAATTTGTCATTTGATGAATTTGGAACAGTGACTTCCGACCATTTCATTTCGGAACCCGTTTTAGACGTTGCTACACCAATCTTGGATACTTTCTTCGATGCGGTGTATTACTTCAACGACGACATACCACATACTCAACAATCTTCATCACAACCATCAACAATGGAAGTCCTAACCTTGAATACTTCTTTAACATCACCTACTATAACACCCCTTAATTTACTAAGGAAAATACATATAAGCTTAGACATTATTTATAGTTGCAACGGAAGTCAAAGTACAAAGTCTCAAATATCCATTAAAGTTACATAATTTAAACATAATACTCAAAATAAAACGATGGGGCGTAATTGGATAACAAGACAATATGGTCCCCTTATTTCTTCTTATAAGGTTTCGGTGATCTCTCGAGTCATACCTATTGCTTTGAACCTGAGAATGTAAGTAAATGCGTAAGCCTAAAGGCTTAGTGAGGTCATGTGTTGTGTACAAAATATCACACTCAAATAACAATATGCTCAATAATAAATAAAATACATACGTTTAGGATCCCGATTATTGTGTTACGGACCTTAAACAACTTATTGCTATACCAATGCTAGACTTATTGTGTTTTATAACTTTTACAACTTATTGCTAGACTAATGCTAGACTTATTGTGTAATGTGGTGAGTCCAAATCACAAAGATAGAAACTTCACCGGACTTGAATTAATATCAAGAATTTTTCTAAACATTTTGTCCGTTCCACAATAATCAATAACATATAGATAAAATACGTGCATGTACACATGAATATTTAAAGCACATAATTTGCAAATAAATACACATAACATGCAACATATTATAATCACGACTTATAGCATACATTCTCATTTTGTAAATCACGAGTACTCACCTTGGTCCAAATGCAAGTGGTGATTTTCTACTTCAAGTTCCTTTCCTAAATCATATATTTGCTATTTTTAGTTTTAACTTAAACGATATAAAACATATAAACTCTAATGTTTACGTATACTTCATAAAATGATATTTTACAACTATATCTTTTATATATTGATGTAATTGTATGAATAAATGCATGGTGCCATTTAACGTAATGAGCAAAAATATAGATTTTCTAGTTATTTTATACATATGTTTGTGCAGATTTTTAGCAACAGTCTGGGCGTCGCTAATCTGTAACTAACAGAATTGTGCAGAATTTTAGCAACAGTCTGGGGCGTCACTAATCTGTCACTAAACAGAATTTATACCTTTTTGTTATCAGATTCTTTAGTGACGGCTGAAAAATCAGTCACTAAAGCCACTGTTTTGGTTTACTCGAAAAATTAGACAAAAATATGAGATTTATGGCCATTTTTCATAATAGCCTATTTTTAAAAGTTACTATAATCAACCTACATTGTATTAAAATCACTTTATTGATATCAATTCCACTTTAATCAAAGTTTTGGTAAAACCCACTTGATGTATTATCTTATAAAACATCTATATTTTAAATGAATCTTTGTAATAGTCATTTATTAAAAGACTTCCGAAAATAATCATGACTTATTTACTTGGTGAAAATATATGTTATAAAGATTATTCTTTATTTTGTGTTTTATAAAAAAAAATCATTTTAACAATATAATGACATGCATGCGAACATTTGATATAATTAACTACATGCATGTTAAGATCTAATATTTTTGAGTTTATACATGTAGAAATCTAACATTCTTATAAACATGTATAATATATATATAAGTAATAATGTCATAGTTAAATCCAAATTCTAGAATGATGTTGGTTAATAAAATATACCTTGAATTTAGTTAGCAAGACTATAAATCTAAAAGGTTGCTTGACTAGTGCTTCCTTTCTCCTTGATTCCTTCTTCTTAGTTTTTACCCAGATTTAAACACCCATTACAATGATTTAGCTCTCTCACTTTCTCTCTCTTAAATTTTCGTGTGTGTTATCGAGAGGAGAGAAATATGTTACTTCTCTTATAAGCATTCAAAGTGTGAAATATTACCATAAAGGTCCCTACAATAGCTATGACGTATTTATTTCTTATTTGACAACTCACCAATATAGCTTGGCTTAGTCATGCTAATAGGTGTAGTACATGGACCATTTACAAGTTATACTACAACACCAACTAATGATATTCTTTCTTGTACATTGTGCATTCAAATATGTACTTATTGTGTAGTATTATAAAAATAACGAGACATTTAGATTTATATTGGGTAAGTTTTTAATTGTACTAAATGCTAGGTGTTATGTACCTTTTTATTTGTTATTTTATTAACTCACTCATATTTATATAAGATGAACATAATATTTTATGTTGTTAGTAAAATTAACATATATTCTAAAAACAAATTCACTTATTTATATAAACTTAAATATTTTACGTGATTCTTTTATTTATAATATCTTTATTTTTGGAATGTTACAAATCCTACCCCTTAAAAATAGTCTCGTCCTCGAGACTTAATCTTTAAAAAGATGAGGGTAATTCTTTCTCATTTCGTTTTCTACTTCCCATGTGGCTTCAGGCCCCTTGTGGTACCGCCACTGAACTTTAACAAGAGAAATTTCAGATTTGCGAAGCTTTTTAACTCTTCGTTCTAGGATTTCTTCGGGCTCTTCGATGTAGCTCATCTTTTCATTCACCTCTATTTCATCAAGAGGTATAGACACTGCTTCATCAATCATACATTTCTTTAAATTCGACACATGAAATGTGTTATGCATCCTACTCAACTTCTCAGGTAGGTTTAGACGGTATGCCACTTGGCCTGCCTTTCCAGAAATAGTAAACGGCCCAATATATCTAGGACTTAATTTCCCTCGTTTACCAAATCTTAACAAACCTTTCCAAGGTGATATTTTGAGCATTACCTTATCACCAATTTGAAACTCAATGGGTTTTTTTTCTTTTGTTCGCGTAAGACTTTTGTCTATCTTGAGCAGTCTTGATATGCTTCCTGATCATTTCAACTTTATCTGTTGTCTGCTGGATGAGATCTGGGCCAGTCAATCTTCTATAACCAATCTCATTCCAACAAGTTGGAGTCCTACATTTTCTACCATACAAAGCCTCATATGGTGCCATCTTAATACTAGAGTGATAACTATTATTATAAGAGAATTCAACTAATGGCAAGTGGTTATCCCAACTACCACCAAAGTCGACTGCACATGATCTAAGCATGTCCTCTAGCGTTTGTATGGTTCTTTCACTCTGTCCATCAGTCTGAGGGTGATAAGCGGTACTAAGATTTACTCTCGTACCTAATTCTCGTTGAAAACTTTTCCAAAAGTTCGATGTAAACCTTGTATCCCTATCAGAAACAATGGATAATGGTATACCATGTCTAGATACAATCTCTTCTACATAGAGTTTTGCGAGCTTCTCTAGCGTGCACGTTTGTTTGATAGGTAAAAAGTGTGCAGACTTCGTCAGTCTGTCCACTATGATCCATATTCCATCATAACCCCTAAACGTCCTTGGCAATTTGAACACAAAATCCATAGTAATGTGATCCCACTTCCATATGGGTATATCAAGTGGTTGCAAATTACCATAGGGTTTCTGGTGCTCTGCTTTTACTTGTAGACATGTGTGACAGGTATTAACATATCTAACAATCGTCCTCTTTATTCCTGGCCACCAGTAAATCAACTTCATATCTTGATACATCTTATGGCTTCCAGGATGAACACAATACTTAGACTTATGGGCTTCATCTAAGATGATCGACCTTAGATCCCCAAATATTTGGACCCACATTCTTCCCTTAAATCTAAGTACACCATTACTATCCTTCTCCAATAGTTGAGATGGACCTTTCATCCTTTCTTTCTTTATGTTCTCCTCTCGGAGAGCGATTTCTTGCATCTCCTTGATCTTTTCTATGAGATCCAACTTCAACTCGATTCTCATCGCTCGAACCTTAATGGGTTCAACTCTTTCCTTTCTACTTAAAGCATCAGCAACAACGTTGGCCTTACCAGGATGATAGTGGATTTCGCAGTCATAGTCATGAAGTAATTCCATCCAACGTCGTTGTCTCATATTCAAATCTTTCTTATCGAATAGATACTTTAAGCTCTTATGATCGGTATAGATCATGCACTTGGTCCCGTACAAGTAATGCCTCCAAATTTTTAAAGCAAGTACTACTGCAGCCAACTCAAGGTCATGCGTCGGATAATTCCGTTCATGAATTTTTAGTTGCCTTGACGCATAAGCGATGACCTTTCCTCGCTGCATAAGTATGCAACCCAAACCTAACATTGAGGCATCGCTATAAACAACAAAATCTTTGTTGCCTTCCGGTAATGACAATATAGGTGCGGTACATAGTTTCTCCTTTAGCACTCGAAACGATTCTTCTTGTTCAAGACCCCAAACAAATTCAAGTTCTTCTTAGTAAGTTTGGTCATAGGCATTGCTATCCTTGAGAAGTCCTGAATGAATCGTCGATAGTATCCAGCTAATCCAAGGAAACTTCGAACTTCAGTGATAGTCCTTGGGGTTTCCCATTTTGCAACTGCTTCTATTTTAGCCGGATCTACCTTAATACCACCTTCGTTCACTACGTGCCCTAAGAATTGAACTTCTCGAATCCAAAACTCGCATTTCGAAAATTTGGCATATAACTTTTCTTTACGTAATAATTCCAAAACCGCTCTCAAATGCTCCTCGTGTTCGCTTTGACTCTTGGAATATATTAGAATGTCGTCGATAAACACAATCACGAACTTATCGAGGTATGGCCTACAAATTCGGTTCATGAGATCCATGAATGCCGCTGGAGCGTTTGTTAATCCAAATGGCATGACAAGAAACTCATAATGCCCATATCTCGTTCTAAATGCCGTCTTCGGAACATCTTCGTCACTTACCTTTAATTGATGATACCCTGATCTCAAATCTATCTTTGAAAAATAACTGGCTCCCTGTAATTGATCGAACAAATCATCTATCCTAGGCAATGGATATTTGTTCTTTATCGTGACTTTGTTCAACTCACGATAATCAATACACATTCTCATGGAACCATCCTTCTTTTTAACGAACAAGACAGGAGCTCCTCATGGAGAGGAACTAGGACGAATGAAACCCTTATCCAATAATTCTTGTAGCTGTTTCATCAGCTCTTGCATTTCAGTAGGAGCCAACCGATATGGTGTACGCGCTATCGGTGCTGCTCCTGGGACAAGATCTATCCTAAACTCGACTTGTCGCTCTGGAGGTACACCCGGTAGGTCATCAGGAAATACATCGGGGTATTCCCTAATAACATGTATGTCTTCTACCTCACTCTTTTCTTTTTTAGTATCAATCACATGTGCCAAGTAACCAATACATCTCCTTTTTAGATAACTTTTAGCTTTACTTATAGAGATTAATTTTGGTCTCTCGTGTCTCCTATCTCCATATACTTGTACTACATGACCATCAGGTGCTTTGATATTTATTA
Source organism: Senecio squalidus (assembly GCA_910822075.1). Lineage (NCBI taxonomy): Eukaryota > Viridiplantae > Streptophyta > Magnoliopsida > Asterales > Asteraceae > Senecio > Senecio squalidus. The sequence goes on from CAJVGC010000592.1 coordinate 5,074,476, forward strand.
ACTTTTCATCACATATAATATTAGCTTTATTTTCTGCTAACCAGTCCATACCTATAACAATGTCGAATGTTCCTAGCTGAAAAGGTATCAACTTAATTGGGAAGTTATTTCCTTCTATGGTAATATTACAGTCATCAACAATGTTAGTCACACTTATACATTTACCATTAGCTATTTCGACTTCATATTCCTTATCTAACTTTTTAGTGTTCTTACTTAAGCATGGATAAAAAGCAGTTGAAACAAAACTTCTACTAGCACCAGAATCAAATAGAATTTGAGCATTAACACTATTGACGGGAAAAGTACCTGACACCACATCCGGAGTGTCCATGGCTTCCTCGACCGTCATGTTGAATGCTCGACCTTTTCCTTTAGACGCACCCTTCTTGTTGTTCTTATCTCTAGAACTTCCTTTGTTTAGATCAGGACAATCGGACCTCATATGTCCGACCTGTCCACAGTTAAAGCATGCGTTCTTTCCAAGTAAACATTCACCTAAGTGATTCTTTCCACAAGTGGGACAAGGTTTAATATCTGAAGGTTTCTTAGAAAACCGAGGTTCAAACCTCTTTTTCTTGTTGCTGCCACTACTTCCTGCAAACTTCCTCTTGGAGTCCTTCTGGTGAAAAGAGTTGTGTTTGCTACCCGTATCTGCGATCTTGGCAGCCTCAACGGCTTGCAGAAAAGTTAAGGGGGTCGCTAGTCGCATAAGCCTCTTAATTTCTTCTCTTAACCCCTCAACGTACCTAGCCACCTTACTTTCTTCCGTAGTGTCACACCCCGCTAAAGCGGAAACACGGAATGTGAAGAGCAAGAATCATTTCACGGGTTACACTAAAATCAACGGTTCAAGTCATTAAGATTTAAATTGAAAAGTACAAAAGTCAAAGTTACAACCAAGATTCAAAGTTAAGACCATAATACATAATAAAATGTTTTTAAATAAAAATTCCCAAAATAAGGTCTTCTTCCCAAGGTACACTTCACATAATTGGCTTGACCCGCCCGAGCAATGCACTTCATAACTTACGCTTAGTTCCTGAAACATGAGATAAAGTGTCAACTACGAAAACGTAGTGAGTGAGTTACAGTTTATAAGTTGAATAAAGGTTTCAATTAAAGATTTGTAAGAGTTCGAGACAAGTTCAAAGTTCATAAAAGTTCGAGATTCGTCTGAAGTCAAAGAAGTTCAAATAAGTTCAAGATAAGTTCAAGTGCTTAAAATTCTAGAATAATTTGAAATTCAAGATAAGTTCAAGTCCAAATAAGTTCAAGTTGCGTAGCAAGCGGTAAAAAGAGTAGTCATTACCTCAGTGGTGGATTAATCCACATGTGTAAGACAGAAAGTAAGCATATGCGTAAATAATAAAGACCTATGATCCTCGAGTTGTACCAACCACTAAGCTTAATATACGTAAGATTTAGTTTTACACACTAATCTGATTCTGGTCAAGTTCCAGCCCCTAGTTCCAGTCTAGAGTTCGAGTTCGCGAGAACTTAGCAATATGTACCCAGGTTGTTACCCTAAAGTAAGGAGTGACCGCTCCTAAGTATCGATACCCATAAACTTTGCTAACGGCTAGTGTTAATAGTGTGCAGAGTTCAGTTCCAAGAAAAGTTGCGGGGCATTTAGTTCGTTCCGTTCTAAAATTCGTTTGTTTGTACTTACGGCGTTATATCCTCACCTAGGGTTTTGCTCCAAAATACAACCAAGCTATCATTGTCTACTCAAATATCCAAAGAGGCATACCTAGGGAGTCTAAAGTAAGCCAATCCGAATAAAGATATTGTCTACGCATATTAGTTGCAAAGTTCTAAAATAGTTCAAAAGTTCTCAAAGTTCCAAGAGTTCAAAGAGTTGCGAGTTCAATAAGTTTCCAAAAATAGAAAGGTAGCTCAATTAGTTCAAAAGTTTCCAAAAATAGAAGGGTAGCTCAATTAGTTCAAAAGTTTCCAAAAATAGAAAGGTAGCTCAATTAGTTCAAAAGTTTCCAAAAATAGAAAGGTAGCTCAATTAGTTCAAAAGTTTCCAAAAATAGAAAGGTAGCTCAATTAGTTCAAAAGTTTCCAAAAATAGATCACAACACGTTGTTCATAGATTCAAGCACGTAAAAATAGTTTCACATAAAGATATTGTTCACAAAAATCTCATGTTTCCCCCAAAAAGAGTACTTAGAATGTAAAAGTAAGGAGGGGTGTAACTCACGGTTTGCGAAGATAAAGAGCGCGGAAATCGGTCGGAGCGGGAGTCGGGAATCACGGATCGCCTAATAATACCAAGGTAGTCCAATTGTTATTATCTAATTATTTTATTGTACTTAAGATAATAAAATCAAGTTTTTAATTAAACTTTAAGTGTCAAGGTTAAGTTTAATCAAAATAGTCCCAAAACGGTGAAGGTTACGTTTTTGTCAAAAAGTCCGATTTTAACGTTTATTATTGTTAGGTCATACGTGTTTTTGCTCGCTGAAGTGGTTTATATTTTTCTAATGAAATTTGGGCAGCGCTTCCGCGCCCAAATTTCATATCCAAAAATGTACCTACCAATTCCGCTCACAAAATACATACAACACTATATCATATCCAAACAAGTCCATTTAAGTTCCAAAAGTTCATTACAAGTCACCAATACATTAATCTAAACAAACTCAGTCCTAAAAACGAAAGGGTCAAAAGGTCAGCGGGTCAAACGAGCTTAAAAACGTCAAACGTTAAATTTCGGGTAAAAATGCAGCTCTGTGCGTCGTCCTTGGCCTTAGGAACGACGCACAGGAAGCAAATAAGCCCGTTGCGTCGTCCTAGAGCCTTTGGACGGCGCACAGGTTGCATTTTTTCGGGTTTTTCGAGTTTAAACGATGATTTTAGCCACGGATTTCAACATGCAATCGGTCTAAACTTAATAAAATGTCATTTTAACAGTTTCTAAAACGTTTTCATCCATAAAAACATAGATCTAAATAACATTTCGGTCAAAAATCGTTTTTGTACATAAAACGTTATAAATCTTTGTAAAAACTTATTTTGAACCGATAGATCTTACATGCAAGTTGTTATTTATATAAAAACAGTAAGTAAAAAGGAATCTACCGGTGGAAATCGTTTGGATGATGATTTGGTGATGTTTGAGCTCCGAAAATCTTTACAAAAATGGTCCTTTACCGAAATTTCTTGGTTCCTTTTGCTTCTTTGGTTGTTTCAAACGTTTTTGATGGATTAGAAATGGTGTTTGGGGCTGGAAATCTTCTGTTCTGTTCTTGAGAGAGTTTTGGGGAGAAAGGTGTGTGTTTTATGTTTTTGTTTTATAAAAATGAAAGGAAAATTAGAAAAATGAAGAGTAGTAATAATAATAATAATGAAAGGCCTAGGTACTGCAATATGGCAGTAAATGATGTGCCAAAACCGAGCTCAATTGGTCAAAACTTGTAGGATTTCGAGACATGCAAAATTTCAAATTTATTACAAAAACAGTCCTACAGGATGGCGCACATGGCATGTGTGCGTCGTCCAGGACCAATTTTGTAACAGTTTTTGCGTTTTGGCTGTTTTTGCATAATTGTTTCGTTGGACCTTTTCGTTAACTAATGTTTTAAAGTATGTTACATTATGAACTTAGGAAAGTTCATTAGGTGTTTACTTGGCATTAGGACTTATATAAATTGGTTCCGGTTGTGATTCCGGCACGAGTGCGTTTCCGATAAAAGTTCAATTCAAAGACACAATAGATAAAATGAGATACATAGCACGTAAAGATCACCTGAAATTTGACGGTTGTCACACGTAGCCACTTGATATGACGCAAATCGAGATTTTTCTACAAACTTCTCGGTATATACCGGCACTGAGTCGTTTCCTTGAACGAGTTTGAGAAATTCGATCTCTAGCTTTGCGACGTCACTTACGGGACAATATTTTTCCTTCAATAGCCTTTTAAAGTTATCCCACGTCATACTAACAGCTCCTTCAACCCCATAAGCATCTCTTATACTATTCCACCAATTCAACGCGCCATTCTCAAATAAAGTAGAAGCATATCTAACCTTTAGGTTTGAAGCGCACCTACAGGTCTCGAAGCAAATCTCTACTTTATTTAACCAATTCAAAGTAGCTACGGGTCCTCCAGTCCCGTTGTAACAAGTGGGCTTTGTTCCCAAGAACTCCTTGTGGGAACATTCCCTTGTCATTGGTGGATTAGGATGGTATTTTCTATAGGGTTTGGATGAGAGTTTGTTCCTTGATTAGCTCTAGGGCCATTGGAATCACTCTCTTCCTCATTTTCAGTCGGGAACATGGATTCCAGAAGCTTCTTTGTGTTTTCCACTGCTGCTTTTAGGATCTCGTCCCTGTTTGTTGCAACATCTGAGGAACTATGGCTTGAATGGCCCTGGTAATCTCGTCAGCAAGATTGAAGCCTTGTGTCTGAACTGTAGGGTTGGATTGGGTTCGACCACCTCTACCTCCCCTGCCCCTACCCCCCCTTCCTTGGGTAGTTGTATTATCGGGTTGTTCTCCTAGAATGGTTTGTTGAACCGATATTCCTTCAGGTTCAAAATTTGCTCCTCTTCCGTGAGTAGACATTTTCCTTAATGTTTTCTTACTAAAATTTATAACATTTTGAGTTATTTAACATATATATGCATACTTAACATTAATAGTTCTTTGTATATGCATTTCTATTGTCCATACTTATCAACATATCATGTATGTATTTACTAGCGCACTTAAGGCATTATTGGACAATTTTAATTTGTTATGCGCTACGTTGGGCACTAACAGCTTACTTAACTTACTTTCGCGCATTGGTTCACTCATCCTTAAAGAATGGTGAACCTAGTCAAATATTTAGTGTTATGTGCCCACAAATGGAGCCTTACCCACTGTTAGAGCAAGGATTGACAGGCTCAGTAACTTGGGTGTTTGGGATTCAACCCCTTGACCTCCTGCTTAGCAGTGCGAACCTATCAAGCTCTTGGCGAGCCTAAGGTGGTCAAGTGGCTGGTTGGAGAAAGATGATCGGAATATGTTTACTGCGGGAAGTGTATAGGTATTCCGGTCAAGAGATACTGTGTGCAAGTATGAGAGTGGAGAGGATGTGTCCAAAACTTGAAGTATTGAGTATTTATACCCAACACTACCAGGCATCAACAACGTAATGGCAATGATGACCATCTATGGCTCATCAATAGGATTCCAACAGGTATTAACGTCTATAATCATTATATAACTTTATAATGCTCTGACGGTTACACTCAAGGATAGGCTTGAGTGTCTGCGGTAGGATAGGAGTGAGCATTATACTACGAGAGGCATCCCAAGGCATTAGTGTTGGTTTAGAGGAATACTATATTACTAGATGTAAAGTATAAGTATAGGTTCGGAGTGTCGGACCGAGAGTGTGAGTGTTGGACACCAACGTCTCGGGACATAACTGACAGCCTGGTGTCGGATGACGGGTCTGGTGTACGAGTGTCGAACACCGGGACACGAGTGCCGGATGCCAGGTCACGAGCTCCGGACGCCGGGTCACGAGTGCCGGGCGCTGAGGCCAGCCTCCCGGATACGGGCCGAAGCCCGGGGTGCCGGGGCCAAATCTCTCGGACAGGGGCCTAGCTCCGGGCGCCGGGGCCAAACTCGGACACGGGGCCTAACTCCCGGGTGTCGGGGCCAAAGCCTTGGTGCCGGGGCCAGGTTTCCGGACGCGGGCCTAATTCCGGACACGGGGCCGAAAACC
>CAJVGC010000592.1:5080306-5113407 GCA_910822075.1 Senecio squalidus
CTAGCTTCTTCTGAGGGATATCCAATTTCTGACAGTAGTTTTCGCAGCCATAGGACTTCAGCTAATCCTCGTGCTATTCCTCGGAATTCAGCTTCAGCACTTGAGAGGGCGAAACCTTTTGCTTTTTTACCTCCATGTAACAAGATTTCCTCCCACTAGGGTAAAATACCCTGATGTAGACCTCCTATTACCTTTGTCGCCTGCCCAGTCAGCATCGGTATAAGCATCAATCTTCAGGTGCCCATTTGCTTTGAATAGAACACCGTGTCCAGGAGTTCCCTTGAGATACCTGATAATCCGTAAAGCTGCTTCCATGTGCTGGACTTGAGGTTGGTGCATGAATTGACTTATAACCCCCACCGTATGCATGTCTGGCCGAGTATGAGCTAAGTAAATAAGCTTTCCCACCGTTCTCTGATATTTCTTTATCTGCCATTCAGCTCATCTTCCATGAACAATTTCTGGTTAGCAATCATGGGAGTATCCGCAGGTTTGCAATCTAGCATTCCCGTCTCTGCTAGTAAATCAAGGACATACTTCTGTTGACAGATGAAAATCCCTAACTTTGATCTTAGAACTTCGATTCCAAGAAAATACTTTAGTCTTCCCAGATCTTTCATTTCGAATTCTTTGAAGAGATTGGCTTTCAAGTTTGTCATTTCTTCCGAATCATCTCCTGTAATATCATGTCATCAACATAGATTATTAAACAGGTTATGAGTTTACCTCTTCGTTTCAAGAATAGAGTGTGATCAGAATTGCTTGATTGTAGCCATATTTCTTCATTACTGTGGTAAACCGACCAAACCAAGCTCGTGGAGATGCTTAAACCATACAGATTTCTTTAGTCGGCAAACTCTTTTGGACTCGGACTCTCATGAATTCCAGTGGGTTTCCATGTAAATTTCTTCCTTTAATTCTCCATGTAAGAAGCATTCTTGACATCGAACTGGTGTAATGGCCAATCCTTGTTGCGCAACTGAGAATAGAACTCTAATAGTATCAATTTTGGCTACTGGTGAGAAAGTGTCACAGTAGTCAATCCCATAAGTCTGAGTATACCCCTTTGCGACTAACCGAGCTTTATACCTTTCGATTGATCCATCGGGTTTATACTTGATAGTGAACACCCACGACATTTAACGGGTTTCTTTCCTGAGGTAATTCACATTCTTCCCATGTTTCATTTTTCAGGGCTTCAAGTTCAGTCCAATTGCTTCCCTCCATTCTTTATACTTGAGTGCTTCTTCAACACTTGTTGGTATTTTTTCAGAACAGATGGCGTTTGCGAAGGACTGGCTTCCGGAACTAAATTCCTTCTTGCGATATTTGCAACTGGATATCTGACCCTCTTGAACTTTTTCAGGTGAGTATCTGTTAGGGGAATTCCCCTAGTTGATCTAGGAGGAAGATCATACCGAGCTGGTTCAGTCACACTCGGAGTTTCCATCTGTTGTTCATCATCACACATATCAGAGTTATTTGGAATATCGGAGATTCAGAACCACTTACCTCGGATATCAGTTGAGGAGGATCATTATTGGTGGCATTGGTACTGTCTTCAGAATCTTCGGATTATCAGTTGGAGTAGGAGTATCAGTATCAGAATCTTCAGGATTATCAGTTGAATTAGGAGTATCAGTAGGAGAGTCATGCACATGTGGTGCCCAACTTATCCATCTTAATGCGTCATTGTCATTTTCCCCTGACCATGAAGATGGGTATGATAAAAGAACTCCGTTTCAATAAAGTCACAGTTCATTGTGGTGAACATGTGACGTCTACTGGGGCTGTAGCACCGATACCCGTGTTGATTGACACCATACCCCAAAAACACACATTTCTCTGCACATGGATCAAGTTTTGAACGCTCTATTTTTGGTATATGAACAAAAACAGAACATCCAAACACTCGAGGTTCGAGGGTTAGAGTTGATGGCAATTTATGGAAATGTGAAAATGTTTGGAGAGGAGTTTTGAGTGCTAGGGCTCGGGTTGGAAGTCGATTAACAAGATACGTTGCAGTGACAAGGGCTTCTGGCCAAAAAGACTTTGGGACTTGGGATTCAATCATAATAGCCCGTGTGATTTCCAATAAAAAACGATTTTTTCGTTCTGAAACCCCATTTTGTTCAGGCGTGTGAGCACACGAAGTTTGATGGATAATTCCCCGTGTTTGACAGAAGGTTTTCATGGAGGTGTTACAAAATTCCCCCCCCCCCCCCCCCCCCCCCCCCCCCCCCCCCCCCCCCCCCCCCCCCCCCCCCCCCCCCCATTATCTGACCTAAGAATTTGGATTTCACTTTTGAATTGGGTTTTGACCATGTTACAAAAGAATGTGAACTTCGTAAAAACTTCAGACTTATTTTTTAAAAGATAAGTCCAAGTCATTCGAGTACAATCATCTATAAATGTCAGAAAATAGCGGAAATTTTGTCCTCCTTCAATTTTAGCGGGACCCCAAACATCAGAATGAATTAACAAAAAACGGTGAATCAACTCTAGTATCGTTAGGTTTGAACGTATGTCTATGACTTTTTGCCAAAATGCAAGTGTCACAATGAAAAAGTTTATTCTTAGGAAATAAATGCGGAAATAACAGACGTAAATAACCAGTGGACGGATGTCCCAATCTTCGGTGCCATAACCATTCTTTCCTATCGTTTGAACCATGAGTCAGCATAACTGAGCCTTGTTGAGTAACTTCATCTACGTAATATAATCCCTGTCTCTCAGTACCACGCCCAATGATCCTTCCCGTCCTGATATCCTGCAAAATGCAAAAGTGGGGTGCATTAATACCACAGAGTATAATTCTTTCGTAACATGACTAACGGATAATAGCTTGTGTGATAATGATGGCACATAAAGGCATCTCGAGAGTCGTAATTCTTTCGATATTTCAATGGTTCCCCCTCCTTTAACTGGGAGAATTTCCCCATTAGCTGTGTGAATTCGTGTTTTATCAACTCTCGAGTTTGACGTTAGATCATTTATATCAAACGTCGTTGTATCAGTGGCACCACAATAAAAATCCACGAATTACACTTGGCGTTTTGGTGGCAACATTAACTTCTCCAGATCGGGAAGAAACGTTCTCCTCTTCGAAATCATGCATGTTTAACATTAACTTCTTTCCTCCGCCGTTAATATCTCTGTTGCCTATGGGGCGGCAACTTTTCCAGTCTTGGAGGTTTTGTGGTTATCACTCCACCATTCTGGATATCCAACGATCCTAAGCATTGTTCTTTGGTGTGTTTCGACATACCGCACTCTTCACACTTGAGCTTCCTCTTATCCACCTTTGATTGAGTTCGAAAAAACGGCTTGTCTGACCGATGATTCTTGAAAGGGGGTTTTGGGTTTTGAAATTGGTTCTGAGCTCCGTTACGAAGAAAATTTATTTGTTGTACGACGAAGTTATTGTTTTCGTTGTCAGCCATGATTGGTTTAAATTTTTAAATTGTTTAAATTGTGGTTTTGGGCTAAACTTTTTTTTTTTTTTTTTTTTTTTTTTTTTAATTAGTGATTTGGGCTAGACTTTATTATTGGGCTTTAAGGTCGAAGCTGCCAAACGAATAGCTTAATTCGAAACTGGAACAACGAACAACAATCCAATAACCCCTTGATTCGAATACCTAGACAAAACGAACAGCAATCCAATTCACCCAACCGTACTTCGATTCGAAAACCTCAATTCACCTCAAATTCGAAACCTCAATTCAATTCGAATAGCAAAACGAACAGCAATTCAATTCAATTCGCCTGGTTTGGTCGAAGAAGCTAGTCGCTGCTTTGGTCGAACGGATTAATCGAAGAAGAAGCTAGTCGAATAGGTACAAGTCTTGTCTGAAATCCTAATCGAATACAATCCTAATCGAATAAAAACTGGTCGTGTGCTTTGATTTTGTAGTCGAACAACAAACTAGTCGTGTGCTTTAATTTTGTAGTCGGACAAGATGGTTCGTGTGCTTTGGGTTTGGGATCGAACAAGGCAATTCGAACAGGTTAGTTTTTCATTCGAATGAGTTAAGATTCCAGTCGAATTGTCCAATTCGAACAGGTTAGTTTTTCGGTCGAACCTACAAGTCGTGTAGGCTATTTTTCTAGTCCGAACAGAAAAGTAACCTGATCTGATACCATGTAGAAATTAACAATAGGGTTTTGTGGAAGAATATTTGTATTTCATCAACTTAGAACGTTTACATTTAAGGTCTATTTATAGGGAAAATAAACCTAACGGGCCCAAGCCCACATACGGGCTTGGGCTTACATTTGAACTAAACGTCTATTTCTAACACATTTTACCTCTTTGTAAGAATGATGGTTATACTATACTCATATCGAAACGATCTAAATCTTTTAATGAATAAAAGAGTAGTGTTTCTTGTTTACGGACAAAGTTTCTCCTAAAAGTGACGAAATTTCTAGTATAAACCATGTTGGACCGTAAAAAACCATTTATTATAGTGAATATTTGGCATCTATTTATCTACATGTGTTAGGATACGATATGGAATAAGACACAATCCAAAAAACCATTTATAAATAGGTTAGGCATATATTATGTAGTAGGTTGTACCTTAAAATGACGCGTTTTATGCTATATTTTACACAAAATTAGTTAGCTATGAATAAATAATAGATATAACAAAAATCATGATTTATGATATTTGATAAGTTATAAGTCTATAGTTCGATCTAACGAAAAAAAAAATTGGAGAAAGAATGTAACTCACCTAGAATGGTCCCCTATTAATTGGTCTCGTAAATAATGTAAGAAAGATCAATTGTATAAAGCATAAATGAAGGATATGAGACCAAGAATCGATAAATGCGTGAACCTTTATTTTATGGTGAATGTCCTTGACAGTAACTAGAGTCATGAAAAACTCGAAAAAAGGTCAATTATGATGTGTGCATAGGTTTAAGTTTAACTAAGGGTAAACGGAATAGAGGCAAACTCACCATGGTGAGTTTGCTACCCACGTGCGGGTCTTATCCCGCTACTCAAAAGGTGAGTAAGTCATCATGACGTGGAGGTGAGTGGCGGTGAGGTGGAGGCTGCAAAAGGTGAGTTTCTCACCGATGGTGAGTTGTGTAGTGGTGCAAAAGGTGAGGTCTATAAAGGGTTAATGCACCCGAGGGTCACTGTACTATTCGAGATAATCCAATTGGGTGATTGAACAAAAAAAAGTTATAACGTTTTCATTCTACTTTCAAAAAACTTTAAAACCATCACTTTCTATTTGCAAAATGATTAAGTTCGTCATGTGGGTCCAAAACCACCGGCTAGCCGCAGGTAACTTGAACACATAGACCAAAAACTATTTCCATGTCATTATTTATTTTTCTCCTTAATGCCACATCACTATCACCATCACCATCTCAAACACCCCTTTTTATAAATTAGGTTTTTGCTTTCTCTTTCTAACTCCTTAACATTCAACCGATTGAATGTAAAAAATTGGGTGAAATTGGGTTATATGTGTTTTTCCCTAACAGCTCCGATGAGCGAAAATTCATGAATTAAAGAGAAAGACAGCCGAAATGGAACAGGTAACCACTCAAAGCAAAAGAAATGGATATATTTGCTCTGTGTGTATTAGTAGATTGACACAGAAAGTAATTCCAAAAAACTCTGACATCAAATCGGGCCCAGTTTTATCACCGGCAACTATATCAACCAAAAAAAAAAAAAAAAAAAAACAAACTGATTAAACTATATTAAAAAACCGCCGTTACGCCGTCGCCAGATTTTTTCGGCCGGAGAAAGAGTTCCACTTTTTTCTTCGTTTTTTCTTCAACCTTTTGCTGTAGTTTAATAACCGGATCTAGGTTTCCGATCACCGTCAGCTTTCATAACTCTTCCGTTATCGACGTCGCCGGATGTTTTGGAGATATACATATATAGTTGTGAAAAGTTCCTCCTTTTCAGAAAAACCTTGCAACGGCGAAAGCCAGGTCTTCAACTGGTCGATAAGGAACAGGATACCCAAATGAAAGAAACCTGTAAAATTACGTTCGAATTATCATATAAATATAACTATTGCAGAGGCTTTCATTATGGAGGTGAAAGCAAAAGGTTGAGAATGTACCATCCAGTGTAGTCTTCTGTCCACATCTTTGGTTTTAAAGGAGAATTAGGGGTGAAAGGGGAAGAAGAAAGAGAGAGGACACTGGGAATTTTGATTTTGGTTTAATAAGGTTTTAAGATGAAGACATGGTGGGGATATGTGAAAGGGAAGAAGAGAGAGAGAGAGAGAGAGAGAGAGAGAAGAGAAGAGAGAGAGAGAGAGAGAGAGAGAGAGAGAGAGAGAGAGTATGATGTATTAAATAAAACACTTGGTTGCCACGTATTAAATAAACACGTCATCCGGTAAAGTAACTGATAACCTGCTATAGCCCATAAAGTGATGTTTTTAAAGTTTATTTGAAAGTAGAATGAAAACGTTATAACTTTTTTTTGTTCAATCACCCAATTGGATTATCTCGAATAGTAGAGTGACCCTCAGGTGCATTAACCCGTCTATAAATATAGATCCTTGTCAAAAGAGAAACACGTGTATTGATTCATATTATTTCAATATATTGAGGCTTAATATTCGACATTCATTATTGTTACTCATTGTTTATCATTATTAACATAATACAATATTTGTTTGATCGACAAACTTGTAATATCAAGGTGTTCATCCGCTGTTGAACTTCCTTGATAATCAAGATCTTGATTTGAACATACTTTGGGTTTACATAACGTGAATAATCCTTTGTTAGACCATGGAGGACCATCATGTAATCCTTTGTTACTATGACATATTCTTTTTACCTCTTAGTAAGGGCACTTCAAGCCGTTCTGTTATAGAGCTCGTTAACGAGCTCCATGGAGTTTTCATGGGTTGGTTGGGCTATTGAATGTTTGCTGGTTTGTTTTTCTTGATCTTTTTTTCTTTCTTCAACAGTTAGAATTTTTCTTAAAGTAGCAGTTGTGTTTCAAAAAATATATTTAAATTATTTCTTTATATATAAACAATTAAACTCTATAAAACCCAAACTCCTTTTATCAAATAATCACACCATAAAAAGTTTATTTTCTAATCTTCACATATCACAAAATCAAATACAAGATGTCTTTTTCAAACGACTTTTACAGTTATGGTAATTTATTGTCTTCGCCATCCCGTTCCAACACCATTTCACCATCATCTTTTGTAAAATTCCAAACACAATCCAGAGGATTCACTTCACTACTATGTACAACACCTAAAAAACAAATTCCACCCCCCCCCCCCCCCCCCCCCCCCCCCAATATTCAAGCTATGAATGAATGGGATCAGTTTCGTCAATGGCAACAATTTCAAGCAAACCAAAGGCAAAACTTCGAGCCACCCCAAGCTCAAACCTTCCCACCATCTCAAAGGAAACACAAAAAGCTATCGGATATCGTAAAAAGGACGTACGAAAAAGGAAGCGGTCGTGGAACCCGTCGATAACACAAAAAAGATTTTGTGGTCACAAATACAACATAGGTCTTTGCTGGAAAAATTGAATTGATATATCCGAGTGCCCAAGAACTCGAAATGCTTTGGGGTCGTGTTCTTACATATTTTAACAAAGATTATCCGATAGATCCTTTCACCAGAAATCAACTTACAAGATATTCGACGGCTATGAATAAAAACATCTGAGAGTTCATATCATGTCATGATCGAGCCAAATGAGATCGAGGAAGTGACGATGTATGACAAGGCGGTTTACACAATGGCGTTAATATTTTCTGAAGCCCAAACTGGCAAACCGTTTTGAACCCATAGCACATATGAAGTGTTGTGGAATGCACCAAAGTTTCTTAATTCCAAACCTGTTAATAAACTAGTTAGTGATGCGATAAACCTCGACGAAGACGACTACGAAGAAGATCTTGATCTCCTTGGTCATGATCAAAATCCAAGACCTGCCAGAAAGCCATGAATACCTGAACAAGCACGTTCATCTTCGTCCTCCGATGTTTAATCTAAGCATGATGAGTTTAACCAAGGTGTTATTAAAGGACTTCGAGATCTAAGGATTGCTAGAATAAAATAAATCGAAGACAAAATACACTTTCGGAAAATAGAATTCCTTCCCATGATATGGAACCAGGTGATCGCGAAGAAGCCAAGAGGATGAAAGCGGAATACGCCCCGACAATGTAGTACTTAGTTTTTAGTTTTAACGCATTGTATTTTTTTCGGTTTTTTCAATTATTATAATGTCTCGTATTTTAATTAATCGAGTTGTTTGTTTATATAATTTATTTTATGTATTAAAAGTTATATATTAAAAGGAAATAACAAAAAGATTAAAAAATATGCGAGTCTCATAGTATTGTGTTATGATTGGAAGGTGTCTTTTGATTTAGTGTTATGAAATGTGTTATAGAGACGTTGTCATAACACGATTTTTTTTGAGTTACAAGTGCGTGTGCTCTAAGAATGGTGGTTGTATTATATAGATATTGAACCGGCCTAAAACTTTTAATGGATAAAGAGTGTTTCTTGTTTACAAACAAAATTTCTCCTTAAAGTGATGAAACTTCTAGTCTAAACCAATTTAGATGGTAGATACACGATAGTACCCCAATTTAGTAGATGTTATGATAAATTCAAACTTGGTATATAAGTTTGGGTGTTTATATTATTCATCGACATAATATGTACACGCACTAATGATTTTGTAAAGGAGTGTTGATTGGAAAGACCACGGAAGACCAATAGGGTAATCCTTTATTACTATGATGTAATCATTTTACCTCTTTGTAAGAATGATCGTTATACTATACTCATATCGAAACGATCTAAATCTTTTAATGAATAAAAGAGTAGTGTTTCTTGTTTACGGACAAAGTTTCTCCTAAAAGTGACGAAATTTCTAGTATAAACCATGTTGGACCGTAGATATGCCATAATCAGGATCGTAGATACTCATGGAGTTGGAGCGGCAGTAGCCCACACAAACATATTAATTTTACTATACAATCAGTAATGAAAGGTGGTTTGTTAAACAATTTGCTCGACAAAACTATTTCAGGCTCTATTTATCTACATGTGTTAGGATACGATATGGAATAAGACACAATCCAAAAAACCATTTATAAATAGGTTAGGCATATATTACGGAGTAGGTTGTACCTTAAAACGACGCGTTTTATGCTATATTTTACACAAAATTAGTTAGCTACCAACAAATAATAGATATAACAAAAATCATGATTTATGATATTTGATAAGTTATAAGTCTATAGTTCGACCTTAACGAAATAAAAAATTGGAGAAAGAATGTAACTCACCTAAAATGGTCCCCTATTAATTGGTCTCGTAAATAATGTAAAAAAGATAAATTGTATAAAGCATAAATGAAGGATATGAGACCAAGAATCGATAAATGCGTGAACCTTTATTTTATGGTGAATGTCCTTGACAATAACTAGAATCATGAAAACTCGAGAAAAGGTAAATTATGATGTGTGCATAGGTTTAAGTTTAACTAAGTAAGAATCATTTTCTGATGCTTGTGTTATCAAATATGATGATATGAATAGAATTTTCAAATATGTATAGATTATATGAAAATACGATCGCATTAGTTATTCTTAAGTGATCCTAATAACCGATTTGAACTACAAAACTTGTAAATGCATATTATGAAATATAAATACTAAGACACAACATCAAATATACACATACTAGTAAATATAATATTAACACTTTTTTAATCGTAAATCTATTATATTCATGTTAATGACTAAAATCTCAATTTAGTTCCTTTTTATAACATAGTATGACATAGAATTAAAAGATTACACTAAAATAAAAACCTAATACACCATCACATTCAGCTCAAATACTCTGCAAGCTTCCTTGACAAATTTCCAGATAATATGTGAAGCAAGTTTGGTTTGTTTCGACATTCTCAGTCTGTAATTTTAGTGTTTACCCGTCCATTGTCCAATACTTTTACGACCTTCCTTGTCATATTTGTAAATAGTGAATTATAACCAACAATCTTTTCAAATAATAAATTTGAGCTGTGCATAGCCACATACACATAAAGTTTTACTAACATAAGTTCTTAAGGAATCCAAAATTTTTGTTAATGACCAAAATAAACAATAGGATAAAGAAAACAGTTTTATCACATTCTTAGTGTATAAGTATTTCTGTACACTAAGAGCACATGGAATGGGTTTGTCGTTGGCGTCGTTGTGGCAAGCCATAACGAACTCCGGCTCTCGTCACCACTCCCCCCCCACCCACCACCACCACACACACACTCGTTGTGCGGGCTTGTTGTCGTCTTCTTGGTTCCATTAACGAGCACTTGTAAAAAAAAAAAATTTGGTTTATTTTCCACATGCTAACTTTAAAATGAAAAAAATGAATAATAATTAATTAATTTTTTTAAGCCTAACGGCGGATAGATTATAAAATTTTAATTTTTTTTTTCTAATTTTCAACTATAAATACAACAACAGATTAAAATTACACCATTTCTCAATCTCATTCAATTTGTGTATACATTTCTTCTATAATCTCAAAACCGTGAAAATGTCATCATCGTCTTCAAACGCTCTTCCAACAAACACAAACACACATTTGACTCCACAATCACAAAACATCTCACGTTTCGGTTTCGCAAACTACCATAATCATGTAAACCCACTTTTATCAACCCAAATACCACATTTTTTACAAGAACAACAACAAATACTAAACAACTTTTTTTTGCAACAAAATTCACAACAACAACAACCCCAACCAATATGCTTCAACCCGTTAACTCCCGAACAATTTTTTATACATCAACAACTATTGTTGCAACTGTGACAAACGCTACTTTTCGAGGTATTATTCTGTCATTTTCGTGTATCGTTTTATGTATTTATGTATTTATGTTTTGTTTTGACCCTATTATATATGTATTTCGGTATTTTGCGTTCGTCGCGTATCATTTATTTATTTATTATTTGGTTGTATTTTATGCAAGTATGAGTTTGTGTTTATTGAGTTTATCGAATTTATCGAGTTTATATTTATTATCGGAGTATTTTATATATTTATGCTTTGTCGGGATAGTATCGTTTGGTTTTCTAGTCCTTTATATACATATCTTCATCATCCCTCCGATTTGGTAAGTTTTTCTCCATTTTTGTTTGAAACTTTATTTCTAGATTTGTTTACAAAACACACCATTTTTCACCATTAAAACCCGAGATTTATTAAGTATTTATGTACCTAATCATATCCTAAGACCATAGATGCAAGAATATCATTTCCAGCCTTAAAAACGTTCCAAATCGAGTCGTGGGTGTGCCAAACGAGCTGCTCGGCGCAGCAGCAAAAGTGGCGCAACAAGGGTGGCGCAACACCCCTTGTTCCCTTGTTGTGTGACACCTTGCGCAACACTCCTTCTTGTTACTTAGCTTGCGCAACAACACTCCTTCTTGTTACTTAGCTTGCGCAACAACACCTTTTTCTTGTTACTTAGCTTGCGCAACAACACCCACGAAACACCATTTCCTTGTTACACAAGTTGCGCAACAAGGCAGCGAACACACCCATTCCTTGTTACTCAGGTTGCGCAACAAGTAGTGTAACAACCCATTTTATTGTTACTCAAGTCCTAGCAAGTGGCGCAACACCATGCCTATGTAACGCAACATGCAGCGTGACACCCCTATATAGCGTAACAACCTAGTAGCGAAACACCCTTGTTACGTGACCTAGTATTCAACGCAACAAACCCTAATGTGGCGCAACAAGCCCTAAGGTGGCGCAACATCTTATATACTTTCGTATTATCGCTTGGTCTCCGCTATATAAACTCTAAACCTTATTCAAACCGTTTATATTTACTTTAGAGTTAATTACATGGTTCGTCCCTATGGTTTGCACCATTTTCACCGCTCGTCCCTATAACTTTTTTATTACACCACTCGTCCCTAAGTTTAAATTTTGTTGTTTCGCAAGTCCCTATTTTGGATGTGCCGTTAAAACAGTCGTTAAGTCATCTCATGTGAGTAACATGTGAGGGCAAATATGTCATTTTACCTATCATCTCCCCCATTTAATATCCACGTCCCCAAATCCCAAAACTACAAATTAATTTCACCAAAATCTCATCCATACAAATCAAAACACACAAACACAAACCTATGCATACAAATCCGTATATCTATATAACATATATTATTTGGATGACGATTAGAAAATAAGCTTCTTTTCTTGTTTAAAAAATAGATATAGATCTATGTATGTATTTATTGTAAGATGCAGATGAAGATAAAAATGATGAGTCTAATAAGGAGGGCGCCACAGCTCATTGTTTTTCTATTATTTTGTCAAATGATAATAACTTCTTATTTTGAAATCAATGATCCTGGAGATCTCAAAATCATCAATGATTTCAAAATCGGCGGACATTGGAGCAGGTGCAGGAGCCCACCTTCATTACAATAATCACAAAATTCAAAATCAATAAAATCGAATAATTACAAACAAAAAAAAAAGAAGAAAAAACTCACTGGAGGTAGGAGCTTTTATCATTCCGGCACGGCGACCTTTGAAATCCCTATAAACTTATTCAACTGTCTCGGATTATACTGTGCAGCTTCTCCATCCATGATTTGATACAAAATGTATGAGGATTGTTAGGTTATAGTAAAATTATAGATATAGAATAGTGTATGTATATATTATATTAGCAGGAGTGAGTGTAGTGAAGGTGGGGTTTGGGGAAATTAATTTGTATGTATAGGTTTGTGTTTGTGTGTGATGATTTGTATATATAGATTTGTATGTATTGATTGATTATATAGATATATAGATTTGTATGTATAGGTCTCTGTTTGTGTCTGTGTGTTTTGATTTGTATGGATGAGATTTTGGTGAAATTAATTTGTAGTTTTGGGATTTGGGCACGTGGATATTAAATGGGGGAGATGATAGGTAAAATGACATATTTGCCCTCACATGTTACTCACATCAGATGACTTAACGGCTGTTTTAACGGCACATCCAAAATAGGGACTTGCGAAGCAACAAAATTTAAACTTAGGGACGAGTGGTGTAATAAAAAAGTTATAGGGACGAGCGGTGAAAATGGTGCAAACCATAGGGACGAACCATGTAATTAACTCTTTACTTTATAACATACGTAAGATGCTATACTTTTCCAAGCCTATGTTTTAACCTTAAAACATATGTCAACCTTAATATATATACTATCAACACGGTTTTTGATCGAAAACGTATACTTCACTATAAAATGCAATATTCCCTCTTTAAACCATCGGGATCGTAAACTCTTTGTAATTAAAGTATATTATATCATATTATATAACGTTAACCGCATAAGGCAGACCCTACTAAACTTAGAGATACTTAGTCGGTTTATTGTATGTATTGCTAGGGCACTTAGGCGAAGGAGCTACTTTCGGATGATTATTTTCCCGACGTATCGTATTTGTTTGCCTTGCTATTTCCGTGAGTTATTCGAGCCATATTTACCGTTTTGTACTATTTTGGGCATGTTAAGCGTTATATTGATTTAAAGTATGTATGTATGTATTATTATGAGATATTGGATTATGAGGCCTTTAGATTAGCGTTCCCTTTACTTGTATGTCCTTTGTGGTAATATGAGGCCCCGTATGCACACCTATTAACTCGTATGAGCAGACGGTTCATATACATAGATCTTTATGGGTTTAACAAACCCTCACCGCTAACTTTTATGATGATGATGTCGCTCTGTCAAGTTATGTGGATGTTATGACCGCTTTAATCGTAGTATAACCTTAGTTTAACGCACTAAGGTGGGGTAGTCTCGAGTATGTTATGGTTCAGGTGGTATTAAATATCTAAGGCTCATGTATATATTTGTGGCGTATGCTATTGAAACAGTATTTTATGAAAGATTTTATATGATTCACTTATGAATTCAAAGTATGATTTACAAATGATTTATTCAATCATTTTGTGGATCAAAACTTATCGAAACCTTTTTACACATATATTTTTATTATTATGCGAATAAACCACCAACTTTATGTTGACGTATTATTTTAACGCTTTTTAGGGATTTGAGGTTACTCATTATTTGCAGCTATGCTTTTGATTGACTACGTGGATATTTTGCTATGGAACTTATTTTCTTTTGAGATGTATTTAGTTCCCTTTGTATCCAAACCTTATACTCGTACTTTGAGAATTTATTTTGGATTTATGTAAACATTTTTTATATTTTATTTATCTATGAGATGAATGTATTGTTAACTTATTTTGTTTGTAACCTTGAAATCTCTGATACTGTATTTACTGTACACCTTGGGTTTCCGCCTGAGCGGGGTGTGACAGTAACAACAACAACAACAATAACAATTTCAACCATAACAATCACAATTTCAACCACAACAGTCACAACTGTCTTAAGACACTCAAGAAGTTATTCAAGAAACTCAAGAAGTCGTTCAAGAAACGCAACAACCCGGACCATCTAACCAAAAAAAGAAAAAGGTGTGTAAAAAGGTGCGATGGAGCACGAACGAGGAAGAACTTTTGGCGAAGATGTGGGTTCACATTTCGGAAGATCCCGACATCGCGAATGACCAACCGGACGGAAGATTTTGGAGAAGAATTGTGGCGGGTTACAACGAACAAGCTCGGGGGCTAGGTTTGGTGGAGAGAAACAAGGATCAAATGAACAACAAGTTCACGACGATGAGTGCCCAAGTAAAGGCATTTGTTGGGCACCATGCGGAGGCATTACGACTTCGAAAAAGCTGGCAAGACGATGCAAAGGTTTTAGAGGGGGCAAATAAAATGTACCTTGATACGGAGGGTGTGCCTTTTAGGCAAGCGAAAGCGTTGTCAAATTTGTAGATATCATACAAAGTGGCGTACTTTTGCGAAAATCGAAACTCCGATTACGACCGTCAACATTGAAGACGTTGATATATCCGACGATATTTTTGTGGATGATCGAAACGAACGACCACGCGGAAAACTAAGTGGAAGTAAAAGAAAATAATCCTCTGACGCATATGAAAAAGCTCAATCTTCATCGTCGGCGTTGTGTGTAGCGATTGCTTCACAATTCAAGAAACTTACTAAAACCAAAAAAGCGGTTGCAAAAACGAAAATAGAAACGCTTAAAGTCCAAAAAGAAGCGGCTCTTAAACAAAAAGAAGCGGCACAAAAACTAAAACAAGCGGCTCTCGAACAAAAACAAGCGGCTTATATAAGTGCAAGAAGAAATGATTTGTTATTTCTTCAAACGAGCACGGAGGGGATGCCACAACAAGAAGTGGAGTGGACCGAGAGCGAAAAAATGTGTATTCGGGAGAAATATGGGATGGCTTAGTTTTTAGTATTGTTTTAGTTTTAAATAAATTGTATTGTTTTTTATTTTAATTTTATGTACTAGTTTATATTTAAATAAATTGTATTAGTTTTTATTTTAACAAAATAATTTTTTAAAATTAATTTAATGTTAAAAAGGAAAAAAAAAAAAAAAAAAAAACACAGGGTCCCACATTTCTCACAACATAAGTTATCACTATCAATAAATCCATAATTCAAGTTGTAGGTGGCATAGCAAAAAATCTCACAACCATTCATAACTCAAGTTATCATTCCACATACTCTAATAATTTATGAAAACTAACCTCATAGAAAAGCGTATTATACACTCATGTCACATACTATAGCAAAGGTGTAAAGAACCACACTAACTACATTAACGATAACCCTATAACTCAAAAGAAAGCTAATGCTGAAGGATAACAATTAATAAGCACATATATTGAAACAAGCCCAAGAGAACCCCTTCCAAGCTTTAAGAAGGAATGATATATTGGATAAAATCAATACATTGACATAGAAGAGTGAAAGAGCATTTATTTTATACATTTCATCGAATACCTTTTAGGCATGTCCTATGCTTCTTGCTTAATATCTTCAAATCCTGAAAGAGGAATTTAGGAAAAAATTTAGATAAATGAAAGAATGATGAAGTGAGAGATGGTCGGATAGGATATAAGACCGACACATTTTCCTCAGATTATTGATTTAGAAAACAGGGTACCAAAGTATGGGATTAAAGAAAAGAATAGCCAACGTGTCAATTTTTAAGACATATAACAGTAAAAAAAGTCACTTTTTTTATTAGACAGGTAGATAGATATATGAAGTTATATAAAAAATATAATTATTTTTTTTGAAAGGCTTTTTGGTTCAACGGTATAGAGGTTTCTCCCCACGAGTGAGCTTTATCTGTGCCTCGGGATCGAACCGCCTCTAGTACAACACCCCACGCAAAGGTGGATACGTGCTTTTTCGAGGAACCAACTCCAACTCCAAAGGAGAAACCCTCTAGAGAGGCTCGAACCCGAGACCTCTCCTTCACTGGAAAAACTCCTTACCAACCTGGCAACACCTGATTGGCATATAAAAAATATAATTATTCTAAGAAACATATCATTCATTTTTTCATATGATCTATACTTTTGGGATGATTTCTTTTTCTTTTTTTTTTTCACTTTTGATAAGCATTTTTCAGTTAAACTTTATATAAAATTAAAATGTGATATATAGTCATTTTTTATAAAACGAGTTAGTGTTAGAATGAAAATAAAATGTTGATTTATATATAAATTACTTTGTGCATGACCATTATAAGTAACTTATGCTTGTAGCTAGATGCTATAACTCAACAAATTTTTTTAAATTTATTTTCAAATTAGTAATTTATATGATGTGCAAATCATAATGCAATACAAATAGCATAAAATATATTTGGTTAGAACATATATATATATATATATATATATATATATATAAATATATATATATATATATATATATATATATATATATATATATATATATATATATATATATATATATATATATATATATATATATATATATATATATATATATATATATATATATATATATATTAATTGGATCGGGTAAGAACGGCCCGAAGTATACGAACGCTAAAAACGATTCCCGTGCATATCTTCTTTTTCAAATCCTTTCTAAATTATCAATTAAACTTTCCTTCTCTCTCTTTGTAATTCTAAAATTCAAAACTCACTTCATCTTTATCTTAAAATTAGATCTAACCCAATTCAAAACCATCTTACTGTTCTTTATCTTAAAATTGAAATCGTCGATTTGTTGCTACTGATCAGCAGAAACCAATTTGAGGTTTGGTTAGATGCATTTTCTAAAATGGTATTTTTTATCTTAAAATTGAAATCGTCGACTTGTTGCTACTGATCAGCAGAAACCAATTTTGAGTTTTGGTTAGGTGCATTTTCTAAAATGGTAGGTGCATTTTCTTGGCAACAAAAGAAGCAGAATCAGCAGCAGAAACTTGTTGCTACTGATCAACAGAAACCACTTACTACTGATCAGCAGAAACCACTTATTACTGATCAGCACCGCGAGGTTTGATATAAAATTTTTAATCTGACGGCCAAAATTGGTTCTTAGCGTTTGTAGGTTAAGCCATTTTCTTACCCGAACCCCACCCTATATATATAAAGAGGATCAGGTGAGAAATGGATTTTCGATGAAAATGTGAGAAAAGGCGTTGATTCAACATATTTCTATTTTCATTCATAATTTTATACTTTTAAAAATATCAACTTTATGTAGTTATGATTCAATATATCCATAGAAATAGTGATTATATTACGATTTTTAACTTCGATTCATACATTATGTACATTTTTTTTGCCGAAAACTTTGAATCAAAATGAAAATCTTTTGAATCAATGTCATTTCTCCTCGGATCCGCATCCTACACACACATACACATACACATACACATACACATACACATACACACACACACACACACAGATATATATATATATATATATATATCTATATTATATTATAATGAATCTCCACTTAGAGTCTTAATCCCTTAATTTTAAGTAATTGAAATTACCTTAATACCCTTTATCTATATTTATTATTATTTAACTCAAACAACACTCTCTCTCCTAATTAATTTAAAAAAATTAACATCTAACAAAGTAACTTATAATTCCTATGTATTAAAAAAAAATTAAAATACTTTCTATTTAATTTAAAAACTTTCAAAATTATAAATTTTATTTTATAACCCCATAAACTTAAAATAATTAAAATATTATGCATTTTTTCTACTAAAATACGTATACTAAATCTACACTATAATATAATCTATTTCTACTATATTATAAAACATTTCCCACATAGTCTTAATTCTCTAAAACCTTAGTAATTGAAATTACTTAACTACGGTTTTTATATCTCTCACCACATATCATTATTCAAAATAACTTATAATTAAATAATGTTGTTTAATAAAGTTTTAGCCTTGTAGAGTAAATGAACGGAAAGATATACTTTAAACATGTAGACTTAGAAGTGTTTATTTACCATAATAGCAATAACCAATTTCGTTTATATTGATTAAAGAATTTATGATTGGAAACCAAAACCGACATGTAAGTCCATACCGTAATTAACGGTATTTATTTGTTAACAAATGGGTCAAATTCATAAAAAAGTTCGATTACAAACCATGCAAAAATTGATGGAGAATAGGAAGTCGAAAGAGGTTCATCTTAAAAATGATTCCTAAGTTTGTTTTGTAATTTGTTTGATGTAGAATGGGAAGTCGGGTCAACACATACACACTTATTTCACACATGTTGGTCCTAAGTGTAGGGCTGAAAAAAATAACTGAACTATCTGAGATCAGACCTTAAGAAAGGTTGGGTATTCTCTCAAGAAGAAACCATCATTATGGATATACATGCTCAAATAGGTTTTTACTCATTTTCTTTAAAAAATATGAGACCACTTTATACTATCTTTATCTTTTAAAAGCTCTTACTTCTAGGTAAGTTTATTTGTCATTACAATGTTATGTTTTAGATGGTCAACAATTGCAAGAAGCTTACCAAGAAGAACCGATAACGAGATATAAAACTATTAGAGAACTCGATTCAAGAAAAAAAGAGTGTAAAGTGAGTTTGAAACAAACAAGAAATAGAAAAAAACGACTATTGATTGGCAAATGTTTTAACAAGTACAAGGACAACAAAAATTGCAACAAACTATATTTTCTATCTTTTAAAAGTTCGTATCTATACGTATCTTCACGTTTTACATTATGATTGGAGTTTAAATACATTTTATGTTTTTATCTTTTTGCGTATTTAATTTCCGTTGTTAAATATTTGTAATATAATTATATCAAATAATTAATTATCCCCGCTGCACCGTGCGGGTACTATACTAGTATATATATATATATATTAGAATATTATAAAAAGGGTTTGAAAATAGGAAGGATAGGAAGGAATGTGAGAGTGACATGTGACATTTATTTTTGTTAATAAAATTTTTTTTTTGGTGGAAAACAAAAAGATTTAAAAAAATTTTTGATGACGTTATCATTTTCGTGCATAAGTTTGAAACTTATGTATACGAAAAATTGATATACCAACTAAAAAATCGATTTTTGGTGAATCATTTTATAAAAAAATGACAATTTTGATGCATGATTTTACAAATAAATGGATTTTTGGTGCATAAATTCGTTTAAATTTTTTTTTCGTACATTAGTTTTTAAAAAAATGAATTCTTGTGCATCAGTTTTGAAAAAAAACTTCGTGCATAACTTTCTTCTAGTCAAATTGTTTTTCCACCAAAAAAAAAAAATTTCGATTTTTTTTTAAATTATCTTTTTTTATTAAAAATATTATTTTTTTTATTGAAATTATTTTTTCTAAATTTGCCACCTGTCACTTCCACCATCCTTCCTATTCTTTTTATTTTTAAAAACTTTTTCTCTTAACCCTCCCCTATATATATATATATATATATATATATATATATATATATATATATATATATATATATATATATATATATATATATATATATATATATATATGGTGAGGTTCAAATGAGATCCTCAACTTTCTAAAGATCTAAGGATCCATTTTTTAGCCACACAAATTTACTTAGAAGTAAAAACCACAAAGGCTTCCTAGCCATTCATTTTTCCTTTTATATATATTTTTTTTTTTCATTTTTTTTTTTTCGTTTTTTAATTCGGTTTTTTTTTTTGCTATGTTTTACTTAACTTTTTTTTTTTTTCAAAATCACATGTGATTTTTTTTGTAAAAAAAATTGAAATCACGTGTGATTTTCAAAACCAAAATTTAAAATTTTAAAATCACACGTGAATTTTTTTTTTTTGGTCGAAAATCACATGTGATTTTCAAAAACTAAACTTTATAAATTTTAAAATCACACTTAAAAAATTTGTTTCTTGAAAATCACATTTGATTTTATAAGCAACATAGTTTTTAAGTTACAAATCACATTTGATTTTGGTAAAAAATAATCAATAATTTATTTAAATCAAACGTGATTTTACCCATAAAATATTTGTAGATTGAAAATCACATGTGATTTTTAAAAAGTAAGGTTGAAAATCAAATGTGATTTTTGAAAAAAAAAAAAAAAAAAAAAAAAAAAAAAAAAAAAAAAAGTAAATAAAAATGAAAAGAAAAAAGTAAATTTTTTTTTTTTAAAAATAGTAAAAAAAAAAATTTTAGAAAAAAAAAGAAAAAAAAGAAAAGAAAAAAGATATAAGGAAAAATGTGTGGCTAGGAAGGGATCCCTGGATCTCTAGCAAATTAGGGATCCTTTTTGAACCTCAATCTATATATATACTAGATTATTGTCCCGCGATAACGCGGAAAAAAATAAAAATTGAATCATAAATTTTATTTTTATGTAGATTTTAATTTATTATGAGAAAATAGTGTTGTACGTAGAATATATATATATATATAATTTTACGTTTATACAGATATTGTTTATAGTTATAATAACATATAGACCTTTATTTTTATGCACATGGTTTGATATTTTGTGTATGGAGATTTTAGAATAATAATAAGGTAAATTATAGTCTAAATTAAATGATTCTATAAATAAATTATAATTATGTTTTTTATTTGAGTAGAGATTGAATAAAAGAGAGAATGTAATTATGTATTGTAAGAGGTGTAAAATGAAAATAATATTTGATGAAATCATCAATCTGATCTAACTCCTGACATCAAAGAGGTTAATCCATCCAACGGATATTGCTTCGCCATATGGCATTTAAGGCACCTCTTTTATATTACATTAAAGATATATATATATATATATATATATATATATATATATATATATATATATATATATATATATATATATATATATATATATATATATATATAAAAGAAGACACACGGATTATGGATATGTGATGGATGTCATATACAAGAAAATTTGACTAGTTTTAAACAAAAACAAATTGATTATGAAGATGTTAATATTCGACTCACTTATTACTTTGATATAAAATATATTTATTTTGTTTGTTAATATCTTGAAATATATTTTCGATAGTACAATCTTTTAGTATTTAATATGCTTAAGGTAATACCATAAATAATATCATCAAATCAAGTGGGTACTTTGTATCTTTAACCAACTTCAATAAAAGTGTAGGGTGTTTTGGTAGTTAATATCTTAAAACCTAACCTTTGAAAAAGCTAGAGTATTCATTCATTCATGACATTTATGAACATATAAATTATTAGTATTTAAAGGAATGTCCTTCATCAATAAGAGCACCCGGAGTGGATCTAATCCTCGCGTCGTTCTCGCCTCACAACGAGGATTGTGCCTCGTTATCACTCCGTCCACTCTCGTTCTCGGCTCGTTGTGAGGCGGCCGTTGTGCCTACAACGAGCCGTTGTGAGGATTTTGCTTTTTTTTTTTTTTTTCAAACTCAACGGATATATATCCGTTAAATATATATTAATTATATATATATATATATATTTTTTTTTAAACCAAACAATTTCACCTATAAATACCCCCACAATCTAACCAAAAAAATCACACCTTCTTTCAACAATCTTATTCTTAATCCAATTCAATCTAATACCCAAACCCAAAATAATCACGAAATGTCTTCGTGTTCATCAAACGCTCCCCAAACAAACACAAACAATCCCTCGACGTCACAATCGCAAACACCATCCGGTTTCGCCGCCTATTACGGCACAACAAACGCCTTATATCCTCCCCAAATACCAAACTTTTCGCCACAACAAACACAACATATTTTTAACACGTTTTTAACGCAACAACCTCTTCCACCACAATACCCACAATACCCACAACAACAAATGTTCAATCCCGAGCAATACGCCATGCATCAACAACTTCTCTCACAAACCCAAAGTTACATTCCCCAAACTTTCCCAACCCAACAAACACAAACCCCCCAAGAGATCGTCCAAGAAACGGACGATGTGGTCGAAGTAACCGCGTCACGACCGTCGACGTCGAAACCCAAGAAAAAGTGCGTAAAGGTTGCATGGAAGGAGAAAGAGGAGGAAATTTTGGCGGAGATGTGGTGCTCGATCTCGGAAGATGAGAGGTTAGGAAACGCCCAACCCGGAGCTCGATTTTTGGATACGGATCGTTGAGGGTTACAACAAAGAGGCGGCGAAGCACGGTTTGCCGGAGAGAGGCAAGGAGTCCCTCAACTCCAAGTTCACGGCGATGAGTGCCTTGGTCAAGGCTTTTATCGGCCACCATGCCGAGGCGGTAAGATGTCGAGGAAGCGGGACCGACGACCATGCGGTTTACAAAGCGGCTCGGAAAATGTACTATGAGGCCGAGAAATCGGCGTTTAGGCATGACAAGGCCTGGGAAATCTGGAGGGATCACAACCGATGGCGCGCATTTGTCAAGATAGACCCTCCACTCGAGCCCGTCAACCTCGACGACGTTGACATCGGGGACGACATATTTGCGGATGATGTGGAACCACGACCTCAAGGGAAAAAGAGAGGTAGCAAAAGAAAGGAATCATCCGACGCCTCCGATAAGGCGCAAACATCTTCGTCCTCGACGCTTTGCGGGCTCATCGCGTCACACTTGAAAAGCATTACGAAGACGAAGAAGAAAACCGCGGAAAAAAAGGCGCAAACCCTCCACCGACAAGAGCAAGCGGCTATGCGACAAGAAGAAGCGGCTGTGCAACAACAACAAGCGGCTTACTCTAGTGCACGAAGAGACGATATGATGTTTCTTCGACAAAGCACGGAGGGGATGGCTCCGGCAGAAGCGGCTTGGGTCGAAGACGAGAAAAATAAAATCCGAGAAAAATACGGGATTAATTAGTTTAGTTTTTAATTATTTGTAATTTTTTATTTATGTTTTAATTATTTATTTATGTTTTAATTATTTGTAATTTTTATTTATTTATGTTATTTAATGTTTTAATTATTAAGTTTTAATATTTTATATTCTTTTAATTATTTATTTATCTTTTAAGAAAAAAAATTAATAATAATAAAATAATCCCACAATCCACCACAACCCTCCCTATCATAACAACTCACAACTCTCATTCTCACTGCCACGTCATCACCTTTTTCCCCACAACCTACCACAACCTCATTGTCACTCATTATCACTCCGAGTGCTCTAAAAGCCTTGAACATCAAACAAAGCCATGGGGCATGGGGGTCCTTTGTATCTTTTTGGTACATAGATATAACCATTAGTAATTAGTATTGTTTTTGTTGTTGTTAAAATCTTGAAATGTATATTTTTAGAGAAGATTAGGGATAACCGAAAAGGTTTACGAAAATAAGAACTTACCCGTTAATGCTTATAACTTTTAAATATTTTATGTCTTTTTTTCATGTATTTTTGATGGATGTTATCTTCGGTTA
The DNA here is from genome assembly GCA_910822075.1 of Senecio squalidus. Classification (NCBI taxonomy): domain Eukaryota; kingdom Viridiplantae; phylum Streptophyta; class Magnoliopsida; order Asterales; family Asteraceae; genus Senecio; species Senecio squalidus. Next base: position 5,104,179 of record CAJVGC010000592.1, read on the forward strand.
TAATTGAAAAAGGCGAGGAGAGATTTTTCAAACAGAAAGACATTTATATTCAACTTTTTTTTTTTTCAGATAATTTTAAACTTTAACTTTTTTATTTTATTTCCTTACATTAACCAAAAGGTAATCCATTTCAAAACAATGTCACTTACTTTCATTATGTATATTTAAAAATCTAATTCGTAAAAGATTTGATTATGTATTTTTCAAAATCTAATTCGTAAAAGAAAGAGTATTCATGGTTTATTTAGATGGACTAGTGACATCTATAAAACTTGTAATATTTGGATTTCAAAGATAGAAACACTAAAATAATTAAAAGCCCAAATGAGAAGATTTAGCTATCTATTGAAATGTGCATATGTGTATATGGTAAGATTTTGGGTTTTATTATAGTCATTAAAAGCCCAATGTTTCAAGCATGTTGGTGATCATGAAATTTATAATTTTATGTTACACAATTTTTGGGTGAGCATTGGTTGGTTTGGGTCGGTTCCGAACTCAATCCGAATACAGATCAAAATTTTGGTTTCTGAAAGTTTCAAACCGTTTGGTTCGGTTTCTACATTGGTTCGGTTCCACTCGGTTTCAGTTTTTTTCGGTTCGGTTTGTTTTTTTATTTCCGTTTTTGGACATTGGCAAATTCATAGATCTGTCAAGGAAAATTTGTGAAATAAATCTAAAATGGAAGCCTATGTTACGCAATAATTGGCGGAGCAGTTCGCAACTTATAACATGAAGTTGTGAATATTACTAGAACATAATGATATGAATCTGAAAACTTTATACACAAAATTAAGAAAAATAATAATACTATATATGGCTTAGTAAACTATAGCCTACATGGCAACAAAAAAAAAATCAAAATTGAAAAATAAACCTATATGTTGATGAGTATTGTGGACTACATGATAGCAAAAGATTATATATTGATAAATATGAGATTGACAATTTAGAAATGAGAACTTTGAGTCTTCACTATTAGTATCGAGAATTTGTGTGTTTAAAGAATAATTAATTAGGATAATTTAGAATTTTAGACAAAGGAAAAAATTAAAAAGAATAAAACTTAAAATATCTACTAAAAGTGAACATATTAAAATTGACATAGATATAATGGTTCGGTTGGGTTTTACCCTCCGACCCAAACCGAACCGTTTTTTCGGTTTCTCAAAAATCGAAACCCAAACCATCGGTTTTTGTATTCGGTCCGGTTTTATGGTTCGGTTTTTATTGGTTTTTTGGGTTTTGGATTTTCGATCCGATTTTTTCTCACCCCTAATTTTTACAAATGCATATATATATTTCCAATAAATCAAATAAATTACATGATGCTTTTAATATGGCATGAGATTTTTGAAATTCGACAACAGAAATAAGAAAGATAATTTTCTCCAATCTTATTATTTTATTTTTCATATATTGGGAATAAATGTTTTATTTAAATTTTTGTTTATAATAAAAATGAAAATTATGTACTACTTTATAAATGAAATAATAATTCTGGTAATATTTTTGACATAACCTATATGTACGCACTAACTACTTTTTAAATCGTTTATTGGCATTAGTAATTTTATATTAAAGTTGGATGTATCGGGTTTAAACTTTTTTATGTGATTATTTATCGTAAGAACACACAAATTTCATTTTATAGATAGATTTACACGATTCCAGTTTGTATGGAGGTAAACGCAACCCCTACGAATCGAGTCATATAAAAGGTGAAAAATGTGTATTATACGCCATATGCGTCTTAAAATTTCTGTTGAAATATTAAGATTTTTTATTTCTTGAACATTATAAACTCTTTTCAATTACAAAAACTAAAAGTTTAGTCAAATTCACCATTATCAAGTGACGTGCTATTGTGTTAATTAAGAATACTTGACACATATAGTCATGGTTCAAAGATGTCAAAGTTGCTTGCAATAGTTGGAGAGAACAAAGACAACAAAATAAGTCATAACATTGAAACAATGAAATATAAAATACAACCACCTAATAAAGGCAATTTCATAAAATTTATATTATTGAAATAATATATTTATTATAAGTTTTTACTAATTATTTTAAGTAAAAATATTATGTTTTGCAATTAGAAAACTTTGTAAGCAATATATGTAGCAAAGTTATTATAGAAAAAAGAACTATCATGAGATTAAAAGTTTTAAACATGAAGTAAATATTATAAACAAACTATAAATTTATAATGCATATGTATCAAAATTAGGCCGGCAGTGAAACTAGCTAATATTTTCTTATAGTTTCGTAAGATTAAGATATTAATGTAGTTTATGCTTATAGTTTCTTAAGATTTAACATAGGACTCACCAATTAGGCCGGCAGTGAAGCTAGCAAATTTTTTCTTTACTCAATATATAACTCTTCCAAACATAATTTTTCTTTTCAAGAATATAGTGCGATATGCTAATGAACTCGATCTTGACGCAAATCAGATATGATCGATCTATTGATCCATTGACACAATACAAAGGATTAGAAAAACAAGTCACCAATCCAATAAGCGATCCAAAGAATCAATCTCTTTATGCATATTAAAGGTATATATTTTCATCTATTTAAACGGACACTACCATTTTCTCCGGCCATCGCTACTGCTACGCTACATTCCCCTATTGTACTACCATATCCTACCACCCCAACCTCTACCACCCAACCACCAAACATCACCCCAACCAACCATCATCACTTCCACACCATCACTATTGCTAAACCAAGCACCACCAACACTTCTTTTATTGTTTTGTTCATACACACTAAGAAATGGGATAACAAAAGGGTTAAGTGCATGAAAATGTAATAAACTTTTTTTTTTTTTGATAATGTGTGAATTCAACTCTCACAACCTCTATTGTGCGTATTCAATTCTTATTTGTTTACAAACGATGTAAGAACCAAAAAATTTTAGAAATTTATGTAGGAAACGGAGTACAATTTTATTAATTAAAATAAATAAATATTACAGATTACAATTGATTATTAAACGAAAAATTAGAGTAGACAGAATAGATGTCGAGACAAAAGACAGACTCTATATAATGCTTAAACGTAAAAGTCGGGGCTCGTGTTTGACACGATTCTCTTAAAACAAATTTATTTTCTGTTTCTCTAGGTACAACAGCTGAAGCAGTGTGTACTGCAGGACTCAACAAACTTGCCTAAATTTAAACCGGAACAAAAGGGTGTCTTATGACATAGACGAAATTCGTGAATAATATTAGAGTAGACAAATTCGTTTCTGATATGTAAAATAATGGAGGAGGTCCTTTATTTATATAAAAACTATGTCTTGGTGAATAAGAAAAAAAATCAAAATTTCAATGAAAAAGGAAACACGAATTTTCAGCAAAAAACGAATTGCGTTAGTCCAAGAATTTGGGAGATGCATTTGTGTCGGCAAGTCGCGTGGGCTCGGATGAGTTTCGACCCATAACCCATTCGGACCAGAATTATCACTCCCTGCGCAAAATGGCACAAGCTTGTGTGTGGATAAACTCTAAGCACGACGTCAATGTTCTCAAATATTTCACTTATTTCCAATTTTCAAATTAATGTTCCAAGTACCTCACTTTGAGCGACAATATCTCATTCACATTAACTCTATTTTGAACACATTAAGTTCGTTGCGAAGCCTTTACGAGGGAGAACACAAACCCACAAACTAGTACTTATATCTATAACATATACATATAAATAAATGTGTCCAAAGTTGGCAAAAACTCAATTTTATGACTAATTTTCCAACAATTTCCAATAAGTAAACCGGTTACGCGTAAGTAAAAAGCCATTTTGTTATATTATTTGTGAAAAAACATAAGAGTTATATACACACAATAAAGGTTCTTAAATTTGGATAGATATAATAAAAAATGAAAGAAAAAAGTTACATTTAACCCCAGAAAAACTTAAAACACTTTTCACATTTTCTTAAAACTAATGTGAAGATTTCACATCACTACTACAAAAAAGGGTTATAGAGACCAGTTATATGGTATTATAGAGACATGTTCCGCACCCGGTCTCTTTGAAGCAGGTCTCAAGTATAAAGACCGGTTAAATAACTGGTCTCCTTATTAATATAGAGACCGGTTAATTTAAGAACAACATGTCTCTTTAGGTTTATTTAAATTATTTTAATTTATTATAAAGAGCATTTGTTTCGAGAAAAACCGGTCTCTATAACCTTCATATATTTTTTTTTAAAACCTCCTATAATATATCTAATAAAAATTTATAATTTCAATCAAGACACTCAATTTCATACATTCAACAACCAAAATCATTACATTGATATTTCATGTAATTACATGCACAACTTAAAAATTACTTAAGCGACACATTGTTCCTATCGATCACTGGAAAAGCCGAAACATTGTGGGTTAATGATTATGTTACTTTTTATTTGATGAAATTAAATGCACAACTTAAACAAAAAACAAAATAGATATAAAAGAAAAGAAATATCTATTAATTAATACAAGTAGATATAAGTGTTTTGAAATGATAATACACATCAAAATAAAAAGCAACCATCTATCTTGGTCTTCTATTTGCATATGGTCTTTTGATATTTCCTGTAAAAAAACAATTGACATAAAAATGATATAAGTGTTTGAAATGATAATACACATCAAAATATTTATCATAAACAAATGACATGAAAATGATATAAGTGCTTAAACAAATAATACATATTAACAGATATATGATAAACTAAAAATTGGTAATGTGAGGATGAATGTTATATACCTGCTTGTGGTGCAATTTTTTCACCTACAAAATGCATAATCAAAGTTATAGTTTGAATTATTGATGAGAAAATTGAAATAATCAATAGGAAGCCAAAATAGTATATTAGTACCTGTAATTGTAATTCGACTGTTATCAATAAAGAAGAAAACAAAAATTGGAAACCTCACCCATGCTATAAATCACCACAATCATATTATTAGAACTACAATAGAAAATGGTCCAAAACAATTATTCAACAAGGATTCAAGACCCGTAATACTAAAATTAAAATAACTAAAAAAATTAAAAAACAATAAAAGACTAGGATAGTGATAAATAAAATTATTTGAAGCTTTAGAAACTCACAGGATTGAATTGATCAAAGGTTATGAGAGGTAGTTACTATGAGATATGGTTAATGTAACTTTTAATTAATGGAAAAGACTTTAAAAAGAAAATGGGTATTTAAATTTGTTGAAATTTACGGAGGGAATATAGGGTAGGGAGGAAAATGTGAAATATAGGGAGGGAAATCACAATTTATTTCAAATATTTTAAGTAAAAATTGTATAGAGACCAGTTCCTTTGAGAAAAACACGTCTCTATGGAGAAACTGTTATATTATTTCGGAACCACGTTTTTAATAATGCGGAAAGCCGTTGTTGTGGACCACGATCAACATAAAGAGACTAGTTTTTCTCAAAGCAACCGGTCTCTAAAGATTTAAACTTTAGAGACCAGTTCCTTTGAGAAAAACACGTCTCTATAGAGAAACTGTCGTTGTTGTGGGCCACGGTCAACATAAAGAGACCAGTTTTTCTCAAAGCAACCGGTCTCTAAAGTTTTAAACTTTAGAGACCTGTTAGTTTAAGAGAAACCGGTCTCTAAAACTTTAGAAACCAGTTGTTTTATATAACCGGTCTTTATAGGTGGTCTCCTTTTTTTTTTTTGTAGTAGTGCATGTTTCTTGTAGTAAACATCAATTAAACCCTTTGTTATTATTTATATTATTTATTTTAAATAAATAATATAATAAGAGGAAAAAAAGAGGAATATAATAAATCATTTTCTCAAATAAAAAGAAGAAGAAAAGGAAAGAAATATTATTATAAATCAGTTGATTAAGTTGTGATATTAATCAGGTTAAATCAAACGCCCCAGTAGTCACTATAGAAGGCGTTAGTAAAAGTTGTAATCAAGGAGTTGTTAGAAATGATTCCTTTTCCAACAAGTGATTGACTCTTGTTAATATGATTAGTTAATTTTTTTTTGCCGAATTGTTATCTACTTAATTTATAAATACAACCCTTTTTACGCAACACATATTGAATTTACTCTAAGTTTTATTATGTTTATAATTAAATATTAAATACTTTTATATAAAAGATAAAAGAAATATTTGTTATTTTACATTTCTAATGAAAAATGTATATTCAAGGCAAGCACTATATTGTGCATGGTTGTACAATATTCATATAAGCAAAACTACTAGGTTTATACAATTATTAATTAGAGGTGTTGATTTTGACCATTTATAAATGGTTCATATTTTATTTGTAAGTTGCACCATATCAAATGAGAAAATTAAAATATTTATTTATATCAATATATTATTTTGGTGAATTAAAATTTCGAAGCCCCATCCAATTTTTGTGGACACCAAGTTCTTTCCTTGTAAAAGCTCAGTTGACATTTGTCACAGAGACTTTGAGAGAAACGGGTCACGGATTTAGGGTAATCTGATCTCACTCGTTGGTTTAAGACGCTGAGACATGAGCGGTTTTCGGATCACATTACTTTGGGCTGATAGGTGGTAGTGACTGCACTTGATACCAAAAGTACACGGGATTAGAGAGTTCTAGCCGAAATTCTCATTTTGACAGAAACTTTTTGAAATAGGTTATGGTAAAAAAGGTGTAAAGTATGGAGTTTTTATTTTATTTTTTGTATGGTTAAATATCAAAAGTATTAAATAAAATTCGGACGAAAAGTGATTTGGATTAAAGAACCTAACGCAATCAAACCTATTTTAACGCAATCGTTTGACATGCATAACAAACAACAACCCATTTAGCTTATCGATGGCTCTATATATACAAACTAATTATATAATTATAATTACAAAATGAGATTTTGTGTTACACTTAAATATTACAAGTCCAATAACAATGTTTCACCTTATTTTTGAATATAAATTTTTATAAACACAACGTAAATGTATATGTAACTTAACATGTATATCACTTTTAAAATTATAGGTTTTACTTTAATGAGAAACGTGTTGGATCATCCAAAATCTATTTTAAATAATTGTTAACTAGATTTTCTTCTGTTACCATTGCAATGCATTATATTTTCCTTTTGTGTGTGGCAATATTCAAGTTGTTTTAACCAAAAATCATTGTAGTTTAGAGTGAATAATGAGCAATTTGGCAAAAAATTTGGGAACATGATACAAAAATCATGTTGCTATATATAAATTGAGAAGAAAAAACATTATTCATGATTCCAAATTGCTCTACTTAAATCACTAACTTTTATGTGAATATTTTTTAATTGATGTAAATTTTTATATAATAAAAAGCTAACAAAAAACTAGAAATTACAATTCTCTCGGTAACAACCGAAATAAAATAGTGAAATGAAACTCCCCAAACATAAAACAACCTATCTCACCATAAGATGATACTAAAACATAATATTCAGCCAAAAGAAATACCCTAACAACATTAGAACCTAAAGTTCATTGGTTTACTTATACATCTTTGCCTTGAGTAAAGTTCATCAATAGGCAAATAACATGTGAAAAATTTGGGAATTAATTTTTTTTTTTTTCAAAACATACATGCATAATGTTATTTTGTTGAAGAATATTCACAAACTTAGTTTCAATAATTTTCTTTAATTTCTAATTATTTATCTTTTTATATTTTTACAACAATTAGACATAATACGGAGAGCCATACCAATATGTGTTTAATATGTCTAGCGTTATAAATGACTCGTCAAATGTCACAAGTATAAGTTTCACCATGTCTGTTGCGTATGCGAATTTTTTTTATTAAAAAGAATAAAACTCACAACAAGATACACCCTTAAATTTCATTTGCTATTTTTTTTTTCTGTTTCATTTATTTATTTTGAGGTTTATTTTCTTTTTAATCAAATAAATCGTACTCTCAAGTACATCAAATATCAAGATTATCTATAAATAAAGACCTAAAACAAAAAACATTAAGGATTACCAATTCTGATACATAGTCAATTATAACTATTATAAAGCATCTTCTAAAGGTCTAACTCCAAGTAGTTATGTGTTTTTATTATTATATGATTTAAATATAGAATATAGATATATATAGGCAATAGAGTACAAATTACACTTGTCTCAATTGTTTCTTGAAACTTTTTAAGTAACATTTAGAGTAGGTTTAATTAATAAAGATTTGTTATTTAAATATAAGATAACAACAGGGTGGCCAACGTAGATATCCCTCCAAATCGCTAGAACAGAGGATTCGTGTCACACCCCGATTAGAGCGGAAACACGAGGTGTTCCAGTTATAATATCAAGAGTCAAGGATTACAACAATACAACCAATAAACAAAACATCAAATATATTAATCATGCCAAATGTTACCAAAATACATTACAATGACAAAAGCGATGAACGCCAAATTCAAATACATTTCAAATATCACAAAACGGATCATCACGGAATTACATCCAACAAAGCCAATTCCAAATGCACAAAATACACGATCCGAAAAACAAGATGACATGATCAATGAAATCCTTACACTCCTGCAAAGCGTTAAAACGACATCAACAACATGTTGGTGAATTATTCGCAATTTTAAAGTAAAAGTTGACCCAACGACAATTTTATCAACAGGTTAAGTTCAAACGATATATCTTGTTTTCAACAACCATAGTGAGAGGTACAATGCCTAGACTATCATACACTGAACCTGACCACGTAATTATCCCCTATCCTAAGGGGTATCAATCCAAAGGCAACCAATTATGAAATACGGCCATAACATCCGCTCCTAGGTACGTCCTAGCGAGCGATGAGGGTTCGGTCAAACCCAAACAGATCTGTATATATGAAACCGCCGGCAAAAGCTTAATCAAGTGTATAAGGGGAGCTCAACAGAGCCTAATGATACAAAATCTAAGGCAGACCTAATCCACTAGGCAAACAAGATAATCAGTAAAGTCCCGCATACAAGCAGACAATTTAAAATACGCTTTACAGCCCAAAATATTTAAGACAAGGGCTACGAATAACTCACAGTACAACTCCAGCAAATTCTCGGGTAAATAATCACAGGATCACAATCCCACCGTCTAAGTGCCTTAAACAATAAACAACATAGTCTCAGTATCTCTATAAGTCTAGTCCGGTTTAGCCTTGTCGGTTAAGATTAAGTTTAACATAATATTCCAACGTTTAAATAGTCGAATAAGGAT
>CAJVGC010000592.1:5113507-5226606 GCA_910822075.1 Senecio squalidus
TTGACGGTTGTCACATAAGTATAGGTTCCGGAGTGTCGGACCGAGAGTGTGAGTGTCGGACACCAAACGTCTCGGGACATAACTGACAGCCTGGTGTCGGATGACGGGTCCTGGTGTACGAGTGCCGGAAACGACGGGACACGAGTGCCGGATGCCGGGTCACTAGGCTCCGGACGCCGGGTCACGAGTGTCGGGCGCTGAGGCAGCCTCCCAGATACGGGGCCGGAGCCCGGGTGCCGGGGCCAAATTCGGACACGGGGCCGAAGCCCGGGTGCCGGGGCCAAATCTCTCGGACACGGGGCCTAGCTCCCGGGCGTCGGGGCCAAACTCCGGACACGGGGCCTAACTCCCGGGTGCCGGGGCCAAAGCCTTGGTGCCGGGGCCAGGTTTCCGGACACGGGGCCTAATTCCCGGACACGGGGCCGAAGCCCGGGTGCCGGGGCCAAATCTCCCGGACACGGGGCCTGATTCTCGGTGCCGGGGCCAAATCTCCGGACACGGGGCCTTTCTCCCAGACACGGGGCCGAAGCCTTGGTGCGGACACGGGGCCGAAGCTCGGGTGCCGGGGCCAAATCTCCCGGACACGGGGCCTGATTCTCGGTGTCGGGGCCAAATCTCCCGGACACGGGGCCAAGGGCCAAGTGTCCGGACGCCGGAGCCTTGTGTCCGGACGCCGGAGCCTTGTGTCTACGAAATGTCCGGATGCTGGGGCCAAGTGTCCGGACGCCGGAGTCTTGTGTCCGGACGCCGGAGCTAGGAGATAGCAGGCAAGCTTTTGTAAGTCAGGTTATGTGTTTAGGAGGTTAATGGGCTATGTGTATGAGTCATTCCCTACTAACACTATCACCCACTAATGGAGTTTTACTCACTAATGGAGTGTTGCCCACTAATGGAGCTTTCATGTATAACACTAATTGCGTGACAACTTTTACTTTTAGCAAATTAATGTTTTCACATTCAAGTATCATGTACTTACGCTAAATTTTACATTCTTATATCATTTGCAATTGTATCGTTTGATGAATATATATATATATATATATATATATATATATATATATATATATATATATATATATTTATTTATTTATTTATTGTGTTTAGTAAAGTCCTCTTTATATTTTCACTATTAGATAAATACAATAAGTCTTATTTTATATTAGTTAATAAGACGAAATAGTCTAAACATATTTGTAAAAAAAAATCTAAAGTTATAAAAGAATTATATAATTAATTACGTTTAAACTTTAGTTTTACCAACAACTATTACTTTAAATTAGTATTTAAGGTTTAGCCAAATTTTGAATCTATAACGTTTTAAACTCAATTAAATATTTATGGAACAACCTTAAAATTAATTTAGTTTGTCTTTTCAATATTACCATATATTGGTCAATCTTCAACTCATGTAACTTTTTTTATTTATTTTGTTGGCATACAACAAGTCCTTTGGACAATTTAAATTTATTTTTCTAATTCAAGTAAATATGAAAGTAGAAAACATACATAAAATACACATATAAAAAGGCAACAAATAATAATATTAATAAATAACCAAGTACTTTCCATTCATAATAATCAAAACCCAAATAAATACAAAATCGGGTTTTTGTTACATACGTTAGTACCCATATCAAAGAAAATGACATGTACCTACTATCCAAAAGTTAGTACTTCTAACAATTACCATTCCTAGCCATACATATAAGGGCTATACAAAGTACTACCAAAAACCATTCCTTTGTGTACCACTACTACCAAGACAAGGTACAAAAACCATCCCATCTTCCACTTTCCTAAAGAGTTGGATACCCGTCAAAGTGGTAATCAACCCATTGACCATAGCTAGCTATTGGACCATAAGGTGTTGGGAAATTCCTATTAGTCAACCAAAACCAATTCATCTTGAGGTACCATTGAAATCGTTTGCCAAAGTCTTTGATGCGATACTTGGCATAAGTAAACACATCATTGACTTTCTTCAACAAGTCACGATTAGCAATGTTGGCTTGTCGTTGCAAATGGTCAATTTTATTTTGAGCAATGTGGTACTCAAAATAAAGACGGTCCCTATCCACATTTTGAGCAAGATGTTGGGTAATGGGAATCGCTATGTGTGTACCATAAGGTCCAATGTCCGGATAAGCGGGTTATTGAGGAAATTGTGGTGCCTCATGATAGTTTGCTAGTGGTGAGTCAATCTCTATGTCCGTGGGGGATTCGGGCTCGTGTTGGGAGTCATCGGACGTTAGTTGGACAACATTTCTTGCTCTCTTACGGGAGGTGCTCATGATTCCTACGGGAAACAAAAAAAATCCAAGGTTAGTCTAAAGTTGTATGAATGTCAAAGCTAAACATCAAGCAAGTTGGCTAGGATTTGGTTAAACTTAACCAAATTCACCTAACCATGTGCTCTGATACCAACTTATAACACCCCTTAATTTACTAAGGAAAATACATATAATCTTAGACATTATTTATAGTTGCAACGGAAGTCAAAGTACAAAGTCTCAAATATCCATTAAAGTTACATAATTTAAACATAATACTCAAAATAAAACGATGGGGCGTAATTGGATAACAAGACAATATGGTCCCCTTATTTCTTCTTCTAAGGTTTCGGTGATCTCTCGAGTCATACCTATTGCTTTGAACCTGAGAATGTAAGTAAATGCGTAAGCCTAAAGGCTTAGTGAGGTCGTGTGTTGTGTACAAAATATCACACTCAAATAAAAATATGCTCAATAATAAATAAAATACATACGTTTAGGATCCCGATTATTGTGTTACGGACCTTAAACAACTTATTGCTAGACCAATACTAGACTTATTGTGTTTTATAACTTTTACAACTTATTGCTAGACTAATGCTAGACTTATTGTGTAATGTGGTGAGTCCAAATCACAAAGATAGAAACTTCACCGGACTTGAATTAATATCAAGAATTTTTCTAAACATTTTGTCCGTTCCACAATAATCAATAACATATAGATAAAATACGTGCATGTACACATGAATATTTAAAGCACATAATTTGCAAATAAATACACATAACATGCAACATATTATAATCACGACTTATAGCATACATTCTCATTTTGTAAATCACGAGTACTCACCTTGGTCCAAATGCAAGTGGTGATTTTCTACTTCAAGTTCCTTTCCTAAATCATATATTTGCTATTTTTAGTTTTAACTTAAACGATATAAAACATATAAACTCTAATGTTTACGTATACTTCATGAAATGATATTTTACAACTATATCTTTTATATATTGATGTAATTGTATGAATAAATGCATGGTGCCATTTAACGTAATGAGCAAAAATATAGATTTTCTAGTTATTTTATACATATGTTTGTGCAGATTTTTAGCAACAGTCTGGGCGTCGCTAATCTGTAACTAACAGAATTGTGCAGAATTTTAGCAACAGTCTGGGGCGTCACTAATCTGTCACTAAACAGAATTTATACCTTTTTGTTATCAGATTCTTTAGTGACGGCTGAAAAATCAGTCACTAAAGCCACTGTTTTGGTTTACTCGAAAAATTAGACAAAAATATGAGATTTATGGCCATTTTTCATAATAGCCTATTTTTAAAAGTTACTATAATCAACCTACATTGTATTAAAATCACTTTATTGATATCAATTCCACTTTAATCAAAGTTTTGGTAAAACCCACTTGATGTATTATCTTATAAAACATCTATATATTAATGAATCTTTGTAATAGTCATTTATTAAAAGACTTCCGAAAATAATCATGACTTATTTACTTGGTGAAAATATATGTTATAAAGATTATTCTTTATTTTGTGTTTTATAAAAAAAAAATCATTTTAACAATATAATGACATGCATGCGAACATTTGATATAATTAACTACATGCATGTTAAGATCTAATATTTTTGAGTTTATACATGTAGAAATCTAACATTCTTATAAACATGTATAATATATATATAAGTAATAATGTCATAGTTAAATCCAAATTCTAGAATGATGTTGGTTAATAAAATATACCTTGAATTTAGTTAGCAAGACTATAAATCTAAAAGGTTGCTTGACTAGTGCTTCCTTTCTCCTTGATTCCTTCTTCTTAGTTTTTACCCAGATTTAAACACCCATTACAATGATTTAGCTCTCTCACTTTCTCTCTCTTAAATTTTCGTGTGTGTTATCGAGAAGAGAGAAATATGTTACTTCTCTTATAAGCATTCAAAGTGTGAAATATTACCATAAAGGTCCCTACAATAGCTATGACGTATTTATTTCTTATTTGACAACTCACCAATATAGCTTGGCTTAGTCATGCTAATAGGTGTAGTACATGGACCATTTACAAGTTCTACTACAACACCAACTAATGATATTCTTTCTTGTACATTGTGCATTCAAATATGTACTTATTGTGTAGTATTATAAAAATAACGAGACATTTAGATTTATATTGGGTAAGTTTTTAATTGTACTAAATGCTAGGTGTTATGTACCTTTTTATTTGTTATTTTATTAACTCACTCATATTTATATAAGATGAACATAATATTTTATGTTGTTAGTAAAATTAACATATATTCTAAAAACAAATTCACTTATTTATATAAACTTAAATATTTTACGTGATTCTTTTATTTATAATATCTTTATTTTTGGAATGTAACACCTACCATTGAAACTCACATTCCACCAGATGAATATCCATTACCAAACGATGAAGAAGTACCCAAAATTGTCAAAACTTTCAACCCAATTCAACCATTAGTGTCACACCCCGCTAAAGCGGAACACAGGATGTGAAGAGCAATAGCATTCGATAGCAAGATATAGATAAACGCCAAGTTAAATTAAATAAAAAGGTTACATCAAAGTTTACATGATAGTTAAAAATGTAGATTACATATCCGAATCAAAATGGGGTGTTCATAGCCAAACCACCCAAACCCTTCCCGTTCTTGAAGTCATCCGCCCAAAAGCATATAGTCATCAGCTAGCTTACTCGTTACCTGAAAATACGAGTCAAGTGTTACGGGAGGCGTAGTTAGTGAGCTACAAAGTTTTAGTAAAGCATAAGTTTTCAGATTGTAATCGCATAACCATGCATAGAGCATCGCATTCAAAATAGTTGTCACATATAAATGTATAGAGTAGCATTTGTGTTTTTAGGCATTGACCACATAGCGCGACTATGTGACAATCCTAAGTTTTGCCCAATGATCGTTGCTAAGCCTAAAGCCTACCCATTTAGTATTATGCACCATCGTTATAAGTCGTTGTGGTGAGGGTCAATCTAACCTAATAGCGCTATCCATATCTACTAACGGTCCTTTCCAAAGGGATTAATAGCAACTAATGTCCTTGGTAGTTTTCGGGAATTTTCAATGGTTTATCACGTCCATGTTGTACAAAGTCGGCAACATGACGATCGATTGTTTTATTCATTGGCAAATATAGCTTTCGTGTCCTAGACATTGTTGGCAAAACCCTCAACAATGCCGGCATAATAGTTTTTCATATAAGTATTCAAGATATCAAAGTATTTCATAATAGCTTTCCCAAGTGTACAAGTGTTTTCGTAATAGCATTCAAAGTATTCAAGTGTTTTCAAAAGAGCATTCGAGTATCAAATAGTTTTCGTTTTGCAATCAAGTATCAAAGCGTTTATCAGCTTAAATAGCGTTTAAGCCTAAGACTCGCATTTCACCCCAAAAGTATTAAAAGCGTTTAAAGGAGTAGGGGTTTGTAACTCACTGTTTGCGAAGATTTCTAGAATGCTCGGAATTGCTCGAAGGTGCTCGGAATCACCGGAATCCTAGTATAACCCAAGTTTTCGTGTAAGTATATAACTCGTTAGCTTTTAAACTCGTTAGTCAACGAATGGTTTGTTGTTTAAGTGTTATAAGTATGTCCAATAAAATTTGGGCAGCGCTTCCGCGCTATAAAATTTATGTCCAACATTTCCTATCCACTTTCCCGCTTAATACGATTCGCAAAACATCATTAAATATCGTTATAATGAATTAGTTATTTAAATACCTCATCTTATCATGCAAAGTACAAATATGTAATCTGTTTTATTATGTTTATAAACTGTGAAAAGTATACGTGTCTCGATTTATCCGTTAAAATTTCAAAAATACAATTTTGTGATCAGACCTATTCAGCCGGATCAAGAGTACTTATATATGTGTTCAAATATCAGTTTCTTTTGGGTTTTTAGCCACAAATACATAGATCTAAGTAACCTTTTATTTAAACCCTTTTTTGTAGAAAAATCGTTGTAAAACTTCATAAAAACTTGTTTTTAAGTGATGGATCGTACATGCAATGAGTTATTTATGTATAAACAGTGAGGAGAAAGCGTTTTTACCCAAAGAATGTGTATGGATGATGATTTAGAGTGACTAGGTGGTGTTTTTCGGCTTCAAAACGGTAGAGATGATGTCTTGGTGCAAGCTCCGTGATACCCTTGATTAATAGAACGTTTTTAATGGTGATTTTAGTGTGTTTTAATGGTGTTTCCTTGCTGGAAATTTCTGGAGTTAAATGGTGTTTGAGGGAGTTTAGAGAGAGAGAGAGTTGAGAGAAAAAGAGTGAAGTGTGTGTGTGTGTTATGTTAAAATGAAAGAAAAGAAAGGAGTATTAACTCCTTGGGATAGTAACTTCTGGCAGAAAAGGGGGTCAAATCGGGTTAAAACATGTGTCCCAATTGTTTTTCATGCAAAAATGAGTCATCGAACACCTGTCCAGCAGCATCCAGTCGCCGGCTGGAGGAGCTCAGCCGCCGGCTGAAGCCCAGCCGTTGGCTGAGTCCATCCAGCCGTTGGCTGAATGGCTGGTTTGGCAGAAATCCCGTTTTTCGTTCTCGTTAGGTATTTTTGTTCGTTAAGGTTCCCGATTGATTTCAAATGAACTTAGGAAAGTTCTTTGTATGTATACATAGTATTTTAGAGTTCAATTGTTGGTTTGATTCCGATTCCGATTCCGGTTCCGAGACACACGCGTTAAAAGTTTAAGTAACGTAAACCTACGTTAAAAGTTTTGTGTGAGTTACAACGAGCTTAGCTTAAAGGGTAATGTCTACGTAACCACGTAACACATAAAGTTAGTTACAGCAAGTATCAAACATACGCATCGAGGTCATAAGTTAGCATTCTGGACCTGAGTTTAGACGGTTGTCACATTCTCCCCACGTTGAAAGAATTTCGTCCCGAAATTTCAACTTGTGGTATTCGTGGTGGGAGAAGTGAAGAGATGAGGATACTTAAGCATCATCTGATCCTCTCGTTCCCAGGTATATTCGGGGCCTCCCTTTGCGTTCCATCGCACCCTCACTATGGGGATTTTACTGTGTCTCAGTTTCTTAGTCTCGCGATCTATGATTTCAATCGGTTCCTCGACAAATTGGAGCTTCTCGTCTAGTTGTATTTCTTCTAAAGGTGTGATAAGCGTTTCGTCCGATAGGCACTTTTTCAATCTCGAAACATGAAAAGTGTTGTGAATGTTACCGAGCTCTTGCAGTAGTTCTAAACGATATGCCCCGGGACCTACCCTTTCGAGTATCTCAAATGGTCCCACATATCTCGGGCTAAGCTTTCCTCGCTTTCCGCGGCGTATTGCACCTTTCCAAGGTGACACCTTTAGAAGTACTTTGTCGCCGACTTGAAATTCTAGATCTTTTCTGCGCATATCAGCATAGCTCTTTTGACGACTTCTCGCAGTCTTAAGCCTTTCCTTAATCGTTGTGATCTTATCGATCGCTTCTTGCACTTCATCCATGCTAATTAGTTGTCGATCTTCCGGTTCCAACCAACACAGTGGAGATCTGCATTTCCTTCCGTAGAGAGCTTCAAAAGGCGCACATTTGATGCTAGCATGGTAGCTGTTATTGTAAGAGAACTCTATTAGTGGTAAGTGGTTATCCCAACTTCCTCCGAAGTCGATAACGCATGCTCTCAGCATCTCCTCTAGTGTTTGTATAGTGCGCTCGCTTTGACCATCGGTCTGCGGATGGTAAGCCGTGCTTAAGTCCAATCGTGTGCCAAAGGACTCTTGGAATGCCTTCCAAAATCTGGAAGTGAAGCGAGTATCTCTATCTGAGATGATTGACGTAGGTATTCCGTGACGTGTCACTACCTCGTTGGTGTATATTTGGACAAGTTTTTCTACGTTAAAACTTTCCTTAATCGGAATGAAGTGTGCTGACTTCGTTAGCCGATCTACTATAACCCAGATCATGTCGTTACCCTTTGATGTCCGAGGTAACTTTGTGACGAAGTCCATTGTGATTTGTTCCCATTTCCACTCGGGAATCTCGGGTTGCTGTAGTAATCCGGAGGGCTTCTGATATTCGTCCTTCACTTTCGCACAAGTGAAGCATTTCTCTACGTATAAAGCAACATCTCTTTTCATTCCAGGCCACCAATAGTGTTCTTTGAGGTCCTTATATATTTTGCTCGACCCTAGATGAATGAAATATCGTGTTCGGTGTGCTTCATCCATAATGGTCTTCCTTAATTCGTTAGTCGTAGGAATCCAGACTCGATCCTTAAAATAATAGACGTCGTCACCCTTCCTCCCAAAGTCCTTGTCGTGATTGTGCAAGGTTTCGACCTTTATGTTATCTTCCTTCAAAGCCTCATGCTGGGCACTTGCTATGCACGTTCTCAAATCGGGTTTTAGGTAAATTCCTAATGCACGTACTCGAGTCGTCTGTTGCCTCTCCTTCCTACTCAGGGCATCTGCTACGACATTCGCTTTGCCAGGGTGATACTTAATATCGCAGTCGTAGTCGCTAAGGAGTTCTAACCATCTCCTTTGCCTCATGTTGAGTAGCTTCTGATCTAGTATATGTTGCAGACTCCTATGGTCCGTGAATACTGTGCATTTGGTTCCGTAGAGATAATGTCTCCAGATTTTTAGGGCAAAAACTATCGCTCCTAGCTCTAAGTCGTGAGTGGCGTAATTGACCTCGTGTTTCTTAAGTTGTCGCGATGCGTAAGCTATGACCTTGTTTCGTTGCATCAATACACAACCTAATCCTAAGTTAGATGCGTCACAATAAACTACGAAGTCTTCGTTTCCCTCAGGAAGAGTTAAGATCGGAGCGTTGCACAGTTTCGTTTTCAAGATATTGAAGGCTTGTTCTTGAGCATCTCCCCAGTTGAACTTCTCGTTCTTTTGGGTTAACTTCGTTAGGGGTTTATCTATCTTAGAGAAATCCTGAATAAATCGCCGATAATACCCAGCCAATCCTAAAAATTGGCGGATTTCTGTCGGACTTTTGAGAGTTTCCCAATTCTTTATTGCCTCGATTTTTGATGGGTCAACGTGGATTCCAGATCCATTGACTACGTGACCGAGAAATTTGACTTCACGCAGCCATAATTCGCACTTAGAAAACTTTGCGTAGAGTTGTTGTTCCTTGAGTAATTCCAATAATAGTTTTAAGTGTTCTGCGTGATCTTCCTTGGTACGCGAGTAGATTAATATGTCGTCGATGAATACAATAACGAACTTGTCTAGATACAGTAGGCATACCCTATTCATCAAATCCATGAATACCGCCGGTGCATTTGTGAGTCCAAATGGCATTACCAAGAATTCGTAGTGTCCGTATCTAGTGCGGAATGCGGTTTTCGGTATATCGTCTTCAGAAACCAACACTTTATGATAACCGGACCTTAAGTCAATCTTTGAAAAGTAGGTTGCGCCTTGAAGTTGATCGAAAAGGTCGTCGATTCGTGGAAGAGGATATCGGTTCTTGACGGTTAGTTTATTCAACTCTCGGACGTCGATACACACACGAAACGATCCATCCTTCTTCTTTACGAATAGAATCGGCGCGCCCCATGGTGATGAGCTTGGTCGGATAAATCCTTTATCCAATAATTCTTGAACTTGGTTGGATAATTCCTGCATCTCAGTCGGAGCTAGTCGATATGGCGTCCTTGCCACTGGTGCCGCTCCAGGAATTACCTCGATTCTAAACTCAACTTTCCTCTGAGGTGGTAGTCCAGGTAGTTCTTCGGGAAATACTTCTGGATAGTCCCTAACTATCGGTACGTCCTTAAGGTCTACTGCTTTTGCCTGTTTCTCCTTTATGTTCACTAACAATGCAAAGCAGCCCTTATTTAAGTACTTGCGCATCTTCATCACCGATATAAGCTTCGAAGTTTGGTCCGGCCTATCTCCTTGTACTATCAATTCCCTTCCAGCTCCTAATGGCATTCGTATCGTCTTATCTAAACAAAATATTTTCGCGTCTCTGATGGTCAACCAGTCCATTCCTATTACTACGTCAAAGCTCTTAAGTTCGATTGGAATCAGGTCTATTTCGAAAGTGTGGTTAGCTAGGGTTATTGTGCAATTCTTAATTACATTGCTAGCTTGATATTCTTGCCCATTTGCGTATTCTATCGTAAGCTTTTCGCCTAGGGGTTCGGTTTCTAATGCTATCAAAGGCCTAAACTCTAAGGACACAAAACTTTTGTCCGCGCCTGAGTCAAACAGTACTGAGGCATAATAGTTGTTAAGGAGAAATGTACCTGCAATCACCCGGGGGTCGTTTCTTGCCTCTTCGGCACCAATCGCGAAGGCTCTTCCACGGCCTTGTCCCCCATCGTTTCCCCTCTGATTGTTCTGGTTTTGGTTCTGCGGAGGGTTTTGATTGTGGTTCTGGTTTGGGTTTCGGGCAGGGTTTAGCCTAGGACAAGCATTTCGGTAGTGATCCCTACTACCGCACTCATAACATTCTCCTTGGCGAGGCCTATCGTTCTGTTGTGGCCTCCCAGCTTGTCGCGGTCCTTCATTCTGCTGCCTTCCCGCCTGCTGCGGTCCAGCATTCACTGCCTTACAGTGTCGGGTCCAGTGACCGAGGCGGTTGCAGTTGGTGCATGACCGACATTCACCTCCGTGGTGATAACCGCACCTATCGCATTTCGGAGCCTTCCCGTGATAGCCGGTATTCTCTGTCGCGGCTACTCCATAGTTCCTAACTGTCTTGGCCTTCTTGTTGAAACGATCCCTTCTGTTCCCCGACGTGTCCTCAACCTTGCGCTTTCCCTTAGCGTCCTCTGCACCCGTCCTTGGCGCTCCTCCGTTCCTTATCCAGTCCTGGGTTAGGCGGTTGGCCAAGCTCACGGCCTGCTGCATCGTAGCTGGCTCGGTATCCGTCGCCATAGCCCTGATCTCGGGTGAGAGTCCCCAAATGAAGTGCTCAATTCGCTTGTCTTCGGGGGTTACTAGTTCAGGTACTAGATTTGCGAGTTCGTGAAATCGCGCGACATAGGTGTCGATGTTAGTTCCCACCATGGAGTGATTCCAGAGTTCGTTCTTGAGCTTCTTCAAGATCTCCTTGGGACAGTACTCAATTACTAGCAGTTCCTTGAACCTTGCCCATGGCATGTTATATGCAGCGTCCGGACCTTGGACCTGTAGCTGGCTGTTCCACCAGGTTAGTGCTCTTCCCTGAAGCATGCAAGAAGTGAATTCCACCTTCTTGTTTTCCGCGCACTGGCTGATCCTTAGCACGACTTCCATACTATTGATCCAGCGCGATAGTCCGATGGCGCCCTCAGTGCCATGGAATTCCTTTGGCCTGCAAGATATGAAGGTTTTGTAGCTACAGCCTTGGTTGTTCCCCTGGTTGTTGTTTCCCTGATTGTTATTTTCCCGATTGTTGTTTCGTTGGTTGTTGTTTCCTTGGTTGTTGTTTTCTTGGTTGTTGTTATTTCCCCTTGGTCCTCCCTGGTGGATACCAGCGTTGATTCGGGCTATGATGTCGGGTATCGCCTCGTTCAGTCGGGCGTTGATCCTTTGGACAATGCGCTCATCGTTGGGTTCAGCCATTTTCCTACACAAGAGAGAACTCGGGTTTAGGGTTTTGATATTTCACTTCAGATTCAAATAAAGGGGAAATAACAAGAACAACAACAATCGTAATTATAATCCGTCCATTTATATATCGCTCAAAATTTGATGTTCTTACAAAATCCAACATCATCGACTATTGTCGTACATTACCAACTAACATAAAGTACTACGCTTACAATCCTTCATAAACTACATGTTCTGCTTACAATCTAAAAGGCATCTTACAACAACCTCTAAACCTTAAATACAACCAATACAATCATAAGGAATACTAGTACTATTCTAATCAGCATCAAGTTGCGTGCCGCTCGAATTGCCTTTCGTGCCATTGCCTTTGTGCGTAACACCTCGGTGTACAAACCACGTATCTAGTGGGAGTGATCTCTCATGACTTGTGTGTATCCGCGGAGGTCGTCGGACATGTTACAAAGCAATTGGATTTCTTCGGGAGTCAATCCGCGAACAGGGGGTGGTTGTGGCGTAGTTATCTGAGGTCTCGAGTGACGATTCGGTGGGTGTCGTGTGCGGCGTGTTGGTAATCGTGAGCTTCCTTCACCGTCCCGACGGAGGAAAGGTAGGGTGAGTGGTGACGATTGTTGACTGCTAGAGCGTGATTGGGATTCGTGAGAGTGTTCGGTTTCGTCGACTGACGTAGCTATCTCTTTCCCTCTCGACATACCCTAAATCGGTAACGCGTTACTTCGAAGATACTGCTCATGTTAGTGTTAGTAATAAGCTGAGCACATAGAGTATCTTAAGTAGCATCTAGGTCTGTGTGGGTCTGACTTCAAGAATTCCCGGGGAGGTTCGTTTAATGTTTTACCAATCCCGTTCCGGCATAATTTAGTCCAAATTATTCATAGGTGATCATGCTACGAATAATTCAAGTTAAACAATGCCTTCACGTTTTGGTTAAATAAAATCTTTCGTTTAGAAATTGGTTATAGTTTGATTTTTGAAAAATCGGTATTCACTATAACCTTGCGCTCTGATACCAAGTCTGTCACACCCCGCTAAAGCGGAACACAGGATGTGAAGAGCAATAGCATTCGATAGCAAGATATAGATAAACGCCAAGTTATATTAAATAAAAAGGTTACATCAAAGTTTACATGATAGTTAAAAATGTAGATTACATATCCGAATCAAAATGGGGTGTTCATAGCCATACCACCCAAACCCTTCCCGTTCTTGAAGTCATCCGCCCAAAAGCATATAGTCATCGGCTAGCTTACTCGTTACCTGAAAATACGAGTCAAGTGTTAACTACGGGAGGAGTAGTTAGTGAGCTACAAAGTTTTAGTAAAGCATAAGTTTTCAGATTGTAATCGCATAACCATGCATAGAGCATCGCATTCAAAATAGTTGTCACATATAAATGTATAGAGTAGCATTTGTGTTTTTAGACATTGACCACATAGCGCGACTATGTGACAATCCTAAGTTTTGCCCAATGATCGTTGCTAAGCCTAAAGCCTACCCATTTAGTATTATGCACCATCGTTATAAGTCGTTGTGGTGAGGGTCAATCTACCCTAATAGCGCTATCCATATCTACTAACGGTCCTTTCCAAAGGGATTAATAGCAACTAATGTCCTTTGTAGTTTTCGGGAATTTTCAATGGTTTCTCACGTCCATGTTGTACAAAGTCCGCAACATGACGATCGATTGTTTTAGTCATTGGCAAATATAGCTTTCGTGTCCTCGACATTGTTGGCAAAACCCTCAACAATGCCGGCATAATAGTTTTTCATATAAGTATTCAAGATATCAAAGTATTTCATAATAGCTTTCCCAAGTGTACAAGTGTTTTCGTAATAGCATTCAAAGTATTCAAGTGTTTTCAAAAGAGCATTCGAGTATCAAATAGTTTTTGTTTTGCAATCAAGTATCAAAGCGTTTATCAGCTTAAATAGCGTTTAAGCCTAAGACTCGCATTTCACCCCAAAAGTATTAAAAGCGTTTAAAGGAGTAGGGGTTTGTAACTCACTGTTTGCGAAGATTTCTAGCGTGCTCGGAATTGCTCGAAGGTGCTCGGAATCACCGGAATCCTAGTATAACCCAAGTTTTCGTGTAAGTATATAACTTGTTAGCTTTTAAACTCGTTAGTCAACGAATGGTTTGTTGTTTAAGTGTTATAAGTATGTCCAATAAAATTTGGGCAGCGCTTCCGCGCTATAAAATTTATGTCCAAGATTTCCTATCCACTTTCCCGCTTAATACGATTCGCAAAACATCATTAAATATCGTTATAATGAATTAGTTATTTAAATACCTCATCTTATCATGCAAAGTACAAATATGTAATCTGTTTTATTATGTTTATAAACTGTGAAAAGTATACGTGTCTCGATTTATCCGTTAAAATTTCAAAAATACAATTTTGTGATCAGACCTATTCAGCCGGCGGCTGAAAGAATTCAGCCGGCGGCTGAATTGCCGAGACAGATTTCTTGTTTTGCCATTTTCGCGATTTTAAGCGTTTTTGAGCTAGATTTCGACATGCAACTGAATATTCATCAAGAGTACTTATATATGTGTTCAAATATCAGTTTCTTTTGGGTTTTTAGCCACAAATACATAGATCTAAGTAACCTTTTATTTAAATCCGTTTTTGTAGAAAAATCGTTGTAAAACTTCATAAAAACTTGTTTTTAAGTGATGGATCGTACATGCAATGAGTTATTTATGTATAAACAGTGAGGAGAAAGCGTTTTTACCCAAAGAATGTGTATGGATGATGATTTAGAGTGACTAGGTGGTGTTTTTCGGCTTCAAAACGGTAGAGATGATGTCTTGGTGCAAACTCCTTGATACCCTTGATTAATAGAACGTTTTTAATGGTGATTTTAGTGTGTTTTAATGGTGTTTCCTTGCTGGAAATCTCTGGAGTTAAATGGTGTTTGAGGGAGTTTAGAGAGAGAGAGAGTGTTGAGAGAAATAGAGTGAAGTGTGTGTGTGTGTGTTATGTTAAAATGAAAGAAAAGAAAGGAGTATTAACTCCTTGGGATAGTAACTTCTGCCAGAAAAGGGGGTCAAATCGGGTTAAAACATGTGTCCCAATTGTTTTTCATGCAAAAATGAGTCATCGAACACCTGTCCAGTAGCATCCAGCCGCCGGCTGGAGGAGCTCAGCCGCCGGCTGAAGCCCAGCCGTTGGTTGAATGGCTGGTTCGGCAGAAATCCCGTTTTTCGTTCTCGTTAGGTATTTTTGTTCGTTAAGGTTCCCGATTGATTTCAAATGAACTTAGGAAAGTTCTTTGTATGTATACATAGTATTTTAGAGTTCAATTGTTGGTTTGATTCCGATTCCGATTCCGGTTCCGAGACACACGCGTTAAAAGTTTAAGTAACGTAAACCTACGTTAAAAGTTTTGTGTGAGTTACAACGAGCTTAGCTTAAAGGGTAATGTCTACGTAACCACGTAACACATAAAGTTAGTTATAGCAAGTATCAAACATACGCATCGAGGTCATAAGTTAGCATTCTCGACCTGAGTTTAGACGGTTGTCACAATTAGTTCCAACAATGAAACAACTTCTCACAATACCAATTTCCAACAAACATTTTCTTCCACTCAACGTGTGAAATCTTGGACAAAAGCTCATCCTCTTACACAAATTTGGACATGTTAATGAGTGTGTTCGAACTCGTACGGCTACGGCAAATGAATGTCTCTTTTCAATCTTACTAAGCTCAATTGAATGAAAGACACATGTCAAAGCTCTTAGTGATCCAAATTGGATAAATCCAAAGCAAGATAAACTGAATCAATTCAAACGGTTATATATTTGGGAAAAATTTCCACGACCTCAAGATCGTTCAATTGTGGGAGTGAAATGGATTTCCAAGAATGAGAAGGATGAAAATGGAATTGTAGGGAGAAACAAATCAAGACTTGTGGCAAAGGGGTACTCTCAACAAGTAGGCATTGATTATAACGAAATATTTGCACCGGTAAGCTATTCGAATGTTTCTTGCATATGCGGCAACAAAGAATTTCATTGTCACACCCCGCCTGCGGCGGAAATGCAGGGTGTGGCCGATTGACGATCGTCATAACACATTGTGTAGTTAAAAAGAGAATATCTAATAATGATTTAAATAAATAATAAATACGTGTCATGAAGTTACACAATCATAAGCAAATACTAATGTCTTATGGAGTCATTCCACAAAAAAAAAATGTAATACAAAGAGTTGAAACGAATAACAAATACGTTATATGAATGGCCAAAGTTCAATAATTGTAATAATGTTCAAATGCAAATGAAAGTCTTCTATGTGTCCTTGGAATTCTTGAGCGAGTCCTACGCCTAATCATTACCTGAAAATAAAGCTCAAAAAGTCAACACAAAGGTTGAGCGAGTTCATTGAGTAAATAAGTTTAAAAAATCTAAGTAATCTTCAAAAATAAGTTTCTACAATTAGAAGTTAATAATTATAGCAAGTTCCCAATAAAGAAATTTTCCCAATAAAGAAGGTTTCCGAAAATATAAAGTTTCTAAAAATAGGAATTCTATTTTTAGTAAGTTTTCCTGAAATAGCAAGTTGTCCCCAAAACTGTAAGTATGTAAGTAAGCATTCATATCTCATTTCAATAGTAGTGTAATAAAATGAGTGTAACTAATGCATGTAAAAAGTAAGAAACCATCATTCACAAGTATCCGTAATCATCCGCAGTAGCCATGCTACCTTAAGTAGTCTCCATTAGTACTAATGAGCAAGTTCAGAAGAATCTGTTAGTAGATCATCTCTACTAACGAGCACGTTTAGAAGACTCCATTAGTAGAACCAATCTACTAATTAGCTGGTTTAGAAGACTCCATTAGTAGAACCAATCTACTTATGAGCATGTTTAGAAGACTCTATTAGTAGAACCAATCTACTAATGAGCACGCTTAGAAGTAAGCACCACAACCAGTATCTCGTAATTGTTTGAAAAGATGCATTACGTTTTGTTACACGCTTAAGTTTCCAAATATAGTAAGTTTCCAAAAGTAGAAGGTTTTCATAAATAAAAATATCCATTTATGGTTTGTTCCAAATGTAAAAAGTTTCCATTAATTGTAAGTGTAGAAATAAATCCTTTTTCTTAAATAAGTGTTTGGTTGAGGTTTACTTTCCCCCGAATAGTTTGAAGCAAGTAAAACAGTAAAAAGATGGGCAATGAACTCGCCTCAAGTCCTTGTGCAAAGCTAGTTATGAAATATCACTTAACGTACGTCGGTTGAGCTTCCTAAACGAGACGTTATGTTTAAACAAGTCAGAATTGTTCCATTGATTTATTTTAGACTCTTTACTAAGCTTTTAGAATGTGTTGTAACTCTCATAAATTTTCGACTCTCGGTTAGTTTTATAAAAATCTAACAAAAGACGTTACAACAAAATGTAAAATTCTGGACAACATGTTATAAACAATTTTTGTTAAATTACTTAAAGACCTCGAAAATTCAAACAAAAATTATTTTAAGTAGCTAACTCAGTATTATATGACATATCAAAATTTAAAGCTCTAACTCATATATATGAGTGAGATATAAATATTTCAAGTCGACACGGAATTGTGTATTTCAGAAATCAGATTAGACTAATGTTTGCATTTTATCAGTTTGAACGACCAAAATTTGCAATTAGGAGACGAGCATTATATTTTCATAAACTAAACTCTGAGCTCTACAACTTATAATAAAGATTCAATCAAAAAAACTTTATTATGATCAAGATATGACTTGTTGAAGTTGGACTACTGAAACTGTTAACAAAAATTCAGACCAACGACACATTTTCATTTTAACTGTTTGACTAACTTAAAATTTGATTCAGACGACGATAACACTGCCATTGGAAAGAAGACTCGAAAGAATCCAAGATTTATTACTTTTCCAAAAATACGGACTTATGACCCACTTATGACTCCGAGAACACAAACCTACAAATGTGATAAGGAACATAAATTTCTCAATACCGATTTTTAGCTTGCAAAACGATTAAACAACTCCAAACTTCACAACCTAAAATCCAAAAGTGTATATGTACACGTTCCAAAACAGAATATCGAAGTGGAAACATCTAAACAAAATAAACCAACTCGTTTCACAAAAACTTTAGTATTAAAACCCCCGAAATTGTGAGAAGTTGAAGTACAGATAGTTCTGATGGTGATGAGTGTGATTGACAAATCCAGAAGATGTTGGAGATAATTTGTGACTCGTGTCGTTCTACAAGTTGTAACAATATGTTACCAACATAATTCTTCAAATTCTGAAGATTCATATGTTTCTGCACATCATGAGGAATCTTTCACTAAGCTCAAAGTTCATTTTCTTAGCAAACAAAATTTAAAGTATTCTGAAGAATCATATGTTTTACGTATTTCTAAGATAATTAGAAGGGGGGATAATTTAGAAGGCTTTTTAATTTTTTTTATGTTATAAATGTTAACTTTAGTTTTTATGGTGATTTCATACCATAAAGTAAAGAGTTTAGGGAAAGAAATAAAAACACAAATATATACTATGATTTATATTGGTTGGGGAGGATGTTAACTCCTCCTCCTTAATCCACTCCCCAATTCACTAATTGGAAGTTTTTCCTCACTAGGAACTCCAAAAATGGTGGAGAGACGAATACACCAAGTCTTCACCAAAAAGACTAATCTTTCTTACTAGAAAGACCAATACACAATCTTCACCACTAAGATCTCACCACAAATCCTGACCACTAGAAACGTGTAACAAATATACTCTCAACTCACAAGTGAAAGTATTACAATACGAATATAAAGTGGTTATAAATTAAAATGAATTTTATCAATAAATAATCTCTCTTGCTTATGATCTCTCAAAGATATAATGACATGAATTGCTTTAAAGATCACTTGAATGATGTTAATAAGGCATTAAGGTTGGTAACTAATCTAGTTTACATAATCGTTTATACAAGATTAAACATGAATAAATCATACAAATAGTTGAAGTTAATAATGCATGAAATTAGATAAATAATATGGTGATCAACAATAAGTTTTAGCTAATATCATAGGTTTAGATTTACTGACCAACAAGTATAAATTGAGTCAGAAATCACTAACAAGTTGGTATTAGACATTGCACCAATCTAAGATGCAGGTAAACAATAGGAATAAAGATCTAAGTAAACACTTTTTTTAAGTCATATTTGTTTCAATCTTTCAAATCTCCGTTTTTTCATAATAGAAATCTTTTCTTTTAAACTTATTTAATCGTTTTTCGTATGTAAAATCAATTTTAATCATATGTTCGTACAGAACTAAAGCGTCCCCCATTTTAATAGCTTTTTAATTACAAATAAGTAATTTAGTCAAGTAATTTTTAATTTCACTTTGCTCCTCAGTATTCGACACCCGTACTTATCGAAGTTATACTATTACGCGTATAGGTACACTTGCGTATAATTTTAGTAGTTAGCATACGATATTTACATTTATTAAAATAAAAAGAACTTATTTAAAACACATCGGCTACCCAATCGAACAGAGCTGTCAAACTCAATAAATCTATTCATAAAGTTCGCGTTTATTTTCATAACTAACTATCCATGATGAAGGAAAATTAGTCTCGATGTTATCTAAGCAATGAAACAATGTAGTGTACTTGTGTCTAAAGTGTAAGTAAAAGATAATGACATTCTCCCTAAAATAGTAAAAATAGTAGTAAAAGGGGGTATGAACTCACCTTGAAATGAACTCTTGTAAATGTTGAAAAATGCAGTAAATCCTAAATATAGTAAGTTTAGATTAGGATTTACTAATATTCTCTTTTTAGTAAGTTTCCATATTTAGTAAATTTTATAAAATAGTAGTGGTTGAAAATACTAAGTTAATATAAATAGCAAGTTACTGAAAATAGTAAGTTTCTATAAATAACATCATCCATATTATGTAGTACTTTCTCTTTATATACTTGGCCCAGCCTTCATAATTTTTAACTTACTTTACTCAGCTAAACTTTTTCGGAGCTCTACTTAAGCGGACTAGGTAAGTGTTAGGGTAAAAATAGAAGAATGGATGAAGCTTCAAATCGTCATCAAATTGATTTGGTTCTAAGTGTTTAACTTGAAAGAACAATTGTCAACATCCGAGTTAAACCTTAACAAGTCGTCACTGAAGAATTTAACTCTGAAGAACAATCCTTTACTTTCGATTTAACGTGAAGTACTTCGGAGTTAAAGTTAAAGTGAAGACATAGTTAGTTAGTTCATCTAAAGTGTTTTTAAATAAACATAAAGATGATCTTTTTGTAATTTAAGTTGTAATCTTAGCCTATAAAAAGCGAGAGAGTGTTACAGTGTATGTGTGCTTGAATAGATATTTTTAGAGAGAGAAACACATGTAACAAACTTTCCCACCAATTTTGGCTTTGAATACAAATCAATATTTAGTAATTATGTGCTGATTTTTCTACTTGATTCATTGATTCATTAACTAGATAATGATTCTGTCATTGTTTAGTTAATCAAAACACTCATAGATTCGATCCTTATAGTTTTCAGATCCTGTCAATTGGTATCAGAGCTGGATTTCATTTCAATTTGAAATTCAGTTCATAAATCGAGTGATAGAGAACTGATTTGAGTTGTTTTAGGTAAATCGGTAAGATTAGTAGTTAAGATCAACAGTTTGCTGAATTTGAGTTTGAATTTTGGAGGTAAAAAGTGTTATAGAGTGTAATCTTCTAGAATTTCAAAATTAGTTATGGATTTAAGCAATTAAGTGTTAGTTGATTGTTCGTTTGATATTAGATTGAAATTTGCAAGCAGTTAGAGTAATTTTTGAAAAAGTGATCATCAGAGGAATAAGTTTAATTCGAATTAACATCAAAGTATGGCAACTCTTGAAGTGAATTACGACAATGAAACTGGATCTGGTGGAAGACCTCCTAAGTTTCTACCTAGTACAGACTTCATGATGTGGAAGTTGATATTCAAGGCATTTGTATAATATAGTGAGCTACAATTGTGGAATTCAATTGTTAATGGTCCACATAGGCCAATGGTACATAAAACTGGTGGTACACAGATGGTGGAAGTTGATCCAGAAAAGTATATTGAGTTAGATAAGAAGCTGATTAATAGAGATTTCAGAGCTCTAGGTGCTGTTATTTTGGCTCTTCTTATTGAGATTTTCAACAATTTTAAAGAGTTTTCATCTGCAAAGGAACTTATGGATGCAATGGAGTTGAGGTATGAAGGAATTTTGGAGCTAAAGGAGAGTAAGAAGGATATGTTGAGGAATTTGTATGATATGTTTGAGAATATTAGAGGAGAAAGCTTATCTGAGCAAATCAATAGATTTACTTTGCTTGTGAGTGACTTGAAGAGTTTTGGAGTTCAATTGAAGGACAGTGATGTGTGTAATAAACTTTTTCACTTCCAAACAAATGGGTAGTTCAAGTGATGATAATCAAGAGGGCTGCAAATCCGAATTCGATGACACTAGAGGAATTGAGAATACGAAGATGTTCTCTGGAGATAATGTGACGTTGTATAGAGCATTTATAGCTACTTATGAAGCTTTTGTGGCTGGAAGTTTAACTCAATCTAAAATGGAAAGGGAAGATTTGGAGCAAATTCATCCAGATTATCTAGAAGAAATTGATTTGAAGTGGTAAATGGCAATGGTCATTGTAAGAGCAAATAGATTCTTTAAGAGAACTGGGAGGAACAATTTCAGGGAGGATAGTGGAGATAAGGTTGGTTTTGATAAGTCAAAGGTCAAGTGTTTCAACTATGCTAGATTGGGGCATTTTGCAAGAGAATGTAGGACACCAAGAAGAGAGTATAATGGCTATCGGAAGAATAACTATCAAGTGAATGCTTAAGAGAAGAGATTGACTGTTGGAACTGAGAAGAAAGAAAGTGAGGAAGCTGTAAGTTCAGGACAAAAACAAGCATTTTGGAGAATGAGATGATGTTTCAGAAAATGAATTCAGGATCACTCAAGTGAAAGCATTGATGAGTAAGATGGATACATTCAGTCAAGATGAGGAGCAATCTACTCAAATTGAAGATAATATTTGGATAGTAGATAGTGGATGCTCAATGCACATGACAGGCAATTTTAAATTGCTACAAGAGTTCATTATATTCTTTAGAGGTATTGTGTCTTTTGGAGGAGAGTTGGGAGGATCAATCACATGACAGGGAAAGGTATCCAATGGTAACTTACCTTAGATCACATAAATTATGTGAAAGAACTTAACTATAATCTCTTGTTTATGTCTCAAGTTTGTGATAAAAAGTACACATCTGCTTTCACTTCAGACTCCTTTTATATTTTGAAACCAGAATTCGTCATTCCAAAAGATATGATAGTGTTACAGACACCAATATATGAGGATATGTATATTTTAGATATGAATAACGTAAAATCAATTGATTATTCAAACTGTTTCATATCTAAAACTACTGAAAAAGAGTCTGATTTATGGCATAGAAGGTTGGGTCATGTAAACTTTAAAAACATGAACAAATTGGTCAAATATAATCTAGTGAACGGATTTCATAAATGACTATTGTGTTTCTTTCTTAAAAGGAAAACAACATGGTCTAGTTTTAAACTAAAGACTCAAACTTCAGTAGATACTATCTTACATATTTTACACATGGATCTTTTTGGTCCTAGCAGTGTAAAAAGTCTTGGTATGAAGTCATATTGTTTAGTCATCACAGATAATTATTCAAGGTTTTCTTGCGTGTTTTTCCTTGGAACTAAGGATGAAACACCTGAGCTAATCAAAAGCTTCATTGTGCAAATTGAGAATATTAGCAATAAACTTGTCAAAGTGATTAGGTGTGATAATCGTATAGAGTTCAAGAACTCAATTTTGAATGATTTTTGTGAATCTAAGGGTATTGTTATGTGACAACCGTCCAATTCCAGGTGCATTTTTATACTCTATGTCTCTTTTGGTCTATCTAGTCTTTAACTGTTCATTAATCGGAACCGCGACAGTGTCGGAATCACAACCGGAATCAAATTATGTAAGTCCTAATACCAAGAAACCTCCTAATGAACTTTCCTAAGTTCATAATGTAACATACTTTAAAACTTTAGTTAACGAAAAGGTCCAACGAAACAATTATACAAAAACAGCCAAAGTACAAAAACTGTTACAAAAATGGTCCTGGACGGCGCACACATGCCTTGTGCGCCGTCCTGCAGGACGAAAATTGTAATTTATTTGAATAAATTGCATGCCTCGTTTTCCCAACTTAAACCACCAATCAATCTCGATTCTAGACCATTATTACTGCCAAATGACAGTCCCAACTCCCCTTTACCATCATTTTTGTTTATTTCATTTTTATTATCATTTTTATTTAACAAAACACACACAAAACCCATTTTCTCTCTAAAACCTCTCAAGAACTCATCTTTTCCAGCACCTAAAACACCATTTTATTCCATACAAAACGTTTGAAACATCAAGAGGAACAAGGGAAACCAAAAGATTTCGAAAAAGGACCATTTTTGTAAAGGTTTTCGAAGCTAAATCCGGCCAAATTCTCATCCAAGCTAATCTCTTCGGTAGAAATATTTCCCTTATCATTTTATACTGATTTTATTACTTGCATGTAAGATCTAATGGTTCAAAACAAGTTTTTATACAAATCTATGACTTTTCATAGTCAAAAACGTTTTTAACCGAAATAACCTTTGAATCCACGAATTTGTGACTTTAAATACTTCAGAAACTGTTAAAATGATGTTTTAATAAGTTTAAACCTATTCCATGTCGAGATCTATGGCTAAAATAATCGTTTTGCTCGAAAAAACACAAGAACACGACCTGTGCGTCGTCCCTATGACCATGGACGTCGCAACGGGTGAAAATATGGCTTCTGTGCGCCGTTCCAGTGGTCACAACGGCGCACAGGCCTGACCATTTTTCCCGAATTTTTGTTATTTGACGTTTTTGACTATATTGACCCGCTGACTTTTTGACATATGACTTTTGGGACTGAGTTTGGTAAAAGTAATAACATTTGAGACATGTATGGACAAAATCGGACTAAAATGGACTAGATTAAATGTGTTATCGTGTTTTAGGTGATTTGTGAGCGGAAGTGGATTGTACATTTTTGGATATGAAATTTGGGCGCGGAAGCGCTGCCCAAATTTCCTTAGAAAAATGTAAACCACTTCAGCGAGCAAAAGCACTCGTAACATAATAATAATAAACGTTAAATCGGACTTTTGGACAAAAACGTGACAATTACCATTTCGGACTATTTTAACAATACTTAACCTTGACACTTAAAGTTTAATAAAATTTTATCTATTATACTATATAAAGAACATAATAAGATAATAACTAATTAAACTATCTTGGTATTAATAGGCGATCCGTGATTCCCGGCTTCCATTTCCGACCGACTTCCGCGTTCTTACTCTTCGCAATCCGTGAGTTACAACCCCTTTATTTAAATATGTATTTTGCATGATTTTGGGGGAAACATAAGACTAATTGCATTTTGAAAACATTTATGAACAATTGCAACTTTGTGAACTTTTGACTTATTACGAACTATGAAACTATTGTGAACTCTGGAACTTATATGAACTTTTATGAACTTTGGAACTATTGAACTATTTTGGACAAACTCTTTGAAACTCTTATGCGTAAACACTTTTGCTCTACTGGCTTACTTGAACTTACCGGCTTGCCCCCTTTTTCGGCTAAACTAATTATTGATGCTTGTATGCGAGAGCGACCCTTGATGGAACTATAACATGACTCTTCAGTGACAGACGACTATCTCTTTTTAAAACAAAACTACTTAGCGCCCAGCTGCTTTTTAGACTTTACACACTATTAACTTCAGAGTCGTTTAGTAATTATGGGTATCGATACTTAGGAAAGAACCGTTCCTTGATTAGATGGCAGTCTAAGTACATATTACTAAGAACTTGACAACTCCCCGTAGGATAGGCGGGGTAAGGGCCTCACGGTTGAACAATCGGTTTAGTGTGAACACGTAAGTTATAGAATGCCAAGAGGTTGATACAAGAATCTAATTGGTTACTTACACGCATAAATTTATGAACTTTTAGCGATTTATTCCGCAACACTTTTAGCGACTGTTTCCGCAACTATGATTTTACTAAATCTGACTCTACTTGGTCTATACGAACTTTAGGGCACTAATAGGCCCATTACTTATAACTTTAAAAGTATATAAATTTTAAGCGACTTTTCTCCGCTAACCTCCTTCTTGGAAACTTTTACTTTTATATACTTAACCAATTTTTGCCGAGCAACTTAAACTGTAACTCACTCACTACTTTCGTAGTTGACACATTATCTTATGTTTCAGGAAATTTAGTGTAAGCATGAGGTGCATGGCATGGACGGGTCAAGGCGGTCGCGTGAGAACCTATTCGGGAAAAGACTTGTTCATTACTTTTGGGAATTTTAAATGGGAACTTTAAATTTATGTATTTGTGTACTGAAAATCTTGGTTGTCTTCGAATTGTAAACACTTTTATTTCTAATCTATGACTTGAATGCCGTTATGTTTCTTATAACCCGTGTAATGATGTTCCAGCTCTTCACATCTCGTGTTTCCGCTTTAGCGGGGTGTGACATGTTAGACAATTTAGTTCTCCCAGAACCCCGCAACAAAATGGGGTTGCAGAAAGAATAAGACTCTTATAGAAGGTGTCAGGTCTATGCTTAGTGATTCTTTGTTGCCTGTAACATTTTGGGCAGAGGCAGTCAACACAGTGTGCTATGTGAATACTAGAATACATGTAGTTGAGAGTTTAGGAAAGACTTCTAATGAATTGTTTGTAGGAAGAAAGCCTTACATTGGTTTCTTTAAAGCTTTTGGTTGTACTTGCTCTGTGTTGAATACCATAGATCATTTAGGAAAATTTGATTCAAAAGTGGATGAAGGTTACTTTATTGGTTATTCTAGTGCTTCCAAAGCCTATAGGATTTACAATAGGAGATCTAGGAAAATTGAAGAATCAATCAATGTGATTTTTAATGAGCTGACACCAAATGTTAGAAATTCTGGAGCACCTTCGTTGTTTGATCTTGATACATTTGTGAATTCATTTGATATGTCTTATCAAGAATATGTTGCAGATAAATCAAAAGTATAAGAACATGTTGAGACTGTGAAGACTAATGATGACAGTGACTTTGTACTTGGTTCAAGAGTGAATGGAAACAATGAATTCATTTCAGAGGTTGCAGAGCAATAGAATAATTCATTCCAGGATGCTAGTGAAAGTAGTTCACAAGACAATCAAACATAAGATATTCCTACTGATGCAGACTTTCATATACATGAAGACATTCCAGTGGTTTCCAATGATCAATCAATCATTCTGGAAGTTGCACAAGTTGAAACTAAGAATTTTGAAACTGAACAAGATAATTCTGAAGATGTTCAAGACACCTCTGAAGTTGAACAATTTGATCAAGAACTTAACTCGGAAGCACCACACATTAACTCTGAAGAAGAACAACAACTTAACTCTGAAGATGATCAAATTAACTCAGAAGAAGCACTAAATGGTCAAAATGTTAACTTTGAAGAATAAGTTCTTAACATTGTTGTAGAAAGCCATGAACAACCCAATGAAGGAATTTCTGTCTATGTCTATGAACAACCCAGTATGCAAATCAACTTTTAAAAATTCACAATATTCATCCTATAAGTAATATTATTGGCAATTTGCATGATGGAGTCAAAACAAGGAGCAACTATGTTTTAATCAATATGTGCTTATTTTCTTGTTTTCTTTCACAAATAGAGCCTAAAAATGTAGACATTGCTTTAACTATAAATAGTTGGGTAGAGGCTATGCAAGAAGAATTGTTACAGTTTAAGAAACAAGAAGTTGGTACTTTAGTTGATAGACCTGTTAATGAGAATGTGTTGGGAGTTAAATGGACTTTTAAGGTGAAGAGGGATGATAAAGGGATCATAGTAAGGAATTAAGCTAAGCTTGTGGTTCAACGATACACTCAGAAGGAAAGGGTAGACTATGATGAAGTTTTTGCCCCTATTGCTAGAATAGAGGCTTTAAGATTGTTTTTGGCATATACTTCATATAAGAATTTCAAAGTGTTCCAAATGGATGTCAAATCTTCTTTTCTATATGGGGTTTTAGAAGAAACTGTCTATGTGTGTCATCTACCAAGATTCATAGATCCTTATTATCATGATAGAGTGCTTAAGTTGGATAAAGCTCATAGATTCATTAACTAGATATTGATTCCGCCATTGTTTAGTTAATCAAAACACTCATAGATTCGATCCTTATAGTTTTCAAATCATGTCAGTAAGACAGTGAGAGGGGCATATGGGACTACCATTAGTTATTAGTCGTTCTCATTAGGATCATGTACTCCTTAATCTTCTTAGACATCATACTTAAACAGGTGAGCCTATTTGGGAATAGTTCATAATGTTAGGTATTTAAGAAAATGGATGAAGCTAAGAATCTTCAAAGTGTGTGAATTACGTTAAGTATTCACTTCAGATGGACTATCTTCACATCTGAAGTAAATCTTAGTAAGTCAACTAAAGTCAACATTGAAGAATTTACTTCAGATGAAGACCATTACATCATAATTAAACTTGAAGCATCAGAAGTAACGAAGATGAAAACATTAGTTGTAAATAGAGTCCGGAGTGTTTTTAAATAAACATGTGTCTCTATGTAATTTAAAGAATTGATGTTTGTAATTCTATAAATAACAAGATAGGCGGTAGAATAAGGGTGTAGAAAATGATAAGTATTAGATATGTAGATCTATTAAGCTTCAAAGTTGTAACTGATTTTCCCGCAATTTTGCTATATGAATAAAAGGCAGAGACTCGACGTAAAAACTTATTTTCAATCGATTTGATACTAAGATTCTATCTAATTGAGAGATTTTGCATCTCAATTTCACTAACAAATCACTGATTAATGAATAGGAAGAGTTTCAAAATCTTGTCAAGTGGTATCAGAGTTGAGAAAATCAATTGATAATCTTCAATTGATTCTAGTTCATCAATTTGACACAATCAGAGTTGATTTTTTTCAAATTATCGGTGATTTTTAGAATCTACAGTAGTATTGGCATAAAAATTAAGAATACTGTTTTGATTGAAGAATATTTGAAAATAATTAAAGTTGTATGTTGAAGTTAGTGAATTTGTGATTAGTATTGAAAATTTGGGAGAATCATGATTGCGTTGTAGTTTAAGGATATGTTTGAGCTGGATTTTTGAAGGATTGGAATTTAAATGTGATTGAAGCAATTTTGAAAATTCAGAAATTAAAGTTGAGTTGAACATGTTTTGGCCTATTAACAAGTTATGGATTTTATTTGTGGTTGGTTATATAACATAGATTTGTTGATAGTGTAGGTTTATATGAATTTTTTTTTTGTGTAACAATTTTTTGATATTCAATTCTATTCAGTTGTTAGTACTATAATTCTCAAAATGTAGCATTTGCATTTATAAAAATGTAAAAAAATGTATATGGTTTTTATTTAGTACTCTTGAACATGTTTTGGCCTATTAACTGAAGATAACTAGAGGTGTGCAACGGTTTGGTACCATCTCGTCCCGCTTCCGGAAATTTGAAAATATTAGTACCGAGTACTGTACCATAAAGGCCGATTCAATATCGTAACGGTACATGTTTTGAATATGTTCAGTACAATACCATACTGCGAACCGCTTACAAACTTCTCTTGCCTTCATCTCATTACGGTATATGATATGCTTATGATATCATAAGAATATCATATATGATATGATATGTGATATATCTATCATATATGATATACCTATTTCAAGTAATAGGTATAACATGATGTTTGTCCTATCATATATGATATCCGTATCATATATGATATCCGTATCATATATGATATACCTATTTCAAGTAATAGGTATATACTATATGATATACTTGTTTTCAAGTAATAGGTATATCATATATGATACGGTTATGTTATTTGATACATATCATATATGATAGTTATGATATGGTTATGTTATTTGATACATATCATATATGATATAACTATCATATTACTTTGAAATAGGTATATATCATATATGCTTATAATATCATATATGATATACCTGCTTTCAAGTAATAGGTATATCATATATGATATACCTGTTTTAAAGTAATATCATATATGATATACCTATTACTTGAAAACAGATGTTTGTCCTATCATATATGATATTCGTATCACATATATTGTGTACTTATCATATATGATATACCCACTATTCTTAATGCAAAATGTGCCTATCACATATGATATTCCTATTATATATGATATGCCTATCATATATGGTATCCGTATCACATATATGGTGTACTTATCATATATGATATACCCATTATTTTCTGAATGCAAAATGAAATAAAACAAAATAAACAAAACAAGTTGGATGAATATATATTTGAAATGAACCTAAAAAATGATCCGATATTCGAAAATGGAAACACCATATAAATATTTATTTACAATCAAGATCTTCTCAGCAAAATAAAATGGAACCTCGTTCATCATTTTGTGATTCGAAATTCCTGCAGAAAAAAAAAAGATATGTAAGATATAAACCAACATCATCCAATATCGAGTAACTAACCCCGAATCATAAGAACACTTCCATCATAACTTTGAGTTACGTTTGGTACTTTTAAAAAACTAAGCTGGAAACGGGTCAAACATGTTAAAAGTGACACAATCTGCACTTTTAATGCATACTTTTTAAACGGCTTTTCAAACTACCCTTTTCGACCCATTACCCAACCCGCCCAATCAATTCTCCACCTCTAAGAAGCTCAAAATCTAAATTATAGGAAAGAAAATAATACAATATGGAAATAGACTTACCTTGACCTGTTTCAATAAATTCATAGCTTTCTCATCATTTTTAAAGTGATCACGAACGGGCTGTAACATAAAAAACAAAAAAAGCTCATGTTGAGACAAGTAGATATGTTATATCTACAATCAATATTCTCGTAAAAAAAATGATAAATAAATTAACAATAGAGAGGCCAAAATGGATCATTTACTTATATATACCTGTAAAATCACGTTTAAGGATTTCGATAGGCCCGCTTTCAAATCAGCAGGTAGCAAGTCGCCGTTTACATAATCAGCACTTACTTCTTCGAAACTGGTAAAGACCCTGGTTTTTAAGAAGATATACCCGGTAAACAAGTATTAGCAGAAATGTCATCAATCAAGAACCGCAAAACAAGTTCCAAATTAAAGTTTTAACAATATTTGAGGCGTAGTCAAAAACTCACTTTTCACCATCGTTTTCCTCTTTTCTTTCAACCTTGAACTCGTTAAACCAAGGGAATACAATGTATTTTATGTACTAGAGGCATGGATTCCCTTCAACAACATTGGGCGGACAGAATACTTCACTTATCTTTGAATTGACTATGTCCTATGGCATTCGTTATGCACAAAGAGTCAAATAGTACTAGTTAAAACATCAGATGATAAACTTTCTTCGAATTAGTCCATTTGGGTTATGTTTTATCAACGGGTCAAATACTATAAGCTAAGAGAATGGACTAAAAAGGCAACAAGTCAAATAAATCGGAAGAAATACAGAATTTGCTGTTTTGACCAAATAAATTCAACATAATATCAAACATAGCAAACTAAATGAATTTATAAAAGAATCCGTGTACTCTTGTATCCTGGGAAGGTTGTTTTTGCAAGCAATATCCAAGACAAGAGCGTAGTACTCTTCTGCTCTTGAATTAATTTCTTGAGAAGACCAAATAAATTAAAATACCTGCAAAACGAATCGCCATTATTTTGATTGAATTCCCTGTCCATTGATTCTGGATTCATTTGATTCGGTATCCATTGATTATGCAGATTTCGTTATCGTATGGAACTGAATTGAATCGCCATGGATGTTTATATGTTTTTGTTTTAATTTTAGGTTTTTGTTTAATGACCAAAATGCCCTTTCAATACAATATATGTTTTAATCTCAGCCATTAGATCATTTTTTTTGGATGGCTGAGATTGTGTCCTTATGTCTCAAATTTTTAAAAGGTCTTTCTTGAACCCAACACTTAATCATTAATCAAATCCAAATAGATATTATATTATAACATAGTTTTGTATAAAAGTTTAAACAAAACCGACTCACTAATAGCCGAAAATTGGAGCAAATGCACAAATTTAATCATTTCCGAACGAAGGCCTTCTAAAAATGTTATGAGCATGGAGGAAAAATCACCTTTGGTCTCTTCGTTTTTGTTACTTAACAATTTAAATTCTTGTGATACACATCACGTTAACAACGATTAATCATATTTTTGAAAAAATTGTTATATTTAGATATTTACTTAGGTTTAGCTCTTTTTCAATATATAGCATTAATACACTATCTTTTCCTATCTTAAAAGTGGAGAAACACCCATAATATCAACCGTCATCGACAATTATTAAGTATTAATCATCTCTCTTATTAAACTCTTATTATCGATAATGTATGTTAATGTCAATAAAGATTTCTATGAGCCCATGATTATAATAGAATAATGTTTACCACTATTAGCAAAAAAAATGATTATTTGAGTATTGCGACTTTAGCATTTGGATAAACAATATCAAAATGGTAAATATGTGCCAAAATTGTGTTTGAGCATATAACTTTCTTGATCACTTTATTAAAGAACACGATTTAACGAGTATCTACATATCGAGCGTAACTCAATCAATTGATTGATGGTTTAATACATATTTGCAAATCTAGGGTGCGTCTTTATTAAAGAAAAATCAAATACTTATCGTGACTTCCTGTTAAAACATATGTAACTTGATAATAAATATGAAAAAAAAGAAAAGTTATGTGTACAACCTAATACGACCCCTTTGTTAAAAATAAATAGTACATTGGCAAGTCAACCCATTTGTTATTCATTCCAAAAGAAGCAACTCACGATACCCTTATCGAAAACAAGCAAAAAAAAATAAAATGCAATTATGCAAATGATATACTTTATTGCTCGAAAAGATTAATGTTTTACAAAAGAGAAAACATGCTCGTAAGTATTTGATCACTTGGCCAAATGGATGGTCAATGTCCCTCGAATCAACTAGTTATAAATCAATCTTTAGAAAACTCCATCTTAGATATTTACAAGGCTCGTCTCACAATTTAATCACTCGTTGTCTGTTGATTTGCATACAATTTCCGGATTTGAAGTGATTTAAGTATCTAACATTTTGAGATTACATATCTTAAAAAGACTTGTAATAAATTTCGTTTAAAATTAGTAAGTCGTGTGCTTAAAAGAAAATGTTGAAATACAGTTTTACCTAAACATTTCAAACTACGTTTTACGGTCAAAAATATCCTTATATGTAATAGGCATTTAAATCTGCAATCCCAAACAATACCTAAATAAACTCAACTCGGTTCAAACTAGACTTCAACAGAAAAAATTGACAAATAAACAAAGTATCAAAAGAATAAAATTCAAACATTATGAATGGAAAAATTATAATGTCAAGATCAAGATCAAGAAAAAACAATATTTGTTATCATCCACACCTCGTATATATACTAAAATCACCTTATTCTTATAAGTTATAACCATAAAATTCATCGTATAATTTTGTATACTTACGAGACGAAAGACAATAAGCTTTCAAGTATAAAGATCCCGCACCTATACTTTCGTATAATTACACCGGCCCTAAAGACCTTTTTTCTCTTCAATGTCACCAACAACTAAAGTTCCTTTCGGTTTTCTTTTTCTGCCAAAAAGTTCTTCTGTTTGGTGACGGTAAATTGCTGAAACATGAAGAAAATGAATATTGAATAATGTCGTAAATTATAGTGAGTTTGCTTGGCTTCGTATTAAGGGTTTCTGGCACACAAGAAGTTTTTCGTCATTGTTACTCTCGATTTCTATAACTCGTGCTTCCCATTTCAATCTAGCTGTGATAATTCTTGCTGATTCAATTAGAGCAGATGTGTCACGTAGTATCACCCAACCCTGCGTTTTATTTCCACAATCATTAGCGAAATGGAAATTAAAAATAAATGTCTTACATGCAGTTAACAACAAATTGACAAACACTAAAACACCTAATTAACCGATTACTAGACATCCAAACACCATCTTCTATAGCCCGTTTTGTAAAATTTATACAACTTGAATGAATAAAAAAAATATATATTAATAAAATATCAATCAATGTACCTCTGGACGGAGTATTCGGTCGACTTCATAGAAAAGATCCAGCAAGCTGCAACGAGTTTGCTTTACGGTTTCAAGGGATAAGAGTCCATCAGCATGCACCATGTCGTAAGTTCTAGGGTAAGTTGGAAACGCTTCACACCTAACAAAAATTTCCCATGCATTAAAATTTAATTAGCATTTTCGTGATATAGTCCTTTTGTGCAATTGTATCAAAGTTGAGGTGGCATTTTGACCCGTTTACTCATGAATGGGTTGATTTAAGTTATTTTTTATCTTTAACATGTCAAACAGGTAAAAATAAGATGTTAGGTAAAAAGGAAAACATGTAAAATCCAAAAAAATGTTTTGTAACTATATAATTATATATTGGACACACTATTGATGTATAGAGTAAATTACATAAGTGGTCCATGTGTTTTACCCGGCATTACGGATTTGGTCCCTCATGCAACCCTTTGCGGGTTTTGGTCCCTAGTTTCAATATTTTTTTTACGGTGGATCCGATCCTCCACATAATAAAACATTTAAAGGGGAGAGAAAACTCGTAATAAAACAATAAAAGTATGGCCAGACACGTAATGGAACATTGAAAAAGAGATCAGATCTGTAAAAAATAATTGAAAGCAAGGACCAAAACCGTAATATGCAGTAAAGCATAGGGACCAATATGTAATTTACTCTAATGTATATATTGTTTTTAAACATATGAACAAAAAGTGTTGCGGGTCAATCCAACCCGACCAGAACCAAAGAGTCTGTTATTCAACCAGTCCGACCCGACCATATTGCCACTTCTATAATTCTAAATAGAGTATATAGAACATACCAGTCATGCAACACACCGACAAATCCTCTGTCCAGGATTAGGGGAAGGTGGTTGACCCCACTGGTTGGGACCACATTCATGACCCAAACAGATTTTTTGGTGTCCAATAATGCAGAATTAAAACCACCAAAATGGGCGTTCATGTCTAGCACATTCCTGACCATGTTATAAGGCGGGATTGGATCCTCTTCACCGGGTCTCTTTGGATGATCAGAGAATATCAGTGGAGAAAGTAGTGACCAATAATCCCGAACTGCTGATTTCCAGTTAAGGTTATCTTCTGAAAAGTCGTCTGGAAGTACACCTAATAAACCATACAAAAATAAATGTGAAATCGTTATT
Organism: Senecio squalidus; assembly: GCA_910822075.1. NCBI lineage: Eukaryota > Viridiplantae > Streptophyta > Magnoliopsida > Asterales > Asteraceae > Senecio > Senecio squalidus. Next base: position 5,147,831 of record CAJVGC010000592.1, read on the forward strand.
TATTACCAGTCTTGAAATGTGCAGATACAAATCAGGGAAAATTATATAGGAGTACTGAGTGTTCACATTTATTCGTTTAGGCAAAATAACTAAAATGACATTTGGAAATGTTAAATATAAAGGGATCCCCAACTAAGTTTTTCCATTCAAATAAGACTAAAGCTTACCGAGAACCGCTAGTTCCTTGGAGCTCAAAGAAGCTCTAGCAGGCCAGGTTGCCCTTTCTTCAATAGGAATCCATCGTCGGCTACGGGTCCCACCTATGCATGCCTCAAGTGGATGGTAATATGGAGATTCAATATCACGGCCTTCTTTGCAAATTAAAGGACCTGAACCATGTTTCCTATCAAAATTTATATAATAGTCAGTTATGCAAATTGTCAAGCATAATTAAGAAAACAAAATTGATTCAGAAAAATAAATAAATAGACGAGTAATGTAATGATGTTCAAATACCTAGAAGCATAACAAGTTTTCTTGCTAGGTTTTTTCCACACGACGGTTTTATCTTGTTGTGATAACAAATCCCAACAAAGATCTTTAGCAAAATTACGCACGAAATCCCATATTTTCAAACTTTCTTTATCTCGAAAAGAAGCTGGTGTGTTAGCAAACGATGAGGTCCATACAAAGTACCCACCTGGCCTCAAAACTCTATCGACCTCTATCAAATGTATACCATCTGTAACAAAACTCAAAAAACAAAAGGAGAGATTAAATTCAATCATTTAAATAATGGGTCGAAATTGCCAATGTGTTTGTAAATCTGAAAGTTAGCTAATTTAACATAAACATGAATCTTTCCTAACAAAAAAAATTATACCTTTTTTATCCCAATTAATACCATCCCATGCACTGTGTATCATGTCGAAAGAAAGTGACGGAAACGGCAACTGTTTTGAAGCAAAGGAACCAACCATTGCAGGAAGACCACGTTCAAGAGCTATTTCAACTTGACTACCCGAAGCCTCATAATTTGCAATACACATGGTTAAAAGTTGTTTCGGGAATAAATGTGCTCCTAAGCTACCATAACCACAACCTATATCTAACATGGTTCTCACCTGGAAAGAAAACAAAAAAGCGTCACAAAACCACACATTTTAAGGATACAAATACAGTTCAATCTCAAACGGGTCAAATGGGTCGAACACGTTGAAAGCCACCCAAAGTAAAAAAAAAAATGGTAATTATCGAAAAATGGTCAAACAATAAGTAATTATAAAAATATGGTCAAAAAATTATTTGCAGGTCAACCCAACCCAACCACGCCCAATTCAACCCGTTCATAAAATAATCCGTTACCCAACCCGTCCATCTTCCAACAACTAGTACAAAGTAACTTCCACTTACACCAGCTTGTACAAGATAAGATTCATTCCTTAAACCAATCATTTCTGCAATCTGATGAGAGTAATCTTCGATATTATCATCGACCATAGAAGACGCAAAACTAAATGAGATTTGATCTTCATCCAACATCATCATCCTGCAACCGTATTATTTAGTATCAGGTCCCAAGATTTTAACAACGAGAAAGTGAGATAATAGACACAATTAAAACAAATAAGCGAGCCGACCTTTTTGTCAAGCTTCCAGATGAAAGTACCTCCTGAGCCGTAATTTTAACATTATCAATCCAAATTACATCTCTTCCTGTAGGCCATCTATGAGGGATTTTATATTTCATCGGAGCAAGAATTAAACAATTCTGTTTGGACATGGGCCCACAACGCCGGTCAAACTCTTTCCCGTCAGTCAACCCGACTCAAGATTTTGACTAATATTAAAACAAGGTACGTAATTTTCTGATTCTAAAGAACAAAACTCAGATTCCTTAAACCTAGTGGAACCAAGTGAGATTTCACCGATATCCCATAAATCTGACACAAGTTGTTCTTGTAACCTTCTATACCCTCGAAGCGTACTACCTTTAGAAACAGTTGTGAGTGAAATCGTGAACAAAAGCGACATTGTAAGACCAAGAATTACTATTACAACTAAACTTATCTTAAGAAAAAGTAAAGTTAGCATATGACGATTTCTTATAGTTGAATCAGAAACAACAAATCCGTTTTCAATGGTATCTTGTTTAGATGAGGAGTTTTCTGAAAATAGGAATTGAAATGGATTCCTAAAAACATTGTTATCGAATTCTTGTTTATCTGTTTTAATCTTCATTTGTGAGTCTTGTAAGTAATCTTGAATGTTTCCTGATAATCTTCCACCACCTAAAACACCTCGTTGAAGTGGCCGGGACATTTCCTACATTTAAAGCGATAAATTCATATTATCATAAAAGCAAGATCTGATCATAGTTTTAGCTATTACTCAACTTAGATCCAATAAACCGAAAGCAAATTCGTAAACTTTTCCAAACAATTTATCAAGATCCTACACTCTAAGCATAAGTAGTTGAAACTACATTTCATTAAACTAAATAGAATCCCAAATTCATAAAAGCACAAAAATTTATGGAAAACTTGGCAAAATGATGAAGAATAATTCAACGATTTGATAATTACCATAAGCTAAACAATCACATTCAACCAAAATTTATCAAAAACAGCACAAAATGTAAAAGAAAAACTTGGAAAATTCGATAATTACCTTAATAAGATACGAAAAATTCAGCCAAATTTAGCCGAAAAATGGACAATTCGACATGTTGTAACTGTGAATCAAAAACAGAGGTAATGAATTAAGCAGACAGAGGAGGAGTATAGTAGATTTGCAAATAAGATCCAATCACTTGGACTCTAAATAATAAGTCACAGATACTGACTAAATTATTAAATATATTTTTTTGTAATTAATATAAGGTCAAATTAATTGTGGAAGAAATATATATTTTTATTTCACCTTCAATTGCTGCTAAATATATATATATAGAGAGAGAGAGAAATTGATTTCACACTTTTATGAATTATTTTTTATGTTCATAGTAAATTCCAAAACTTTAAACTTCTGAAACAAAATTGCTACTTTCACCGAAACCATTGTATATTTCAAAACAGTTAGGGGAGTTTGTTTGATCTTGTTTATTCGGTTTATTTTATAGCTTATCAACTTATTATCGTTTATTATATGAAATCAAATAAATTTATAAGTTTAAAAATAAACTTTGACAAACACATCCTAAATTATTACGTTAAAACAAACTGAGACAAGCTCTAACTTGACTAAATTTGAACTCGTTCATTTAAGGTTACAAAATTTAAATTGCTTGACTAAACTTGAACTCCACTCATTTAAATTTTACTAAATTCGTCTTGTGATAAATACTACAAGTCTGAGCTCTTTTCGTGTTCGGCTCATTTAACTTAAAATTTTATTTTTTCATACTATAACTCAAAAACTATATAACGTCTATCTAAATAAGCTAATTCTCTTTCCGCCTATAAACTCTAAAATACATGACGGTATTTGTAATACTCTCTACGTCCATAACTGTAAGAGCACACGAAGTGGGAGCCGTTGTGGCTCGTTCTTGAGCTGACAACGAGCGACCTAGCTCGTTACAACTCCGTGTGTCGTCGTTGTGCGGCTTCGTTCTCGGGTCATTTTCGTTACAACGGCTCATTTTTATATTTATTTTTATTTTTATTTTCTTTTCAAACGGTAACTTTGATTTAAAAAAAAATTGTGTGGCAACGATTATATAACGTGTATATATATATATATATATATATATATATATAATACCATTCCACCTATAAATACATCCCCAATTTAACCAAAAAATCACGCCATTTCTCAATCTCATTCTATATTTATATACATTTCATCTATAATCTCAATCTCATACATTTCTCAATCGTAAAAATGTCATCATCGTCTTCAAACGCTCCTCAAACAAACGCAAGCACACATTCGACGTCACAATCACAAACCATCCCCAATTCCGGTTTCGCAAACTACCATAATCTAGCAAACCCATTATTATCACCCCAAATACCAAATTTTAACCAACAACAACAACAACAAATTTTAAACACCTTTTTTCGCAACAATCTACACAACAACAACCCCAACCCATGTTCACCCCGAACAATTTTTTATGCATCAACAACTATTGATCCAACAACAATCACAATTTTTACCGCAACAATCATAATTTTTACCGCAACAATCACAATTTCTACCACACCAATCACAATTTCCACCTCAACAATCACCAACGCTTCAAGAAACGCAAGAATTTGTTCAAGAAACTCAAGACGTTATCGAAGAAACGCAACGACCAGGAACATCTAAGCTAAAAAAGAAAAAAGGTGTGTAAAAAGGTGTCATGGACCACGCCCGAGAAAGTACTTTTGGAGAAGATATGGTGTCACATTTCGGAAGATTCTGACATCGCCAACAACCAACCGGACGCACGATTTTGGAGACGAATTGTGTCGGGTTACAACGAACAAGCTAAGGGGCTAGGTTTGGTGGAGAGAAACAAGGAGTCCATGAATAGAAAGTTCACGGCAATGAGTGGCGCAGTAAAGAACTTTATTGGCCACTATGCGCAAATTTACGACTTCGGGAGTAGCGGGTCCGACGATTTAAAGGTTTTAGACGCGGCTCATGAGATGTACCTTGATACGGAGGGTGGGCCTTTTAGGCAAGCGGCAGTGTGGGAAATTTGGAGAGAAAATAGCAAATGGCGTGTTTTTGCGAAAATATAAACTCCAGTTACCACCGTCAACCTTGAAGACGTTGATATATCGGATGATATTTTCGCGGATGATCGAAATGAACGACCACACGAAAAACAAAGAGGAAGTAAAAGAAAAGAATCATCCGACGCATCCGAAAAGGCTCAATCTTCATCGTCGGAGTTGTGTGGAGCGATTGCTTCACAGTTAAAAAAACTTACAAAAACAAAAAAAGATGTCGCAAAAACGAAAAAAGAAACACTCCAAGTCCAAAAAGAGGCGGCTCTCGAACAAAAACAAACGGCTCTCAAACAACAACAAGCGGATCTCGAACAAAGACAAGCGGCTTATATAAGTGCAAGAAGACACGATATGTTGTTTCTTCAAACGAACACGGAGGGGATGCCACAATGACAAGCGGAGTGGATCGAGAACGAAAAAATGCGCATCCGGAAAAATATATAGGATGACTTAGCTTTTAATATTGTTTTAGTTTTAATAATTTGTATTGTTTTAAAATATAAGGTACCTTAATATTGTTTTAGTTTTAATATTGATTTAGCTTTTTGTATTGTTTTAGTTTTAATAATTTGTATTGTTTTAAAATGACATCCACGGGGCATCCACATCAGCAAAAGAATCTCACAATCACCCACAATAATCATTATCACTCCGACTGTTGTAAGTATCTTAATATTTTATGTAAAGTTTATTAGATATTTATCAAAAATAATTAATTGCAAAAAAAGAAATAGAATTGTAATAATGGAATTTAATGATCTCAAGTAACCGACACGTCATTAAAAACACTTTTGGATTACCTTTTACATATCTTTAATATATAATAAAAGAGAGGCCTTAAATGCCACATGGCGAAGTAAGGACCCTTAGATGGGTTAACTTATTTGATTTCAACCGTTAGATCAAATTGATGATGTCATCAAACACTATTTTCATTTTAGTTGTCCCACATCGCTTCAGGTATGAAACTTTTTTATACCTCTAGCCTATATATATCATATGCCTTTAGTTTTTCCTACTTTGTCCCACATCGCTTCATGTATGAAACTCTTTCAGACTTCTAGCTTATATATATCATATGCCTTTGGATTAAAATATAGTTCGACGGTAATTTTCGGGCCAATCGGGTCAAACCCGAAACCCGACAAACTGGAACTATTCTATCCGAAACCCGACCCTATTTATGAATCGGGTGTTGCCTTAAATGCCACATGGCGAAGTAAGGACCCTTAGATGGGTTAACTTATTTGATTTCAACCGTTAGATCAAATTGATGATGTCATCAAACACTATTTTCATTTTACACCATTTTACAAAACATAGTTACATTATCTCTTTAATTTCAATCTCTACTTAAATAAAAACAAAATTCCAATTTACTTAAAAAAATTTCACTCAATTTGAACTATGATTTACATTATTTTTATTTAAAATCTCCTAATAAAAAATTTTAAAACATGTGTATAAACGTAAAAGTGTTTATGTTATTATAACTATAAACAACATGTGTATAAACGTAAAGGTATATATATGTTATTATACGTATAACATTGTCTTTTTATAATAACCTAAAATCTACATAAACATAAAGTTTACAATTCAATTTTTATTTTTTTCCGCGCTATCGCGGGACAATAATCTAGTTGTATTGTATAGTACTTTATATAAGTCCTTTTATCTAAAAAGATTTAACTTTTGTTATAAAACTTTTTATTTTCAATATATTGATTATAATATTACCAAAAAGTAAATAACAAAATATCAATTCTAGATTAATATTAGCTATCGAACCATGTTTTATTGACAAGAGTAGTATATCTTGAATAGAAACGCTATATTATATTATTTTTTTCCTAAAATTAAATGTAAATTTTCTAAAACAAATGCTAAAATGTTAAAAATAAAGTTAACGCAATGGTTAACAAACAATTTCATATAACTACCATAATTGAGATAGCTAAGGGGTGCTTCGGATTTAAAATATTTTGTATTTGAGAAAACGAGTTTTTCTTGAAACACGTCTCAACCTAATATTACAATATGAGGTTTTTTATTTAAAGTAACATATATACGTAACATATATACTCGTTGTTCTAAAATTCGAAAAAAAAAGCTATAGTTATATAATCTTTTTCATAATGTTGTCTCATAACCTATATATAAAATCAAATTTATATTAACTATGTTTTTTTTATAATTCTTTCTTTTTTCATTTTTTTCTTGTTAAATATATTCATTATAAATTTGATTATTATTCTCACTAAACTTAAAAACAAAACAGTTCAAATCAAAAAAATAAAATTATATAATAAATCAATTTTAAAAATAATATAAATATAATAATATCGAATTTTAATGCGAAGAATGGGAAAGTCACATGCATATACGTTCCAATAGCTTTATTAATATTTTAATAAAGAAAATAATAATAAAAAAAAGTATGCAATTAACATAGATGGGCCCAGTTGGAGGCGCGTTACTGTGTCGGTGAGGCCATTGCCAACGTGTCAAAAGCCAAAAAAAAAAGCCTATCCATTATCATTTAAGTTTTGTTCAAAAGAAAAATTATCATTTAAGTTATTAAGGTTGTTAATAAATAATAATAATAATAGATAAAATAATTATTATATATTTTGCTAAAATTAAATAAAATTGTTTTATTAGTTTTTTCTATTTTTTTAAAATTGTTGGATTTTGTTGGCTCGATATACCGGCAATATCACCCTTACGTACGCATGTTGCTAGGTCAAATAGATAGTTTTTGAAAAATAAGTCACGAGTTCAATCTTAATTTTTTTAATAAGTTCTGATTACTTGTTTACGGATGATAAGGAAGGGTCGTGTGATTTTATAAAACTTTGTGTTATAGTTGTCTAGTAGTTCTGAAAAAAAAAAAAAGAGTTTCATGTTGAAACAACATATTTTTTTCCAACTATAGTTTTTATTTATTTTTTGTCCATAGTTATCTATCTCTTATTTAATTTTTAAGTTATTTTTGTTAGTTTATCGATAAAATACAACAAAAAATAGCACCGTTATACAAAAATAACTCGAATAAATATTTTGTAACATGGTTTATTTTCATGATAAGAAATTATAACAAACAAGAGTTGTTTAATAATTATAATGTCATATCAAATGTTTCTTAAATTCTCATTTGTAACTATTTAACATGTCATGTTGTCTTTTGCATGTGGGTTATGTCTCAATCCTTTTTATCTAATAAAAGGGACTTTGAGCTGAGGTCATAAAGCTGAGTTGGCATCTCCTAAGGCTGTCCACCTAGGACCAAAATTAGAATTGCTGATGTTATTTTATTATAATATTTAGATAGATTAGATTTAGATTTAGATTTAGATTTAGATTTAGATTTTTGAATTTTAAATTTGAATTTAACACAGAGTAGACAGATGTTGCGTGTCTTGGGAGGATCATATTTTTGGGAGCAACAAACATCTGATTGGCCGGAACTTGAATAGACGATGGATACTCTCCTCTATGTATCCAGATTCATAATTTTTCTTGGCACAGATCTTGAAGTGGTAAAGAAAGGTCCAAGGTTCTTTCAGGCTTCGTGAATCCGGCACCTTATTTCAATCCAAAACCCGTTTAGGGTTCTTTAACCATCAACAGTGAGTTTTGTGATTTCAAAAAACAAGCTTCTTTTTTCTTTAATTTAATTATTATTATTATTATTATTATTATTATTATTGTTGTTATTATTATTATTATTATTATTATTATTATTTATTTTTTATGTTCTGTTAATGCTATAACTATTGGATGTTAATCGTGATATTATTATTGTTATTTTTTCTTTTAGGGTTTTAAGCTTTTTGGTTTCAAATAGTTACTTTTATTTTTTGGATGCTATTCAGGTAAGTTTTTCTTTCTCCCTACCATTTTCCGATTTAAAGCCCCACATGTCTGTTTAATCTTCATCATTTTATTTTCAGAAATTCTGTTTTCATTTCTCACCTTCTTTATCAGGTAGGTTTGTATTTAGAAATTGTAAAATCATGTATGTTGTTCCTTGTGGGGTTTTGATGAGATAGTATAACTATCCCAAGTATTTGACACAACTTTGTGTGTGTGTGTGTGTGTGTGTGTTTTGAGCATTTTTCTGGTATTAAACATATTGTTGCTGCGTGTAGTAGTTTTATTAACAATAATGCATATCATTTGTGGATTTATTTATTATGAAAGACTATACAAAAACACGTGTAATTAACTCATTTATTGATGTTTTTAAAGAAGCAATGGAATATTGTTGGTCGGGTTTAGAAGCTTTGATTAAATATGATCGACGTGTGCTTTAAGGTCGCCCATTTGATTGACAAGAAGGTGATGCTTCTTTTTTTGCCAAGTACATAATGTTACGGTTAGAACAAAGATTCGACTAATTTTAATCTTGTGTTTTGGGTCATATAGACAAGTTCATTGTTTTACTTTATGATTTCTTTTTTGTTTATGATAAGTTATTGATTGATGATATCGGTTGTTTTAATAAAACTCATATCTTTATTTCAACTTTAAGTAGCTTATCTTGTCGGTAATTTGGGTTAAATTCCTGCTTAAAGTTAGGCTTATTCAAATGATACTGTTTCTTTTCTCACTTGAATGTTGTGATTGTTTCGAAATGGTTTAGCTCACTAATGTAGTCTTTTATCGATTCTTTGGTAATTTTAGATGATGTAAAACGTAAACTTAATGGATTAGGAAGTATCGTGACGGTTCTATGCGTTCAAAACGATTTTAACATAATCTTTTAATTTAATACCGTGTTTATCCTCTATAATATGTTATATTAACTGCTCATAGCCATCTTTTGTTTTAGGCAGGGACTATTTGCAGGGACTATTTGCTGGAACGGGCTTTACGAGTCAAGTTTATGAGCTGTCTCCTTTCTTCTTACACAAGGTAGATCCACACGATTTTTCTTAAAAAATGTTTAATACAATCATGTGGAAGTGTTATGGACTTAACTATTTATTGCTAATTCTGTTTATGTAATAGGAATGGATTATGGAACAATGGGAGAAGAGCTATTACATCAGCTCCATTGCTGGTGCTAACAACGGGAGCTCTCTTGTGGTGATGTCAAAAGGTTAGTACTTAGTATACATACATCGTAAGGAGTTTTCAAGATTTTGTTTCTGAAATTCGTGGTTTTATATTTATCATGTTCTTTATTTTCCTTTTTTATTTACTTTACTTTTTTATTTACTTATTTTTAGAAGTAAGCAATGCAGAGTCCAGGTGCAATGGTGGTAGTTGATTAGACATGACAAAATGGTGGAATTGGGTGGGTTGGGTAATGGGTAAAAAAAATGTAGTTTTGGTACGGGTTGACTAAATTCACTTTGCGGCCAAAGCTTAAGAACCTTTTATAAATAAATATTCTTCTAACACTTAGTAAATGGTTCGAAATTGACATCTATATCTGTAATACTTGATATAAGAAATTGGCCTTTTAATCCATAATGTAGTTTGACACCAAATTTAGCTGTATCTTGGTAACTTTGTAGAAGGTGTGATAAACAAGGTCTTTATCTTGATTAAATTTTCTGGTGTTAAACATTTTGTTGCTGCGGTGTAGTAGTTTTGTTAACGATAATGCATATCATTTGTAGATTTATTTATTATGAAAGACTATACAAGGAGCCAGGTAGTCTTTTAGCTTACTTTTTGTTTCTTTTTCTGTTTTATTTCATGGTTATATGATATAAGTTGTGTCGAGTAAGGGTTTTGAACAAGTATCAATGTGGTTTTGAAATGCGAGAGTTAGATTACGAAGGTCGATGATTAAAGAAATGTATTTAGAGTTGAATAGAAGGAGGTGTGAAGAAAAGTTAACAACTAATCACAAGAACCATCAATATCAATATGACTGTTGAATATGATGACTACATCGTTCCTTAATTATGTTTATCTAATTTCTTTTGAAAAACTCGAGCCATTTCCGTGAACCATCAATATGGCTATTCAATAAGTGTATTTTGGTTGAAGTGGTGACGAAATGACTTGACATGTTCCTACTATAGTAGTAAAATCTATGCGTTTTACATAATTTTTATTTTTATTTTTGTGGTGTTAGTTTAGTTTAACGCCACATCTTTTGCTTATTTAGTTCTAATTAAACGCTTAAAATCAAGTTTTGAAATTTATATTTTCACGATTTTACATAATATTTTAAACAATTCCGTGTGTAACACGGGCACTAAGCTAGTGTACATCAAACGACATTGAAATTTAATCATTGAAACTGAAATTAAATTAAATGAGCATAAATACAACTTTGGAATTACATTTTCTATATGCAATTGAGGCATTTATGATCCAACAAAAAACAAAATTTAAACCAAATAATTAATATGATAGATGAGGGGTGTCGTGTTTACATATTTCGGAATTATAATATGTCAGATTTTTAAAAAAATATTCATTTATAAAACTTTTTAAAAATAATCTATCAATTATAAATGTCATTTGACAAGTATTTATATTAGTTGATATTTAGTTTTCCTTTTACAAGAAAACCTAAATATAATTATAAAAATATAAGTAGATTCTTTGTAATTTTTAACATACACTTTGTTTAGAAAGGTAAAAGAAAAAGATTGGCAAAAAAGAAAAAGGAAAAAAGAAGGAAATTATATTAAAAAGTGGAAATTTGCCAAGGTGTTTAAGGATCAAAAGTCAATATAATCCATGATCCCATTTCCCATCATTCATTTATTTTCCTCTTATAAAATATATGTTATATTAAAGTTGGGCATTTCTTCTATAAATTTTATTAAGAAACTAGATTATTATTCCAAGATAACAAGAAAAAAAATAAAAATTAAATTGCAAATTTTATATTTATGTAGATTTTAAGCTATTATGAGAAAATAATGCTATACTGATATTTATAGTTATAATAACATATATACACTTCATGTTTTGATGTTTTGTATTAGGAGATTTTAGAATTATTATAACGTAAATCACAGTTCAAATTGAACGATTCTATAAGTATATTAGAATTATATTTTTTATTTTAGTGAAGATGGAATGAAAAGAGATAATGTAATTATGTATTGTAAGAGGGTGTAAAATGAAAATAATCTTTAATGAAATTATCAATCTGATCTAACGACTGACATCAAAGAAGTGAACCTATTCAATGGATCTTACTTCGCCATGTGACATTTAACGCCCATTTTTTATTATATATTAAAGATTAAAGATTAGAATAGGAAGCAATCACTGAGTAAGTGTATAGGACTTGAGGCTTGTATGCTTACAAACAAGACTATATTAATAATTGATCAATCAAAGAACCTTCCAAGTGGACTTATAATGGGATACTATGTAAACACTTTGACTTCCTTGTCTACGCGGTTTCATACTCGATTCAAATCAACCCATATATTTTATAATAAATAGTTTACAGTCAACCTTTTATTAGGCTGCCTATTTACCTACAAGTCGACTAGATACATACTATTCAAACTATTCTATTGTACGGGCCACACGAACCGAATAATCCAACCAGTCCAATTACCATTTGGATTATTTGGATTGGGTTATTTGGATTCGGTTTGAGTTTTGGGTAAAACCGAATAATGTATTGGTATAATGGTTCGGTTTTGGTTTTGTGCATCTTTAATTGGGCCCCACCCGAAAACCGAATAAACATTTTCTTATCAAAATAAACATTTCTAATTACCTAATCCAAATAGAGAAAAGATCATTTGAGACCATATAATTCATTAAGACAAAAAGACCAATTTTGGACCATTGGATCAAGATGATCAATGGTCCAGATTTAACCACTTAAAATTAATGAAAATAAACCCGGAAGGGTATTTTGGTCATTTTACATTTTCTATTTTTTCCCTCCTCCCGTGTTTTCTCATTCCAGCCTCTTTCTCTCCTTCAAACAAATTGCAAACCCTAATCTCTCAATCTTCTACAAACACACTTAATTTCAAAACCCTAATCTGTCAATCTGCTACAATCTCGTTCAATGGATGATTCTTCGGTTTTGGGAGTTCAGACGTCTAGTTCTCCGGTTATCGAAGTTCCGGCGAGTCAATCGCCGGTTATCGAAGTTCCGGCGAGTGAATCGCCGGTTACGGAAGTCCCGGTGGGTGATTCACCGCCGATGCCTGAATCTCCGTTGGCAAAATCGGGTGCATTTTACAGTTACTTGTTTTAACCTAATTCTTCTTTATATCATATATGATTAGGGGTGGATATAGTTTGTGTTTTTTTTTATCATATATGATTTAGTGGTGAATATACTTTGTGTTTTTTTTTTATCATATATGATTAGGGGTGCATATAGTTTGTGTTTTTTTTATCATATATGATTTAGGGGTGCATATAGTTTGTGTTTTTTTTTTATCATAAATGATTTTAGGGGTGCATATACTTTGTGTTTTTTTTTTATCATATATGATTTAGGGGTGCATATAGTTTGTGTTTTTTTTTTATCATATATGATTTAGGGTTGCATATAGTTTGTGTTTTTTTTTATCATATATGATTTAGGGGTGCATATAGTTTTGTGCTTTTACTTTTATGGATTTGATATAGTAAACTAACTATTGAAACTGACCAAGTATCATATATGATATACTTATTATATACTTATATTTTTCAGTTCTAATTATCGTGTTTTCATTGATCGTTATTTTTAGGTCGTAGAAAGAGCTCACGTGTATTAAATAAGTCTGGATTGAGTCATTTAAAAATACAGCAGATTGCCCTGTTGATATTGATGCATCAGATATTAGGCAGTCTCTTACAAATGGTTAGTTTTGTTTCTTTCGTGTTTATTTATTGAAATTTCATGAGATTATTTATGTTGTTTTTATTTTACTTTTTGTAGATCAAGTTGGTGTTGAAGGAGACGATCTTCAAAGCAATGTTGTTCTATAAATTGCTAGAGAAATTCAGAGTTCACTTGAGGACTCTCCCGGTAAAATTAAATTTACCAAAACCAAGATTAATCAAAGAGTTAATGATCCTGTAGAATCTGTTGAGAAGGACAAGCCGGCTGATCCTATAGGTAAACTTTTCCAAAACTACCTTTTTAAATAAGCGTATAATTTGGTATTATATCATATATGATATGTTCGATATATTAATCTTTTCTATTTTCTGTTTTTATTATCGCAGACGATTCAAATGTTGAGAAGAATAAGTCGAAATCCCCCATTATTGAAGTATGTCAACAGAATGTAGCAATTGTTCCTATAGGTAAACTTTTAAATAAGTATATAAATTGGTATATCATATATGATGTAGATATGTTGTTAATTTTTGTGATATAACTATCAGACATTATAAGCTTTTTATTTTCTATTTTTAATTATCGCAGATGATTCGAAGGTTGAAGAAAGTGTTTTGGTTGTTAAGGAGAAGAAGAAGGCTGAGAAGAAAAAGTCGGTTGTTGATGTAGGTGGTGGTAAAGCTCTGAAAGGAGAGAGTAAAGTTCCTATTTCGAAGAAAGCTGCTGGTAAAAGTGCGGGTAAAAGGAAAGCTGCTGATAAAGAAACTTTGAGGTCTGGTAACGAGATTTTGGAGGCTGTTAAACGTAGGAAGGGGAAAGATAAACAGCTTCCAGAAAGTCAAGAGGAGGAGAAGGTAATTGTGAAGGTTGATAAAAGGAGGGGGAAACAACCACTGGAAAACAAAGAAGATGAGGAGAAGCAGTTTGTTAAAGTCGATAGACGAAGAAGGGGAAAAGATCTGGTAAAAAGTGAGGATGAGGAAAAGCCTAAAATTTCAGTTTCGCAAAATTTGAATATTCTTCATCCAAGAACCACACCAAGGACTATTACCAATTTGTTACTTGACTTGAAGCCGTTCCAAAAGGTATTTCTTAAACAAATGGGATTTGGAAGTCTTATTGAATTTAATATTGATCACATTCCTGGGAAATTGGCTTGGTACGTGGCTGAAAATTTTGATCAAGAAAAAATGGTAATTAATACAAGTAGAGGGTCGATTGATGTTAACAGCCAATCTGTGAAAGATGTTTTCGGGATTCCATTAGGAGGTGTTAAGATTTCTTCTCTTCCTATAGTTACCGATAAAACATTTGTCAACAAATGGAAGAGTCAATTTGAATCACCAACAGTTCGACCGAGTCAAATCTGTTCAAAGATAAAAGAAGCAACAGTTTCTGATTTCACTTTTAAGATCAATTTTCTGATGGTTTTTGCAAACACGCTTGGAATATGTGAATCAAACGGGTTATGCAGTTTCACTGTATTGGAAAAAGTGACGGAAGAATATCAAATAAAAAATTACGATTGGTGTGACTTTATTGTTGATTGTTTGAAGTTACATAAGAAGCCTAAATCTGTTGGTTTTTATGTTGGACCAATCGTCTTTCTAACGGTAATTTCTGACTTTTTTGTCCTTTTGTGTTGTTTAAAGTATCTTAGATTATTATTTTATGTTTTATAATATGTTTTTTTGTGTGTTTTTTTTTTTTTTTTTTTACAGCTTTTGTATCTTGATCGGACTAAATTTGACTTTTTACCTGTGGTGCGTACACGGCCTTCTTACAAAAGTTGGAGAACAACTTTGTTGAAAGACAGGGAAACTTTAGAAATTACGAAATGTGGTTTAGGTAATATTTTAGCTTTAATTAGTTCACTATTGGTCTAATTTTCAAGTACTTAATAATTATTAATATATTTTTTTTAAGGGAATGTTGAAGTAAGAGATATCAATGAATGCGAAGATGAAGGATTCTTGAACGTTGAATATGAGGAGGATCAAAATCAGGAAATTGATCAATTGAAAAATATTCTTGCTATTTCAAGAGGTTAGTATTTTCTAAAGGTTAATCTTTTACATTTTTCGTTCTATTTCTGTTTTGAACAATTACATATTTGATACGTAGGTATATCATATATGATATACCTTTTTCAAGTAATAGGTATTCTAGTTTTTACTTCTTAGGATAAAATAGTTATCAAATGACAAAAAAACAAACTGTTTGTGGGTCAAGCCGACTCATTGTAACCAATTATATTACAAAGACATCTTTTGTTAAGTTCTGTTTTTTTAATCTATCATATATGATATTAGATAGTACATGTAATACGTATATCATATATGATATACATATTACATGTAACAGGTACATCATATATGATATACCTGTTTGTGGGTCAAGCCGACTCATTGTAACCAATTATATTAGAAATACATCTTTTTGTTAAGTTCTGTTTTTTAAATCTATCATATATGATATTAGATAGTACATGTAATACGTATATCATATATGATATACATATTACATGTATCAGGTACATCATATATGATATACCTGTTTGTGGGTCAAGCCGACTCATTGTAACCAATTATATTAGAAATACATCTTTTGTTAAGTTCTGTTTTTTAAATCTATCATATATGATATTAGATAGTACATGTAGTATGTATATCATATATGATATGCATATTACATGTAACAGGTACATCATATATGATATGTCTGTTACATGTAATATGCATATCACATTTTTCATATAACTACCACTAGAAAATATACTTATATTATATATCATATATGATAGCGATAGTTCATACTTTTTCTGGCAATTTCTGTGTTATGTGCCACATGCAGAGGCGGTGTGGCATTAAAAAAAATATCATATATGATATTTTTTTAATTTTGTTTATGTTTATACAAATTTCAGGGTTGTTTTCAAAAAATCCGTTCCCTGTTCTCTGTTATTTGCGAAGTGAAGCCGGTGCTTGAAGCAACCTTAGATAAAGCATATGGTAATCATCCGGATGATGAGAACACCACCCAATATTTAACTGAATTTTGTAATTTGTTCAAGAAGAAAGGCAACGAAAAAGTGGAATTTACAGAAAACGTTAGTGGTGGTGGTTGTGAATCTGAAACTGTTGGTGCTGAGACTTCTAAGGATATTGTCGTGGGTGGTCAAGCCGACAGTGGAAATGAGAATGTTAAGAGAAGTGGTAAGGAGCATTGTAAATCTGGTGTAAGGGAACTTTCAATTAAGCTAAATTTCGGTGAAGGCGATGTAAGCGAAGAATCTAATACGCAATGGGCTGTTAATAATATGGCAAAAGTTCTTGATTCGATGGAGACAACTATTATAGGTTGTGCTCCTTTTTCTCAGCCATTCGTTTCTGATTTTTCTTCTGTTTCCATGTTAGATGGTCCTACTTTCTCTCTTGGTTTATATCAAGATGCTGAAAAGGACAAGTCGGCTGATCCTATAGGTAAACGTTTCGAAAACTAGCTTTTAAATAAGCGTATAGTTTGGTATTATATCATATATGATATGTTCGATATATTAAACTTTTCTATTTTCTGTTTATATTATCGCAGACAATTCAATTGTTAGAGAAGCAAGCCCAAAAACAGTTGCCTTACCTCCTAAACGCCAAATTAAGCCTTCCTTATACGTTTCCTCGCCATATTTGAACAAAAAGACCGTAGTTGAAACAAACACTTCAGCTGCGGAACACACCATTGCAAACAGTGTGTTTGCAATGAGAGGTGATAAAATGTAAGTTTAATTTTCTTTACATATTAGATTTTATTTTCCATCAATGACTACATTTTAAGCATTTTATTTATTTTTATAGGGAAACAGTTTTTGAAATGAGCAATGGCTTATTTATACCACGACTTGCACTGGAGAGTTTGGCACCATCTTTGGATGTTGAATGTGAAGTTGTTGATGCTTGGATTGAATTGTTAAATTACGAAGAGAAAAACAAACAACAAAATGCTTTATCGAGATTTTTCTTTTCCACTGATGCTGTTGTAAGTTACTTCTTACTTTTTTCAGTAGGTATCATATATGATATTTCTATATACATATATCGTAGGCATATCTGAGATGATGTTTTATTAATTTCATTTTCAGTCACCGACAATGCATTATAGAGATTTTGATGTGAACAAGGAATATGATTCATTTTCTGTCACTCTTTCTCGTGAACTTCGTAATCGTCAACCAGAGTTGAGTATTAAGAATATTGATCTGGTAAGTTTTTTTTTTGTTATCAACATGTTTCTATTTTGTAAACATATAAGACTTTTTATTTTTTATATTAATGTAATTTTTTTTTTTATTATAAATAGGTTTTCTTCTGTGCTTGTTCTGGTAAGGATTTTTACGTGTTCGTATTCAATTTAAAGAAAGTTGTTGCGCATATCATTGACAACAATTGCTCAGATGTCAATGATAAATACCAGAATGTTTTTCGTTCAGTGGTAACAACACTCGATTGATTCCTTTTATATTTTTTTGTGTTTTCATATTTTTTTCGTTTTTTTATAGTGTGTTTCCATATCTTATACAGCAATTACTGTTTTCAAATTATTTGGATTCTGTTGGACATCCGAAAGCCTCCACAGTTGCCAAGGCAAAGCCGAGCATAATGAAATTAAAATGGGGAACAAAGAACAACATTGTTGATGGAGGAGTGTTTGCTATGTGTCATATGGAAAACTACATGGGGCAACCAGTGGCTACTTGGAAGATTGGTTTAAGTTCTGAATCAGAAGCTCAAGTTATGGAGATTAGTAATCTCAGAGCTAAATATGTGGCTAAGTTGGTAAGTCATGAAGTTAACATTCACAAGGAAAAGATGATCGATTTGGCGTTGGAGTTTGAGAGCCAATTTAACTCGGAGGAAAGGAAGCTTATTCTTGAAAATGCCATCAGAGACAGGAAGAAACGTTTGTCAAAATGTTAGTGTTGGAGGTTGATACAATATTATGTTTAGTTACGTTTTGCATTTTTAGTATTTTTCCGCAAAATGTTTATTGGTCGTTTGTTGAATAGATTTTAGTCTTTTGCTGGTGGTTTTATGGAATAGATTTATGTTTGCTGGTAAAAAAATTTTGTTTAACTTAATAGTATTTTCTATAGTAGGTGTATCGTATACCTATCATATCATATATGATTGGTATATCAAACATGATAGACTTATAATCATATCTTATGTACCGGACATCTGCATATATACGATTATAGGGACAATCACTACATTTTGATCAAATCACATAGACGATTAACTCGGAGGAAAGGAAGCTTATCATATATGATATGGATGTTTAAGTAAAATCCAAAATAAATGGGATTTTACTTTAAGGTAAAATAATGATAAGTTTATATAGTAGGTGTATCGTATACCTATCATATCATATATGATTGGTATATCAAACATGATAGACTTATAATCATATCTTATGTACCGTACATCTGCATATATATCATATATGATAACAATATCATATGCATATGATATACCTATCACATTTTTGTACCAGACATCTATTTTTTGTGAACTTGTCTTTTAGGCCCAAGGAAATTTTCCAATAAAGTAAAAGGTTAGCCCAGCTGTAGTGGGCCACTATTTAAATTCAAGGTTGCAATAAAGTAAAAGGTTAGCCCAGCTGAATGAGTAAATAGGGGTATTTTCGTCATTTAACACGGAGGGGTATTTTGGTATTTTTACATCTCACATAATTTGTGTTCCCTCTGTGTCGTTCTTCTTTCTCTCCCTTCACCTTCTATCTTTTCACCTCAAACCCTAATTTTCTGTGTTATTCTTCACCATCTCTGTGTTATTACTAAAACCCTAATTTCAATTTTCGCCTCTGTGTTATGGAGATGGAAGTTCCTCAATCGCCGGAAGCTCCGTTAACGAAACCCTTAGAAAAATCTCAGTTTGCTTCTGACGTTTTTGGTAATTTTTTTTAAACCCTAACCCCTAAAATGTACTTTCTTAGTTTCCAACTAATAGAAACAATTATTTAGATTACGTTCTTTTTATTGTCTATCATATATGATAGGAATATCATATATGATAGGCATATCATATATGATAGGCATATCACATATCATATATGATAGGCATATCGATACTGCACATTAACTATAGGTATATCATAAATGATATACTTATGATATGGTTATATTCATGTTCTAAGTTATATGTTTTTATTAATGGCTATTTATTAGGACGCCGTAGAAAAAGCGAAAGAATATTCAATAAATGTGGACTCAGCAAGTTCAAAAACACCATTGATACTCCAGTTGATCTTGACGGTCAGTTTTGTTTCTTTTCGTATTATTTTGTTAAAATTTATGAGGTCATTATTTATGTTTTTTTTTTTGTAGATGAAGATTTGGACTTAAATAATGCAGCCCCTCATGTTCATATGTCTCAGTCACCATCGGTCTCCTCTCTGGTTTCCTCTCCCACTCCTGGTAAAATAAGATTAACCAAATCAATGGTTAAGAAAAGATTGGATGTTGGCACTATTAAAGAAGCTGAGACTCTTGGTGGAGTTAATCAACCAGTGACTCAACCAGAAATGATTCAAACTTCAGTGAGCTTAATGATGTTTGGTACGCTAAACATTTACGTATAATTTGTTATCATCGTTTATCAAATTGTGTAGTATGTTGGCAAAAGTGATATACATATTACTTTTTTGATGTAGGTATATCATATATGATATACCTTAATGGACGTTTTAAATTATCAAAATACTTTTCATTATTGATCTTTCTTGCTAATTCTTCTTCTCTTTTTGTTTAATTATTTGCAGATGGTATAGATTATCAATTTCCTGTTACGATGAAGTCTTCGGGTAAAAGGATAGCCGATATTCAGGATACTGAATTGGTGAGGGCTGCTAAACGTAGGATGGGGAAAGATAAACAGCCTGTAGATAGTAAAGAGGAGGACAAGTCGTTTGAAAATTTATTTGCTGATCCCATAGGTAAACTTTTCGAAAACCAAGCTTTTAAATAAGCGTATAATTTGGTATTATATCATATATGATATGTTCTGTATATCATATATGATATACCTTAATTGACGTTTTAAATAAGCCTATCATATATGATATTCCTATCATATATGATATGTGATATGCCTATCATATATGATATTTCCTATCCATATTTGATATTCCTATCATATATGATATTCCTATCATATATGATATTCCTATCATATATGATATGTTATGTATATCATATATGATATACTTTAATTGACGTTTTAAAATACTTTCATATATGATATCTAATATGCCTATCATATATGATATGCCTATCATATATGATATTCCTATCATATATGATATTCCTATCATATATGATATTCCTATCATATATGATATGTTCTGTATATCATATATGATATACCTTAATTGACGTTTTAAATACTTTCATTATTGATCTTTCTTGCTAATTCTTCTTCTCTTTTTTGTTTAATTATTGCAGATTATATGATCGTTGATGATCAAGTTCCCCTTTCGAAGAAGGCTGCTGGTAAAAGCAAATCCAAGATTCATGATAAAGAAACGGTGAGGACTTCTAAACGTAGGAATGGAAAAGATAAACAGGCTGTAGAAAGTCAAAAGGAGGACAAGGAGATTGTTAAAGTTGATAGACGTACAAGGGGAAAAAATCAGGTGAAAAGTCAAGACAATCAAAAGCCTAAAATTTCAGTTTCCAAATCTTCGGAAATCCTTCATCCAAGGACGACACCGAGGACAATTTCCAATTTGGTAATCGACTTGAAGCCGTTCCAAAAGAGTTTTGTTGAAGACATGGGTTTTGGAAGTCTTATTGAATTCAATATTGATCGCATTCCTGGGAAATTGGCTTGGTACGTGGCTAAAAATTTTGATCAAGAAAAAATGGTAATTAATACAAGTGGAGGGTCAATTGAAGTTAACAGCCAATCTGTGAAAGATGTTTTCGGGATTCCATTAGGAGGTGTTAAGATTTCTTCTCTTCCTATAGTTACCGATAAAACATTTGTCAACAAATGGAAGAGTCAATTTGAATCAATAGCAGTTAGACCGAGTCAAATCTGTTCAAAGATAAAAGAAGCAACAGTTTCTGATTTCACTTTTAAGATGAATTTTATAATGGTTTTTGCAAACACGCTTGGAATATGTGAATCGAATGGGTTATGCAGTTTCACTGTATTGGAAAAAGTGACGGAAGAATATCAAATAAAAAATTACGATTGGTGTGACTTTATTGTTGATTGTTTGAAGTTGGTTAAAAAGCCTAAATCTGATGGTTTTTATGTTGGACCAATCGTCTTTCTAACGGTAAGTTTCACTTTTTACCCTTTTTGTGTTGCTTAAAGTAACTTAGATTTTTATTTATGTTTTATATATGTTTTTTTGTGTGTTTTTTTTGTTTTTTACAGCTTTTGTATCTGGATCGGACTAAATTTGACTTTTTACCTGTGGTTCGTACACGGCCTTCTTACAAAAGTTGGAAAACAACTTTGTTGAAAGACAGGGAAACTTTAGAAATTAAGAAATGTGGTTTAGGTAATATTTTAGCTTTAATTAGTTCACTATTAGTCTAATTTTCAAGTACTTAATAATTATTAATATATATTTTTTTTAAGGGAATGTTGAAGTAAGAGAAATCAATGAATGCGAAGATGAAGGATTATTGAACGTTGAATATGAGGAGGATCAAAATCAGGAAATGGATCAATTGAAAAATATTCTTGCTATTTCAACTGATACCAAAGAGGTTAGTATTTTTTAAACGTTAATCTTTTACATTTTTCGTTCTATTTCTGTTTTGAACAATTACATATTTGATACGTAGGTATATCATATATGATATACCTATTTCAAGTAATAGGTATTCTAGTTTTTACTTCTTAGGATAAAATAGTTATCAAAGGACAAAAAAGCAAACTGTTTGTGGGTCAAGCCGACTCATTGTAACAAATTACATTAGAAATACATCTTTTGTTAAGTTATGTTTTTTTAATCTATCATATATGATATTAGATAGTACATGTAATACGTATATCATATATGATATACATATTACATGTAGGGATGGCAATGGGTCGGGGAATTTCGGGGATCATGTTTCCCATCCCCATCCCCAATCTCAATATTCATCCCCATCCCCGTCCCCATACCCGATGGGGAGTAAAATTGTAATCCCATCCCCAGCCCCATCGGGGACGGGGATCCCCATCGGGGACGGGGATTTCCTTCTCACGTATTAAGTATTTTGTAACTAGCCAAATACATATTTTTTGGCACTTAGCCTTACTGTAACATCAACCAACAAAGTATAAAAAACATTACAATAAGAAAAAAGTAACTTCTAGACTTCCATACTTCAAAAATAGTTTTGCATAATTCATACATGCAACAAGAATTCAAAACCAGTTGAAACAAAAGGACAAGACTACAAGTCAAATTGTGGAAACTAAGATGTGAATTCAAATCAACCCTTTACAAAATGAGATACTTTTCGGGTATGGGTATGGGTATGGGTAAGAGAGTATTACCATCCCCGTCCCCATCCCCGTTTTTAATATCGGGGATTCCTCATCCCCATCCCCATCCCTGGTCAACTCGGGGATTCCCCAGTCAAAACGGGTTCGGATACCGGGTCCCCATCGGGTACGGGTTTTATTGCCATCCCTAATTACATGTAACAGGTACATCATATATGATATACCTATATTATATATCATATATGATAGCAATAGTTCATACCTTTTCTGGCAATTTCTGTGTTATGTGCCACATTCAGAGGCGGTGTGGCGTTAAAAAAAAAATCATATATGGTATTTTTTAAATTTTTCTTATTTTTATACAAATTTCAGGGTTGTTTTCAAAAAATCCGTTCCCTGTTCTCTGTTATTAACGAAGTGAAGCCGGTGCTTGAAGCAAGCTTAGATAAAGCATATGAGAATTATCCGGATGATGATGACACCTATATATATTTAACACAATTTTATAATATGTTCAAGAAGAAAGGTAGTAATGGTGATTGTGGTCAAAGCTCAATCAGCGGTAATGGTGGTGAAGGACTGAAGATGGCATAAGACTTGTACGTAAACCTGGGATTCAACATGTGGTACACCATGGTTTTCTATGGATGGCATAAGACTTGTACGTAAACCTGGGATTCGTATGGGTTCTAAAAGTTGTTCTAGTCCATATGTGAATATGACAAATGAGGTAACTGAAGAGGAGCAAAAGGGTTGTTAATTGTAATGGTTAATGTTGTTTAGGACTTTGTTAAATTGTAATCGTTAATGTTGTTTAGGACTTGTTAAATTGTAATCGTTAATGTTGTTTAGGACTTGTTAAATGTTAGCTATGTATTTAGTATTTTTAGTATGAATGTAAAGTTAGAATGTAGACTTTTTCTTAAGTTTTGCAGTTTGCATGTGGTTACGTTATTTCATAATGTGTTTTTTTTTTTTTTGTATTACTGTATTCTAAAACTATACATTCAAACCGGGCTTATCATATATGATAGGCATATCATATATGATAGCAATATCATATATATCATATACGATAGGCAAATCATATGATAGGAATATCATATATGATAGGTATATCATATGATAGGAATATTATATATGATAGGAGTATCACATATCATATATGATAGGAATATCATATATGATAGGAGTATCACTTATCATATATGATGGAAATATCATATATGATAGGCATATCATATATGATAGGCATATCACATATCATATATGATATGCCTATCATGTATCACATATCATATATGATAAGCATATCATATATGATAGGCATATCATATATGATAGGCATATCACATATCAAATATGATATTCCTATCATATATGATATGCCTATCGATACTGCACATTAACTATAAGTATATCATAAATGATATACTTATGATGGTTATATTCATGTTCTAAGTTATATGTTTTTATTAAATCAATGGTTAAGAAAAGATTGGAGCACTATAATCTCTTCTCTATTTCAATTTTTTTTCATTTAACTCAATAGTATTTCAATAGTATATCATATATGATAACAATATCGTTTATCTTTTTGTTCCGGACATCTTCAATATTGGATCGAGCTTGTCTTAGAGACTATCATAACTATTTCAATTAACAAGTGACTAAATGAGTAAATAATATCAATATGCCTATGATATAACTATCACACGTGTTTTTCTTCAAATTAGCTTTTCTCAGCAGCTACCTTTTCACCAACAGCTTGCTTTTCGGCAACTAGCTTTTCCAGAGCGGCTTGCTTTTCCGCAGCTACAATCTTACAGGTCCTTACATTGTGAGCTGCTTCTCCACATTTCCCACATTTCTTTTTCACCTTCAAGCTTTTTTCAATTGATATTTCTCGGGAACTCTTCAAACGGTTGTCTTTTCCACAACCTTTGTATCGTAACAACTGTGGATTTTTCACTAATACTTCGTCAGGCTTTGCAACTCCAATCAACTTCTCGATTAAATGATCTTTTTCCATTGGTGTCGGATTTGGTAAGTCGTTCTCTACTTCTTTTTTAAGTTCCTTAATCTTCTCAACATAAGCAGCTAGTTTTCCTTCATCCTTGCTCAGTAGATTAATGCATTCGTCAACTGTAGAACACGCCTCATTTGCCAAATTTTGAACAACTTCATTAATTTCACCATATATGTTTTTCCTTGTCCTCAATTCAGCATTAATCAAATCTTTTGTCCAACGCCTCAAGATATATTTATCTGGAATTTCATCAGCTTGACAGTTCTTCAACAAGAAAAATATGTGTCGGCATAAGATACCATATCGAGGAAAATGCCGACATGTACAAACCCAAGTCTCTTCTTCCTTGTTATGTAGAACCTTAGTACACATTAGAAGAGTAAAAATCATCCAATCATAATAATCACATATCATATATGATAGGAATATCATATATGATAGGCATATCATATATGATAGGCATATCATATATGATAGGAATATCATATATGATAGGAGTATTACATATCATATACGATATTCCTATCATATATGATAGGCAGATAGGCATATCATATATGATAGGCATATCACATATCATATATAATAGGAATATTATATATGATAGGCATATCATATATGATAGGAATATCATATATGATAGGAATATCATATATGATATTCCTATCGATACTGCACATTAACTACAATGTACAAATAAGTTTATATCATATGTGATTTTATAAGTAAATTTACCTTGTATTTTGCTTCAAAAATGGGAGTCTGGTTGTCCTGTTGTGCAGTCACTGACTTTGTAGCATTCAAGATTGGGGTTTTATCTTTAACAACATAACTCTCACGACTTTCTGTTGTATTCATCTCTGTCAGAAAACAAGACCAAGAAGCTGCATGTAATTCCTTTTGAACCAACCAAAATATAGCACGAGTGTAAACTTTTGCTGCATGATTTTCAATCTTCAACGGCGTCATTGACTTTGGAGCGGTGTTCATGGATTTAAAATCTAACGTCTCTTGCTTATATCTTTGTTTTTCCATTGCTGACTCAAAACAAATCATGAAATTCACTAGCGTTGAACCATGATTTGTGAAATGTGAAAAAAATGAATTTTCACTCTCTGATCTTGAAGTAGTTCTCATTAGTCCAAACAAAGGAGAATTAACGAAATAAGCTGGTATCCATGTTGATCTTATGTTATACATTTTGGATAACCACTTGTGATCTTTCAACCCATAATCTTCAATCAACTTCGCCCACTTCTCCTCGAATTCCATTGGTTCAATGTACATGTTCCACACAATTTTGTTTAGTCTGTTTTTAAATTCAGAATTAAGAATTTCTGGTACAATCTGCAATTATATTAGAAATACACTTTTTTGTTAAGTTATGTTTTTTAAATCTATCATATATGATATTAGATAGTACATGTAATACGTATATCATATATGCTATACATATTACATGTAACAGGTACATCATATATGATATACCTGTTACATGTAATATGCATATCACATTTTTTATATAACTACCACTAGAAAATATACTATATATTATATATCATATATGATAGAGATAGTTCAAACCTTTGCTGGCAATTTCTGTGTTATGTGCCACATGCAAAGGCGGTGTGTCGAGTTTGGGAAAACAACAGCAATTGCTTTCTTCATTGATGAATCTTGGTCTGTTACCACCATAGTTGGCTCCTTCCCAAACGCCTTCATGAATGATTTGAGTAGCCAAATATAAGATTCTGATGTTTCATCCTTAAGCATTCCCGCATCAATTGTCACACACTTTATGTGATTATCAATCCCAGTGAATGGGACAAACATCATATTATACCTATTAGACGATTGAAATAAATTCAAGTTAGTATATAAAAAACTGAGTAAAATATAAGACATGATATAAATATCATATATGATATAAATTCCAGAACCATCTGTTTACGACTAAAATAAAACCAACTATCATATATGATAGGTTAAACAAGCAGTGTTGATAAAAAAGCATTTTTGTCAATTCTGAATTTATATAATAATAGCTAATCATATATGATACTACTGGAAAAAGAATACTTACTTGTTTGTTCGGTAAGTTGCATCAAATGATATTATATCTCCAAATTCTTGGAAGTTACATTTTGCAACTTCATCAGCCCAAAACATGGACGAAAATTCCGCATCCTCAACAACATAATCGAAGGAAAACTTTGGGACGTATTTTTTCCTACTCTCCATTTTCGTTATGAGCATCTGAGCATCACTTTCCCCTATAAAACAGTTGATGTCTCTCTTGAAGTTCTTGAAGTCTAGAGCCGTCCCGTGTACATTCTTTATAGAACCTTTCAAATTACTATAATAGTGATGTGCCTTTATTCCACCAATGTTTGCAAAAGACGATTTCAGTATCCAAAGCTGTTCAGAATATTTTAATTGCCTTTGTTTCCTTGTTAGATGCCTATACTCACTAGGAATTAACATATGGTTATGTTCATCGACAAAATCACTAACTCTGAACTTTGTTGATCCCGGAATCGAAGTAAACCTAATATGAGCTTTACACCCTGTAATTTGAATATTTGTATTCTTAACTGTTTTTCCATTATTTGCAGGATCCAAAGTATCAATATTGATATTCGTGGGAATTCCAGCCTTGTTACAAAGAATGTATTTTTCTTTTATAAATCCTCCTTTTAATTTTCTTTGAGTCGATAATCTTATGTCAAATCCTCCTTTTTCAGCATAAAGCGCGTACCCGTGAATTCCTTTTAGAAGCGAGTCATATAACTTCCCTTTTTTTGGTATTAGATCAGCTTCAACCAGCGGTTTCCAATATCTTGTACCACCTGGTGTTTCTGTTTCGTTTGTTGCAATCGTTAACGGTCCCAACTTTTTAAGCAATTCTGTAAATGAAATTTTCAATATATTAGAACAATCATATATGATATATCTAACAAACAATATCTACAATCACTTCTCATATTCCAATATAACCATTACGAGTATCATATATGATATACGTATCAAACAAATTCCAAACATTCTAACAAACAATCATGAATGATATTCCTATCTAAACCTTTCACAAGTATCATATATGATATTACTATCAAACAAATTCCAAACATTCTAACAACCAATCATGTATCATACGCCTATCTAAACTTTTTACAAGTATCATATATGATATTGCTATCAAACAAATTGTAAACATTCTACAAACAAATTTTGTATGATATTCCTATATGAACGAATCCAAGTATCATATATGATATTGCTATCAAACAAACTACAAATATTCTAAAAAACAAACTACAAATATTCTAAAAAGCAATCCCAGTATCATATATGATATACATATCAATCAAATTCCATTCATTCTAACAAACAATCATGTATGATATTTCAATGTAACCAGATAAATTAAAATACCCAGTATCATATATGATATATAAAAAAAAAAAAAAAATACCTGCAACTGCAGATTCATTATTGTTTGAATCGGATTTTTGTGACGAATTACTAGAATTATTAGATAAAGAATCGTCGTTTAGATGCTCAAATTCCGTTTCCATTGTTTCTGGATTCAATGATTCAGGATTCGTTTCCATTGATTTTGGATTCGTTTCAATTGATTCGTATGGAGGTTTTACGAAGGTAATCGCGATTGATTCGAATGGAGGTTTTAGGTCGATTGATTCGCCATTGATAACAAGAGGTTGGGGAGCTTGAGGTTTTAGGTCGATCTGTAATTTTTTTTTATTTTGTTAAAAGACGAAAATGCCCTTCCAATACAAAATTTTGTTTTAATCTCAGCCCTTAGATCTTTTTTTTGAAGGGCTGAGATCAAGTCTTTAGGTCTCAAATAATTTACATGTCTTAATTGATCCCACCCCAATCCAAATAATATAAATGATATTTTAATAGTCAAACCTCAAATCTAAATACATATATTTATCCACTTAGTCTATTATGAATTGCTAATGGTTTAAATTTGCATCCGGATAATATAATTATTCGAATAAAACTATATAAAAATTTCAAAATACTTTAATTTGGATAATCCAAAACCCAACCAAATAAACCGAACCCTTATTTGGATGGTTTGGTTTGGGTGTCATTATATTCGGTTTGGTTTTGGATTGATTATTAGTTGGCAAAAAACCGAATAATCCAAACCGAATAACCCCGTTAACCCGATACCCGACCGAACGAACACCCCTACACACAAGAAACCAATATTGACTAACGTCTCTTATAAATGAAAAAACATTTGATGGATGGCTTTAACGACTTCTTTATGCTAAATAAAAAACTTGTATATCGGTATTCTTGACATTAGTGTCGAAAAGGTTTTACTCGGAACAGATGTTTTGCCCTACCTAGTCGTTAATAATCCACAATTACGTACCCCTCCTTTGTTGCATCTAGATTCCAGATCTGTATAATCAATATTGACATACACGAATGATATCCAATTTGTTTCTATACTTGTCATTAATGAAATTTACGACTTAGACAAGTACATTGACATCATAACACGTTATGTCGACTTTAAAAACCCTTTTACTAAAAGTACATCCATTAAAAGTTTAAACTTTGTACATTGCTTCAAGAATGCAAACACGCCATTATAGTACACCATTCAATATCCAACAAAAGGGTATATGTATTTGCGTTTTGAAAATGATTATAAAAACCCATAGTTATAATTTAAGTAATTTCATAAGTAGAAACAGTTGTGCAACAACCGCACCCATTCCTGCCATGGGCGGGGTACGGGGATGTGAGATGTAGACGTTCATTAAGCCATTGTTGTCACATTCTCTAAATTCCAATATAAGAATAAACACAACTAGTAAGAAAATATAACAAAAAACATTATAGAGATGAAATTCTTAACAGCTTAGATAGTAACTTACAAGAATGAGTATATTTAAAAACCTGAATTCAATCCTTTAAGTAGCGGCTTCTAAAAACCTACACGAACTAACTGATATTCTCTTGAACTGATGCGGATAAAACATACCGTACTGTTTTTTGACTCAAAGGTTATACTTCACATTCCATTTGCCATTAGCATTTGCAGTAAATGTCCAATTGTTTTCCCTCACCTGTACATACGGAATCTGCAAAAATAATTAACAAAAGTGAGAATATACAAATTACAGTATACATATATATACACACATATATGTTAGTTTTATATACCTTGTCAACGATTTCGTACCCAACTTTAAGCCTTACATCTTGATCTTTTTGAAAATCGAGAATGTTCCAAACGAGTTCGGCTGCTCCACTTGGTGTTGGCTGTTAAGAAATTTACAGGATAACATAAATGAATAAGAACAAAAATAAAAAATAATTCCTTTAATCATAAGTAGCATGCTTGAATTACTCCGAATGATTTATTTATCGGGTATATAAGAAGTTCCTTGTTGGTAATGTTAAAAGATTAGAGAAGTTTTGAAAAGTGTAGGAAAACGGCAAAAAACATAATACACGAGTTTTCAGAATCGTCGACATAAATCAAAAAGCGGGTTTTTGTTTACATATACCATTTTATTTAATAGCTTCATTTAAGCATGTTTTCAAATTCCGAGATTTCCTTAAGTTTCATTTCTAAAAAACACCCCATTTTTTACGACTAAACAGGATTAGAATATATGAACGCACTTTATTTAAAGTGTCAACTGTAAACAATCTTGAGTAAATGAGATAACGATCACTAAGGTGGACATGCCTACTAACTTGAACTTTTAAAGTTTTCTTCCTAGTAAAAACGGTCTTAAAAAACTTAAATAGTATAACAATATACCAACCTGTTTGAAGTCTTTGTCAAGATCACAACGTCCCTTAACAACAAAGTTGACAAGACGATCAGTCAATGGAAATGCTTTTTTGCCACGGAGTGTACAATGCAGATTATCACGTCTATCATACTGTACTCCAGCTCCAATCTTTGCTGAAAGCTATATATAAACATGTTAAAGTAACAGAAAATAAATTTTTGAAAGATAATATCACAATTTTTTGGAAAAATAATACATACTCCAGGAGGAAAGTATCTCAGAAGTGCAGTGAAGAAAGTTGGAGCTCCAATCCTCGTATCGAGTTCTCCATTAAGCTGCCAGTGTCATGAAATACACGAAAATAAACAAAGCTATTGTATGATAAAGACCTTCACAGTGTGACAGAATTATATTATATATGCATAGCTAACTTGTCAATAGAAAAATACTGTAGTAAAGTAGTAAACCGCATGATTAAACAAATTATTTTGGTACAACTCAATGTCACCGATTTCCGCAAGTGTGAGTAAAAGAAGCTTAGTTAGCTAATAACGAATCAAGTTTTTTAGTTGTATAAATGATTGATGTCTTATATATATGATTACAAAAATACTATAATAATACAATTCTCTGATACAACATTTTAAAAGGTTGTAAGGGTTTTGTACGACTTTTGGCAAGTTGTAGGTCTTCATTTTTAACTAATTAAATAGTTTACTCATTACACATGTTTATGTCAATGAGTTGATATTGCTGCAACTAATCATCAGTTTCAAGTTCGTTGGGGATGGAAGTCTATCAACCCCTCGCATATCATAGCTCATTGCTAAACGAAATATGGGGTATATATCGGTCATTTTAAATGTTAGTATCCATCTAAACCTAGATATTTACATAGAACATAGAGTATCAGTTTACCCAAAAGCTATAATTCTGATACTTTTGTACGGCAGGGAACATATGAACATCTCCAGAAAGTACATTATTAAGGGGTTAGATGAATCTGATTATCTGATTACTTTAGAGTAGAATAATCAGTTTATAAGGTTATGAAAAACGATTATTTTATACTGGATAATCACTTTAAATGCAATCTCAAACACCTACTAAGGGGAAAGAGAAACACAAACGCATTTTTACCAAAAAAAGAAATGGTTCATGGACCTTTGAATGAGTTGCTAACTGAAACTCAACTCATGAATCAGCTAGTATTAGAACGTTATTCTAAACAAATGCAAAAGTAGAAGCTAATTCGACTATATAAACTTATATTCTTCAAAATCAACATAGTACCAACCATTACAGAAATGGTGAAGAAAACATACCAACTAACATAACCATAAATTCCAAACGAATACAAAAATGCAGCACAATGAAGATTTTATTCAATGAACATAAAGTCGAATGCTCCAAAACTAACACAGCAAAACCTAAAAAGCAAAAACTAGTCTAAAGTCTTCAAAATGATAACATAAACAAATGAAAGCTGTAACAAAAAGCATCACATCATACCGAAAACTTTTTTAAACACTCGAGATGAATACAAACACGCAACACACTCAAAATGTGACAACTAAACACAAAATCAATCCATAATTCGATTAAAACCTAAACCCAAAGTCTGGAATACATAGGAAGATTACAATAAGAATCTACAAACAAAACATGAAAATCATTTCTACGGTCTGTCCAAAACTGATACAGTAAACTCGAATCAATTATATATTAATTAGAAAATGAGAATAAGTACCTGAAGTAGAGTGTTGGAATCGATACGAAATTTCTGTTTGGCGTGAACTTTCAGACCGCTTGTATCGCCGGCGTAACGGACAACCGGAGATTTTTTGTTCGTCTTCACTCTCAGGGCAGTGGAATCTCCGCCGTATCGGAGTGATGTCTCCATTTTTGTTTATCCAAATCAGAGACAGAGAGTAGGTGTAATAAAACCCTACAAAACTAGATACCCCCAACACTTTTGTTTTATCCTTTTCTTTTATTTCAACTTAACTTCAAATTTTCATTGCTTTAACTTTTAACTTTTACTAGAAACATATTTCTCAATCTTGTTTTTAAAACCTAATCGATTGTTAAGTTAAATAATATTGTAAAACTCGGATTTCAAGCTTCAAGGTAGACGTGTCGAATCGAAAACCGAACCCAGTCAAAACTGGTTTTGACCCAAACCGGTTCGGGTTCTCTAGAAACCGTCGGTTCGGGACCGATTTAGGACCCGTTTATAGGAACCGGTTATAAATATGTAAGTTGAATATGGGGTTAATCACAACATTCTAAGTCTCTCAAAACATTAAAACGCAAACAATACGTTCGAAAAACGTTAGAAAAGCCTCGAAAAATCATCAATAATCAAATGAAAACTCAAAGTTCAACCACTTACACCGATGTTGGTTCCACAAGCGAACGAACGATTGTTAAAGTTCTCGAAACAAACATAAACCGAGCCATTTGGTGTAATTATCGTTTAGTGTTCTTGTCGGATGGTGAAGAGATGGTGCATTGTAATCATTGCGGCCATTTTTTGAAACAAGAATCCAACTCGACGTTGAAGAGTCATACCGAGAAGCATTGCAAAGTAATCAAACCCGCTCCGAATTCGGGGCAACACGAGAGTATTTTGGTTATATTCGGTGGAGCGAATGCGTCAAGAGTTTGCGGGTTATGTGATTCAATCCACCTTGTCGTTCAATCACTTTGATAACCCTCGATTCACTATGGTGGTTCAAAAGTGTCTTCAACCGCAATATAATCACGTAAGTCGTAATACTCTTACAAGTGATTGTATAAAATTAATGGGAAAAGCTAAAACAATGGTAATAAAAGGTTTTCAAACATTAAATACAAATGTGCACTTAACAACCGATGTTTGATCGGCTTCTCATAGTTTCCCCGATTCATACCTTTGTGTTACCGCACATTGGGTTGATCCCGAATCGTGACAAATGACGAAGAGAGTTATTGTTTTTGAACAATTTGCGTATCCTCACACGGGTCAAAATTTATTTCATATGTTACCGGATGTTTTAGAAATGTTTAAATTAAAAGAAAAGGTTTTTTCAATTGCATTTGATAATGCGACTAATAATACAAACGCGGTGGATAAACTAAAACTAAAATACAAACCACCAGTGGATGGTGACTTTTATCATAGTCGATGCGTTGCACACATTATAAACTTGGTTGTGCAAGCCGGAATAGGAGCCCCCGAAGTAATTAACGTCATAAACGCTTATAAACAAATGATACAAGATATATTTTTTACGGATAAAGCAAGATATAAAGCATATATGAAAGTTTGTAAGGATACAAATTCCATTTTTTTAGCCCCTAATTGGGATGTTCCCACAAGATGGAATTCGACTTACAATATGCTTGTATATGGTTTACGCCAACAAGATACTTTTCAATACTTTCATTACGAGTTAGGAAATCGTGGTCGGGTTACATCATTTTCGCACGAAAATTCGGAAATTATTAAAACAATAATTGAATTGCTCAAAGTTTTTAAAACCGCAATAACTTTATTATCGGGTGTTTATTATCTCACTAGTCATTTAGTCCTTAAACAAATTGGTATTATGTCCTCAAAATTGGTCGATTACGAAATGAGAGGTGGATTATATTTTCAAATGATAACGCCCTTGAAAGCTAAACTAAGAAAATATTTTACAAAATTGTCACCTTTAATTAACGTTTCCGCTGCATTAAACCCATGTTTGAACAAAAATGGGGTGGAACATCTTATGAGTACAATTGCACAGAATTTGGATCTCGATACATTAGACCCATTAAATCTTGCTAACCAAAAACTAGCTTTTGAAAATTCTTTTAAAGGGTTATTTACGGTTTATTTTGGTAAATATAAAACCACAACAAATGTTGCTTCAAGTTCTTTTGCATCGAACTATTCTACCTATTCTAACACGATCCAAAAATTGACTTATATAATCATTTAAGACAAGAAAACATTAAACGTGGTAGAGGTGATGGGGATGACCAAACAAATACTAAATATGGGGTGATGGGGATGACAATTGGAGCCTTTTTGTTCGTATTCACTTTTAGGGCGATGGAATCTCCATCGTATAGGAGTGATGTCTCTATTTTAGTGATGTCTCTATTTTTTGTTTACAAATATAAATAAGAGAAATAAGAGAGAGTGTAGTAGTAGTAAACCCTAGAAAACAATTTTTATTTTCTCTTTCTTCTATCTTTTTCTTTATCTTTTACTTTCAACTTAAATTAAGATTCAAAACCAAAATAAAAATTCATACCTCCTACGCTTTAACTTTTAACTTTTACTAGTATACCGGAATGCAGTATATGTATTTTTCTATCCTGTGTTTAAAACCTAATCAGTTGTTAAGTAAAATAACATTGTAAAACTCGGGTTTCAAGCTACAAGGACATAGACAAACTTAGTCATAACGACTCAAAATTAGGTAAAATCTCAATTAAAAATGACAACTATACAATAGTTCTTTCTTGTTGAATCAATAGAATCAACCATATTTATACAATTTTTCTAAACTCATATACAAATTATAGTCCGGGAACTACTATGTTAGGTATTGAAAGTTATGGATGAAGCTAAGAAATCTTCAAAGTGTGTTTTTGCTCTAAGTTTTAAGTCGGGTGAACAATGTTCATCAACCAAACTAAAACTTAGAAAGTCTTTCAGTGAAGATTTTAACTCGGGAGAACAAGTTTACTCACCAGAGTTAAATCAAGTTCACCCGCGTTAATGTTAATTGAAGATTTAGCTTATCAAGACAAGTCAACATTGAAGACTTTAACTCGAGTGAACATGTTAGTCTACCCGACTTAACTGAAGTTCACCATAGTTAAAGTAAATGAAGACTTAAGTATTTTATTTGTAGAGAGTCTGTATTGAGATGTCTATAAATAGAGTGATGTGTGCGTTTAGTTAGTTGTCTTTGAACCCGGACTCATTTGAGTACTGTAGAGCTTCAACATTTTGTAAACGGCTATTCCAGCCAAAATCACACTATCAATGATATCTTTACATTCTCTTTCAATTAACCCATTCTTAATACAATTACTATTAAGATTCACTTAAATTGAGAGATTCCGCATCTCAATTTGATAATGCAATTCACCGATTTAGTGTTGTCCTGGTGAAAAATCATGTCAAGTGGTATCAGAGCCGGATAAATCATTTGATTAGATTCAATTGATTCCGGTTCATCAATTTGACTTGATTCATGTGAATTTAGTCAAATTTTTGGTGTTTTGTTGAATCAAAGAAGTTCGAATTGAAATTGAGAAAAGTTATTGAAGAATTTTAGAAGATTAGTTAGTTTTAGGTGGAATTCTTGTTACAGTAATCAATTGGAGGTGATCGGAGTATGAAGCTAATCCACAAGTTTTCAATTTATGAAGTTTGAAGGTGTTTTGGTGATTACGCAGTGATTTTGAGCATATCAGAGCTGAAAATGAAGAATTGAGGTTCAAATTTGAATTAATTTGGATGATGAAGCAGGTCATCTGAACTAAATTGAAATTGCGATTGATGAAGAGTAGATTGAAACTGATGATCATGAAGCTAAGGATCTACTCAGAAATTTAATTCTGCATGCGTATACAAGCTTAGAATTAGTGATTTGTCAATTCAAGCTGCTTAAGTCAATTAATCTATGAAGAAATTGTAGTAAATCGAATGTGTGGATGATTGAAACTGTGATTGATGAAAAGGAGGTTGAAAATGATGAACACAAAGCTGAGAATCAATTCAGAATTCAAGTCTACATGCTAATCCAAGTTGAGATTAGTGTTTTGACTAAGTAAATTCACTTTTAGTCAATTAAGTTTATAAGTTGGATGATGTAATCCAGATGATCAAAGTGTTTACTGATGATGAATTAGTGAAGATTACAAGTTCATTAAGTATTGGAGAACAAAATGTTTTCAAAAACATGTTTCTTTAAAGCAAAATGATTTGGTAATTAGCTTACTTATTCAAATTTATGATGAACTAAAAGTTTAACTCGGATGAAGGTTTGACATATGAATGATGAGATTATTGAGCTGGTATTGCTATTGATGGAGTATTGTTGCTGTTAGTGATGATTTTGTTGAGTTTTGTGTTCATAAGTTGAATTTGAGTTTAATTCGGATGATGAATTTGGTGGGTTACATGAAGTAAACTGGCATTTTCGGGCCCTAAACGATCCCGAAAGGCCGAAAACTGCTCGGGGTCATGGAAAAACAATGAGTTTTATTCGTTGACCCGTTTTTGAGTAACCACGCGAATTTTGGCTCAATTCGACACCGAAGTCAAATTTGTCAAAATTGAGAGAGATTATGAAATTAAGGGGGAAAGTGAAGATTATGAAGAATCTGAAGGTTGAAGAGCTAACCTTGGAGTATCAGATAGATGTTTTGTGATTGAATCGTGTGAAGATTACAATGGAGGTTACTCGGTGTTTGATTTGAAGATGTTCATAGCATCATCCTACGGGGAGATTATTGGGTATTGAAAGTTATGGATGAAGCTAAGAAATCTTCAAAGTGTGTTTTTGCTCTAAGTTTTAAGTCGGGTGAACAATGTTCATCACCCAAACTAAAACTTAGAAAGTCTTTCAGTGAAGACTTTAACTCGGGAGAACAAGTTTACTCACCAGAGTTAAATCAAGTTCACCCGAGTTAATGTTAATTGAAGATTTAGCTTATCAAGACAAGTCAACATTGAAGACTTTAACTCGAGTGAACATGTTAGTCTACCCGACTTAACTGAAGTTCACCATAGTTAAAGTTAAATGAAGACTTAAGTATTTTATTTGTAGAGAGTCTGTATTGAGATGTCTATAAATAGAGTGATGTGTGTGTTTAGTTAGTTGTCTTTGAACCCGGACTCATTTGAGTACCGTAGAGCTTTAACATTTTGTAAACGGTTATTCCCGCCAAAATCACACTATCAATGATATCTTTACATTCTCTTTCAATTAACCAATTCTTAATACAATTACTGTTAAGATTCACTCAAATTGAGAGATTCCGCATCTCAATGTGATCATGCAATTCACTGATTTAGTGTTGTCTTGGTGAAAATCCTGTCAAGTTTTTTTTTTTGAGTAAAGGAACTTGTATTCATAAGGCATAAATGGCGAAAAAGTTGTTACAATTGATATTCTCATTCACACATAAGCTCATTTCAACTGACTCGCTCTCCTCACTATTTATAGGCTACACACACTACCTATTAACTTTACATCAACTCGTATGTTCATTTAAGAACACTTCGCGTGGACAAATAACAAAAAAAATTCATTTAACTTTTAGCTCGGGTGAACTTGAACTTAACTCTGGTGAAGATTTAGTTCACCCGACTTAAAGTTTTCATAAAATGTCTCAACAAAGATTTAGTTCGGGTGATGAACAATGTTCACTCGAACTAAATGTTTATTACAAAACACTTAATGAAGAGTCTTTGGAAGCTTCAACCATCACTCTTTTTATGCTCCAACAATCTCCCCCTTGGATTATGCTTCCAAAATCTTCATCTTTCTAGGATCAACTCCATTATCATCTTTATACACCACCATCTTCTTGTACTCATCATCTCCCATTTTTGTCTCCCCTCTTGATCTTGTCTACCTCCCAAGCAACTACCTCTAAAGCCATTCTTCTTTCATTATCATCCTGTTGTAACTTCTCAAGAGGTAAGTTGAAAATGGTAAGAAAATCTTTATTTCTAAGCTCTTTGAGGTCTGCATTCTCATACAATCTCTCTTCTTCTCCATCTTCTCTATCTAGAACAATCTCATAACATTCATAATCAACCCACCATCTGAGAATCTTTGGTTTTTGATGCACAACCTTGATTCTCTTCATTAGAGTTGTATACATTGACATCCTTTTCCTTTTGGTTTTAAACTTCTTCCCAAATTTGATAAAATTAGTCTTTGCACACTCATGAATAAAAGTCTCATAATCTTTTCCATGAGGATATTCACCTAGATTTATCAGATTCAATTTTCACAACTGTCTAGCATCTTTCATTGTAATTTGCATTAGTTTTTCTGTTGTGTCAAAGGATTAGGTCATTGTTCCAGTTCTACTTTTTGTTTCAATCACTATAGCACCACTATAGTGATCAAACCTCCAACCCACAATTGGTGGAAGAATGCCTCTTTTCATTATCAAGAGGTCCTCTCTTTCTGCTCTTAATTCTTCTTTCACTTCTTTTATTCTTGACCCAGATGCACCTTCACTTCCTTGTACTGTTGTATCTGCAGGGTCAATTGGAAATCCATATTGATCAAGATCACCACCATCTGAAGCTGTATTATCTATCAAACCAGACAATTCTTCAATCAATTCAGTGGCAACTGGATCATCAAGATAATAATCATCAGGAAGTGTTGATTTGGATTGAACTTGTGATAGATCTTCTGATTGAGTCTTTGTAAACCATGACTCGTTCTCCATATAATCTTTAAATGGGTCATCTTCCTGCTTCACCTTCATCTTCAAATGGACTTCTTAACTTTGTTTTTCAATCGAAGACTTCAAAGTCACAGTTTGATTTGGATCAACAGATTGTGGACCCTTCAACATTTATTTCACTTTCAAAAGTAGAAGATCCACCAACTTCTTTAGATACTTTTTCTTTCTGTCTCCTACTTAGTTCCTCCTCCAATTTTCTTTCCCTCTTTGACTTTGTTTCATTGACCATTACCTTAGTCTGAACATCCAACCAGTTTCTCTCCAATGTTTCTATTTTCATTTGCCTAACTGATCTTGCAGATAAACCACCAACTGCTATCAAATAATTTTTTAAGTGTAGCTTGTAGTTTGTCTCTAGAAAAATTGTTTTTGTACCCAAGCATTTTCTTTTTCAACTTAATAACTTTTGCAGGTACTAAACTTAAAGTTTTTACTACTCTGCTCTTCATTCTTCCTCATGTTACTTGTTTCATACTACTTCCTTCACCAGTTGTCTCCTCATTCTTCTCCCATTCTTCTTCCTTCACCACAGTCTCAACAATAGCACCTTCATCATTATCACTATCAATATCAATCGCAAACTTTTCTCCTCCCAATTCTTCATTCCATTTATTACTTTCATCAAAATCATGAACTGAAACTGGATTTCTTTCTTTGATATACACAATGAAGGTTTCAATTGCATTTTCATCAAAGATCCCTTCATAAAGACCTTCAAAGTGATTTTTAAACATTTCCTTATCAATTACTTCTCCAAATTGATTTATTGCTTTGAATTACTTCACATTCTCTCCAGTCATTATGCTTTCACTATCATCTCCATCACCAGAACTATATTACTCTTCACCCGAATTAAATTTTTCTTCACCCGATTTTAACATCTCAACACCAGATATAAATGTGTCTTCACCCAACTTAAATTGTACATAACCCGATTTAAACATATGAATGTCAGGGGTAAATGCAACCATTTTTTATTTACCTTTTGAGTTCCCAGCTTTATCTATATCCAACAATGGATAAATCAATCTCTGTCTCTTCATTGATGGATTCACTGCTAACATTCTCCCCCTTAGATATTACTTCCTCATCAGTTTTGACTTCAAACTCTCCCATCTGCACTGTTTTCTCCATGTCATCATCCTCTAACACAACTGTTGTATTCTCATCAAACACCACAGTCTCTACATTTCCTCAATAGTCTTCTCAACTTCAACTTCAGTCTGATCAGTTTTATCTCCCCTTATTTTGGATGCATCATCCACAGGGAGTGACTTCAACATAATTGTGAACCTCATTTGATCTCTAATGATTTCATTACATGCATTTCTCCATCTGAGTTGATTGATCATAGATTTCTGCTTCTTAACCAACTACTCCACAAACTCATTATGCTGCTCAAAAGCTAACATAGTTATTACACCAATTCTAGCTCCCCTTTTCTTCTTTGATTGGTAGACTTTGAGAGGACTACTTGTAGAAGCAACCTCTTTGACTATTGGCCCAACAAGGGTATAAAGAGTAGGTATAACTGGAGTAAGAATGTAAGGTGCTACAAGATTTGGCAGAGCTTGGCTTTCTTTCATGGTATAAAACCAATTTGTATCTGTTGGGATAATTTATTATCCATATAATTAATTTGATGAGACAAAATATAAAATGATAATTTACATCAAGGAACCATGGAGAAGACAAGAAGAAATAATAGTTTTGATAACATTCTCAATAACAATTTGCATTGAAGAAACTTATTGCTTTACATGTAGAAAGCATAAGTTTAGGGGGGAGATTGTTAGGATTAAATGGTTGGGATTGTTATTCTAGAGTTGCGTTGCATACAACAGTTAGTATTGCACAGTTCAAAGGAACACGGTTAGTACTGCACAGTTTGTACTGTAGTGTTACTACTGCACATTTAGTACTGCACTGTTACTACTGCATAGTTAGTACTGCACTGTTACTACTGCACAATTAGTACTGCACTGTTACTACTGCAAGAGCCAGTTACTACTGCAAGGTAATCTGGTTAATACTGCAAGAGCCAGTTACTACTGCACGATAGTGTTACTACTGCAACTCAGTTACTATTGCGGATAGGATTATGGAAGACTTGC
The DNA here is from genome assembly GCA_910822075.1 of Senecio squalidus. Taxonomy (NCBI): domain Eukaryota; kingdom Viridiplantae; phylum Streptophyta; class Magnoliopsida; order Asterales; family Asteraceae; genus Senecio; species Senecio squalidus. The sequence goes on from CAJVGC010000592.1 coordinate 5,189,232, forward strand.
TTTTCAATATAAAGATCTAAAAGAATTAGTCTCCTAATATAACTAGGTTTCTTTATGTAAGTCGTAGGTGAATCTATATATAAAGAGATCCCTAGACATTGTAAAGGGGTGGTTTTCATCATGTTTATTCTTTAGGAAAACACCAAACGATCTCACCACTTGAGATCGTTCCCCTTTGTTCAGCCTTAAGGTCAAGATTGATCCTTGTAAAGAGAAGAAACACGTCTATTCTGATCAAATAGATTGAGGCTGGTGTTGTTAGATGTTTCCTAGAAAAGTTAGGTTTAGCCTCAAGGTCTTTTATAGATCCTTGTATTAAGAGAAACACGTCTGTTAATATGTTCATCGATTAATAGATTGAGGCTTGATGGTAATCGTTATTGGGTTATTGTTCTTATTGTTTTTATATATGCAATATTCGATTATCATAAACTTGTGAATATCAAAGTGTTTATCCGCTGCAACTTCTTTGATAAATCTTGATCTACATAAGTGTGGTTGTGTTTACATAACCTTATTGATCCTGACACTATCATCACTGCTTTGGGTCTGGTGAATGATAGGTGATTGAGGTGGTGGGGATGGAATATCAATGATAGGTGACAAAGGTTGATTAATGGGTTGATCAACTTCAAATTGTTGTTCAGTTTGTTGTTGTTGATCAATGGCTTCTCCTTGTTGTTGTTGTTGTTGTTGTTGTTGTTGTTGTTGTTGTTGTTGTAATTCTTCAAAGATTTGGATGGCAACTCTTGCTTGTTCAAGCATATGAGGGGGGAAATGGTGTAAAATTCATAGAGAAAACCACTCTAGCCTTGGCAAAAGACTTCTTCATGTTATTCATGATTTTCCAATTCATGTTCTCCTCCTTCAATGTAGGCCCTTCAAGCATCAATCCTTGTATCTCAGATTGTAAAAGGATTTGAAGAAATCTTGGGTATAACAAATTTTTTTGAGAACTTCCCTCTGCCATCCTTTGCATGTAATCCATTATAAATCCAGAGAAATTGAATTGTATTTGTGTGATAATGCACACAAATGCAGTGGCCAAAAATTGATTCATCTCATCAAAACCCCATGACCTCCCAGATATGCAACAAACCAATACATGTATCAAGTACCTCCAGTTATAAAAAAGTCTTGTCTTCTTTACCATACTTTCTGGGGAATCACCTTCATACCCAACTCTTCTACATTCTGTCTGAATCACTTCAAGTTCTAGTCTTTCCACTCCACCAGCATCATCTAACTGTAAGACCCTTCTAATCACTTCTTCAGTCACAACAACATCTTCCATTTGTACAATAGAAGTAATTGTTCTCACACCATCAACCATAATGAAACTTGCATTTTGCCAAAGCTCCACTAGCATATCTCTATATAATAATGGACTCTCATAAACGGCAAACCTCAAGTTGGAATTTATCAAAAATCCAAGAATGTTTCTCCATTCATCATCAACTTCTGAGCGACCCATGTCAAGAAAAGCAACAAAATTATGCTTTGGTTTATAAGAGAAAGCCACCTGGAAACAGTCAAAGCTTATTAGTACACAATCAAAGCAATATATTCAGTATAAATGCAGTATATCAAAGTAACAATGAAACACACCTTAATAAACACTGAAAAAACAAGGGGAGAAACAATCAAACAGACTAAAACACTAAAAAAATATATACTAAAGGCTCTAAAAATCTAGAGGGATGAATCTATGAAAAAGCTTCGGTAAAAGGAATGTCACACCCCGCTAAAGCGGAAACACGGAATGTGAGAGCAAAGAGTCATTTCACGGGTTATACCAAAATTAACGGTTCGAGTCATTACAAATCAAATTGAAAAGTACAAGTCAAAAGTACAACCAAGTGCAAAGTGGACCATAATACATAACAAAAATGTTTTTAGATAAAATTCCCAAAATAAGGTCTTCTTCCCAAGGTACACTCCACATGGAAGAATTGACCCGCCTGAGCAATGCACTTCATAACTTACGCTTAGTTCCTGAAACATGAGATAAAGTGTCAACTACGAAAACGTAGTGAGTGAGTTACAGTTTGTGAATTGGAGAAAAGTTCAATTTAAAAGTTCATAAGAGTCCGAGACGAATTCAAGATTTATAAAAGTTCAAGAGTCGTTCAAGGTCAAAGAATTTCAAGATAAGATCAAGTACTTAAAATTCAAGAATAACTTAATTAAATTCAAGTGCTTAAAATTCAAGAACAATTTAGTTTCAAGACAATTTCAAGTACATTTAAAATAAGTTCAAGTACGTTTAAAAATAAGTTCAAGTACGTTTAAAATAAGTTCAAGTACGACCAAAGTAAGTTCAAGTCAAGTGCAAAAGTCAAGTAGTGTAGCGAGCGAAAAGGTTCGTAGTCATTACCTCAGCGGTGGATTAATCCACATGTGCAAGACAATAAGTAAGTATATGCGTAATATAGACCTATGATCCTCGAGTTGTACCAACCACTAAGCTTAATATACGTAAGATTTAGTCTACACACTAATCCGATTCTGGTCAAGTACCTGCCCACTAGTCAAGTCTAAAGTCAGAGTTCGCGAGAACTTAGCAATATGTACCTTGGTCGCTACCCATTGGTAAGGAGTGACCGCTCCTAAGTATCGATACCCATAATCTATGCTAACGGCTTGTGTTAATAGTGTGTATAGTCGTCCAAGAAAAATTGTGGGGCATTTAGTCGTTCCATTTTCAAAAGTCTTTTTGTCTGCACTTACGGCGTTATATTCTCACCTAGGGTTTAGCACCTAAATACAACCAAGCTATCAATGTCTATTCAAGTATCCAAAGAGGCAAACCTAGGGAGTCTAAAGTAAGCCAATCCGAACATTTGATGTTGTTTACGCATATTAGTCCAAATAGTCGTACAAAAATAGTCCCAAAGTAGTCCAAATAGGTCGTACCAAAAATAGTTCCTTTAGTTCAAAAGTTTCCATAAATAGAAAGTCGTTCAAATAGTTCAAAAGGTTTCCAAAGGTTCGCAAAAGTTTAACAAGTTCGTAAAAGTTTTAAATAATAAGTAGCCAATAAGGCAATAAAGCATTTTTACGCATAAGAGTCTCTAAGAATTTGTCCAAAATAGTTCAAAGATCCACAAGTCAAAATAGTTTAAATAGACCAAAGTAAAAATAGTTCAATAAGTACCAAAAGTCAAATTAGTCCGATAAGTACCAAAAGTCAAAATAGTCGTACAAGTTCAAGAGTCAAAATAGATCATAAGTTCAATAAGTCAAAATAGTTCAAAAAGACCAAAGTCAAAATAGTCGTACAAGTTCACAAAAGGTTTGATCTCATGTTTCCCCCAAAAAGAGTACTTAAAATGTAAGAGAAGAGAGGGGTGTAACTCACGGTTTGCGAAGAAAGTGAACTCGGAATCGGTCGGATAAAGGAGCCGGGAATCACGAAATGCCTAAGAATACCAAGATTGTCCAAAAGTTAATGTCTTATTAGGTTCTTCATATAAGATTAGGTAACTTTTGCTTATGATTATGTGTTGAAGTCAAATTGTCCCAAAATTGGCCCGAAGCGGTTAACGTTTATTTTTGTCCGAAAAGTTCAAAGTTAAAGTTATTATCATGATAGACATGTTTAGGTTACTGAAATGGTTTAGGTTTTCTAACGAAACTTGGGCAGCGCTTCCGCGCTCAAATTTCATGTCCAAGACCTACAACCAATTCCGCTCACAAAACATGTTTAAACACATAATAACTCAATAACGATTCAAATAAGTCCAAAGAGTCCAATATAAGTCATTATTATTATTAGTTTTACTCATCTCAGTCTTATAATAATATTAGTAAAAGTCCAGAATGTGTGTACGAGTTTTAAACAACCAAAACGACGATTTTCGGGAAGAACAGCAGCCCGGTGCGCGGCACCTGTCAGGGGGTGCTGCGCACCTCCTTGCTGTTCTTCACCGTTTTGTGATTTCTTTGCCAAAAACGTCTTTTCACCCATAGATTTCGACATGCAACCAGTAGTTATCTCATAAAACATCATTTTTATGGTTTCTAAACAACTTTTATCCACAAAAACATAGATCTAAGTATCATCTAGATAAAAATCGTTTTTGTAGAGAAAGTGATATAAATCTTTATAAAAACTCATTTTTATTGTTTAGATCTTACATGCAATTAATAAAAACAGTAAATAAAGATAGGGAAGTGTTTTCTACCGAAGGAAAATGGATGGATGATGTTTTGGTCGGATTTTTGCCTCAAAAACCTTTACAAAACTAGTCCTTTTTCGAAATAAATGGCACCCCTTGCTTGCCTTGATGATTCAAACGTTTTCTATGGATTGAAATGTCGTTTTGATGGTGTAATGTTTCTGGACATGAAGAACACTTGAAAGGTTTTTGAGAGAAAATGAGTTGTGTGTGTTTTTATCTGTGTGTTTTGATTTTGTAAAATGAAAAATGATAATGGAAAAAGAAAGAGTGTTAATACTGGACTTAGGGACTGAGGAAAAGCAGTAATTGAGTGGCTAGGTTCGAGTATGATTGGTTGATAGTTTACAAAAACGAGACAAGGACTAAAACTGTAACATTTTTGAAATCTGGCGTGAGGTGCTGCGCACCTATACCATAGGTGCTGCGCACCGGGGCTTTTTCAGCATTTTCTGATTTTTCGTTTTTACGTTATTGCTTCGTTGGACCTTTTTGTTAATTGAAAGTTCTTAATTATGATTAGTTATGAACTTAGGAAAGTTCAATATGTGTTTTCTTGGTATTAGGACTTCTAAAATTGATTCCGGAAGTTATTCCGACACTAGTTCCGACAAAGTACCGACTCAACAATTACGAACTAGAACAAGGCGAACACGATAAAAGCGTAGCTAAGGTTTCGAAACGATATAGTAGCGGAACAAGTACTTGAAAATTTGACGGTTGTCACATTCTCCCCTGGTTGAAAGGAATTTCGTCCCGAAATTTAGTTCGTCTCATGGGGAAAAGTTTTCCGTCGGATCGTGGTGGATTGTCCTGACGAATTTCGGTCCATGCGTCTTCACGCGGTAGTGGGACTACGTCGGAGGTTCCACTGAACTCGGAGATGGGTACAAGGTTCGGTCAATGTCGTTTGACCTTGGAGACGACAACGAAGTTCTCGATCGATGAACACTGTACAAGTGTGAGGAGGGAGCAATCAAGAACGTTAGGTGGCGGTTGAGGAAGTTAAGTGCAATGGGAAGCCGAATCGGTATGCTCTAAGACTCAGGTTGAACCGGGGTACTTCGGCTTAGTTTGCCGCGTTTCCTGAAGCAGACTATCCTCCTTCCGTGGCGATATCCTAGGGGATACCCTATTGCCATCCAAGGGATTGAGGCTTTACTTCTAGATGGTCACGCGGCTCCTTGGCCGGGTACGGGAACGTTTCCGGTCCTTCGCGAGTAGAGGTAGACGTAGGACCTTGCAAGTCGTCAACCGTCAGCTTCTAGCCGATGGGGCGGTGTTTGACACTTGCGTCCAGGTATAGACTGATGGGTGTGCACTTCGTGCTGGCACGGGGTCCGTGACATAAGTGTACCCGATTAAAGGAAGGTGAATGGTGAGAGGTGACGAGGTCTAGTCGCGTTCCTAGCGGTTCTCGGGAGGGCATTCCGAAGAGAGAGGGACGTAGATCGACTAATAGAGGGATGAGTTTCGGTGTCCTGCCTTGACCTCGAGGTAAGTGAGGCACTTGGCGGGATACAGGGTAGTGTCCTTACACATGTCCGACCAGAATAGTATTCTCGGGAACTCCTGTTACAGCAAGTCGGATCCCGGGTAGATGGAATAACAATTCGATGGCCCTTGTCGGGAATGGGTTCACGAATACCTTCGTATTTCAGAACTCGTGCTTGGAGCTTGGCGCAACGAGTTGCGTTTGGCCTGAGTTCGGCTCGTGCAAGGTTGGCTATGAATTCAGGGAAAGATTCTGCTCAGGGTCGTAATTTGCACTTTGAGCATTGAGCGTACAACCTCTGATCTCGGGAGCGTTCTAGGGTGAGTTTGGGATGTTCACAGGATCTTCCTTGAGTAGGTGTGAGTGTTGGCGAGGGGTATGATTATCAATCATCCAAGTACGGCCTACACACTTTGTTCATTAAGTCCATGAATACCGGCGATGTGTTGTTTAGGCGTACTGACAGAGGAAAAGGCTTGGGTGGTTTGCATCAAGTTTGGGGAAATGCGGTCCTCGGAAGTGTTGGTCGAAATGTCGCGAACCTGGTGATAACTCGGGCGGGGTCGACCTTTGAGAGGTATGCTGCATCCTGCAACTATTCGGACTGGTTGTCGATCCTCGGGGATGGTTATCGGTTCTCGACGGTCTGCTTGATGAGTTCATGACGCTTAGCGTACAACGGATGGGTCTGTCTGTCTCTCGTTAGGGAAGTTGTTGCCTCTCATGTAATTGGATTCGAGTGGAAAAACCAGGGTTGGGAAGTTCCTACAGCAGCTTTGGCTGCCTTAGCATCTCAAGTGGTGCTAGATGGTAGGGAGCCTTGGCTATTGGTGCCGTGTTAGGAATGAGGTTTATTTGAAATTTTCGCTCGTCGCTTTCGGCGGTAGTCCGGGCAATTTCTCAGGAAGGCTTTGGATGGTCCTTGACTACAGAGGTGTCTTGGACTCGGCTTTCCTTAGATTTATATTCGACGTCGTGAGCGGAGGTTGCGTCGTAGTCCTTCTCGGGATGCTAGTGAGTTTATCGGAACGAACGACCTTGACTCAATAGTGCGGTGATTGGTCTATCCGACGATAGCGTCAAGGCTTGATGGTTCGGTAAGAACTGGGTCGATGGAAAAGTTTTAGGCAAACGAAGTACTGGGAATCCTAAATTTGCATTCCTAACTGCGACTATTGGATCGTTGGCATATTCGAAGGAAAACTATCCGTAAAGCCTGAGGTCCTAAACTGATGAGATATCTAATCTCTAAGGGGCAAGGTTTTCTTCAGCTCTTGAATCAAATAGTGCGGAAGGAAAAGGGTCATTTGACAGGGAATGTACCAGTAGTTGCTTTAAGGTTCTGAGAGGTTTCCTCGGCTGTGATTGCGAGAGCACTGAGGGTCTCTGTGGTATGCTCTAAGAGACAATCCTCACGGAGGTGCTGGTCGCTCCCACATTCGAGACATAGCGACTTTCTGTTCGCATTTTCTGGACAGCACCAGGGGTAGTGCCCCACTGTGTTGCAAAGTCTGCATACCGGGCACTTCCGGACATGGTGGAAGTGGCACCTGCTGCATTGGGTGTGCGGTCCAGTGTGGGTTCGAGTTATGGTGGGGTATCCCTGGGTGATGCTAGTCCATGAGATTTGGTGGTGAAGTTTCCTTCTCTTGTTCTCCCTTCGTTGGAAGAGGGCAGGAGGGGGAGGTAAGGGGTTAGTTCCAAGGTCCTCGTCCTCGTCCTGCCTAGCAGCATAATCGCGACAATGTCGGGAGAGGTGCCCGATTTTGTTGCATGAGTAGCACGCTGGGCAGTCCCCAATGTGATGCCGGTAGCACTTACCGCACTTAGGGTGCGGTCCAGCATACTCTCGGCGTCTGATGGCGGGCTTCTTGTCGTGGTCGCCCCTTATGGGTTGGTGACTAGCCCTACGTTTCTTACTTTTCCTTCGAGTGACGGGGGCTGGAGGAGAAGGGAGGTTGTTGTCATGATTGATCTCCGGACAAAAGGTGTCGGGGTTATCGCCTCCGAAAATCCTGTCGCTCACTCCGGCGATTACCTGGGCGATCAAGTCAGGTATTGCTGCGTTCATCTGGGCAATGACTTGCTCGGCGAGGTCACTAGCACTCAAGTGCGGGGGTGCCATGGTTCTGCAACAGGAAGAATTTAGGTTGGGTTTAGAACGCGCGGATGAGATATGATAAGAATTACGATTTAGGTGCCCATAGATAGTCATAGCACGAGATTAACACGAATGATCAAGTAGTACACGCAAGATTATGATTTAAGAGATAGAATCATAGTGTTCGCAACAAGCACAAAGTTCACAAGATACGATAAACCTGATGATAGAAGATAGAAATTTCATTAATAATAAGAAGTTTCGGTACACATAACAAATTCACTGAGAGAAATGCAAGTACAATACATAGAGAAATAATAAATAATGGCTTAAGTCGTGTATAATGGGAAAATTACGACTAAGCCGGTACAGTACAAGATAAAGGAAAATATGCCTAATAACGCTCTTCCAAGAACATCATGGCGGCGAGAGTTACGACAAGTGCTCCCATGACTATGCAAGCTCTGACGAGGCACTGGACGGTCCGGGCGGTGGCCTGAGCCGTTAGGATGATCCGCCGGGACTGCTGTGCTAACTCGTTCGCAACATCGGAGACTTCAAATAGAAGAAGGCCCTGCTCCTGAGCTTCTTCAGAGAGTCCGCGGACCTGGCGGTGTAGGTTGAGGAAGGCGTCTGGTGGAAGAGGCTGATGAGTAGGTGGCATCATGGGTCGGGAGGGTCCGGACTCCTGCGCACGCCGTCTTTCCTCGATGAACTGACGATCCCATGCGTAACGCTCCGATATCGGAGTGCGAAAGGCGGGATCGTAGGGGTCCAAGAAAGACTGGGGAGGCGCGGGTCGGAACGGGACCGACTGCGGATGCACAGGTGCTCCAGCATTGGGTCCTCGGGGCTGTGGTGCTGCAACGGGCACCAGCCTAGGAGGTGGAAGTACCGTCCTTGGGCTGGACCCATTACTGCTACTGATAGTCTGGGATGTGTCTTCCGTTGGGTCAGTCGTCTGGTGACGCTGACTCTCGGAGGCGGTGTGGCCCTCAGAGGGTTCGTGAGAGGGGGAGGCGGCTCGGGGAAGTGATCGAGTCTGGGATCGAGAGTTCGAGGACTGAGACATGGCGTATCTGCGAATAGAGAGTTACATAAGTACGGGGAAACTAAGAATAGGAAAAACGTAAGTAAAATGCATGCACGGGTCAATCATGTGAGTGTCGGGAATTGACAAGACCGGGAATTTTTCGACTCAAAACCATTAACGATAGATGTTGACCTTCCGTTCTTGCATAATTCATTTTGAACTACGGGTGGTCGATCAAGTCACGCATAGTTGAAAAAGATAATCATGCAATTGCGGAAAATAATATACTAAAGTTTGAACCCGAAAATGACGTTTTCTGAAAAGCCTTGGTTATAGTTTTGGTTTCGAAAACTTTTTGAAAGATTTTAAAAACCGTTTTCACTATAACCCGTGCTCTGATACCAAGTCTGTCACACCCCGCTAAAGCGGAAACACGGAATGTGAGAGCAAAGAGTCATTTCACGGGTTATACCAAAATTAACGGTTCGAGTCATTACAAATCAAATTGAAAAGTACAAGTCAAAAGTACAACCAAGTGCAAAGTGGACCATAATACATAACAAAAATGTTTTTAGATAAAATTCCCAAAATAAGGTCTTCTTCCCAAGGTACACTCCACATGGAAGACTTGCCCCGCCTGAGCAATGCACTTCATAACTTACGCTTAGTTCCTGAAACATGAGATAAAATGTCAACTACGAAAACGTAGTGAGTGAGTTACAGTTTGTGAATTGGAGAAAAGTTCAATTTAAAAGTTCATAAGAGTCCGAGACGAATTCAAGATTTATAAAAGTTCAAGAGTCGTTCAAGGTCAAAGAATTTCAAGATAAGATCAAGTACTTAAAATTCAAGAATAACTTAATTAAATTCAAGTGCTTAAAATTCAAGAACAATTTAGTTTCAAGACAATTTCAAGTACATTTAAAATAAGTTCAAGTACGTTTAAAAATAAGTTTAAGTACGTTTAAAATAAGTTCAAGTACGACCAAAGTAAGTTCAAGTCAAGTGCAAAAGTCAAGTAGTGTAGCGAGCGAAAAGGTTCGTAGTCATTACCTCAGCGGTGGATTAATCCACATGTTCAAGACAGTAAGTAAGTATATGCGTAATATAGACCTATGATCCTCGAGTTGTACCAACCACTAAGCTTAATATACGTAAGATTTAGTCTACACACTAATCCGATTCTGGTCAAGTACCTGCCCACTAGTCAAGTCTAAAGTCAGAGTTCGCGAGAACTTAGCAATAAGTACCTTGGTCGCTACCCATTGGTAAGGAGTGACCGCTCCTAAGTATCGATACCCATAATCTATGCTAACGGCTTGTGTTAATAGTGTGTATAGTCGTCCAAGAAAAATTGTGGGGCATTTAGTCGTTCCATTTTCAAAAGTCTTTTTGTCTGCACTTACGGCGTTATATTCTCACCTAGGGTTTAGCACCTAAATACAACCAAGCTATCAATATCTATTCAAGTATCAAAGAGGCAAACCTAGGGAGTCTAAAGTAAGCCAATCCGAACAGTTGATGTTGTTTACGCATATTAGTCCAAATAGTCGTACAAAAATAGTTCCTTTAGTTCAAAAGTTTCCATAAATAGAAAGTCGTTCAAATAGTTCAAAAGGTTTCCAAAGGTTCGCAAAAGTTTAACAAGTTCGTAAAAGTTTTAAATAATAAGTAGCCAATAAGGCAATAAAGCATTTTTACGCATAAGAGTCTCTAAGAATTTGTCCAAAATAGTTCAAAGATCCACAAGTCAAAATAGTTTAAATAGACCAAAGTAAAAATCGTCCGATAAGTACCAAAAGTCAAAATAGTCGTACAAGTTCAAGAGTCAAAATAGATCATAAGTTCAATAAGTCAAAATAGTTCAAAAAGACCAAAGTCAAAATAGTCGTACAAGTTCACAAAAGGTTTGATCTCATGTTTCCCCCAAAAAGAGTACTTAAAATGTAAGAGAAGAGAGGGGTGTAACTCACGGTTTGCGAAGAAAGTGAACTCGGAATCGGTCGGATAAAGGAGCCGGGAATCACGAAATGCCTAAGAATACCAAGATTGTCCAAAAGTTAATGTCTTATTAGGTTCTTCATATAAGATTAGGTAACTTTTGCTTATGATTATGTGTTGAAGTCAAATTGTCCCAAAATTGGCCCGAAGCGGTTAACGTTTATCTTTGTCCGAAAAGTTCAAAGTTAAAGTTATTATCATGATAGACATGTTTAGGTTTTCTAACGAAATTTGGGCAGCGCTTCCGCGCTCAAATTTCATGTCCAAGACCTACAACCAATTCCGCTCACAAAACATGTTTAAACACATAATAACTCAATAACGATTCAAATAAGTCCAAAGAGTCCAATATAAGTCATTATTATTATTAGTTTTACTCATCTCAGTCTTATAATAATATTAGTAAAAGTCCAGAATGTGTGTACGAGTTTTAAACAACCAAAACGACGATTTTCGGGAAGAACAGCAGCCCGGTGCGCGGCACCTGTCAGGGGGTGCTGCGCACCTCCTTGCTGTTCTTCACCGTTTTGTGATTTCTTTGCCAAAAACGTCTTTTCACCCATAGATTTCGACATGCAACCAGTAGTTATCTCATAAAACATCATTTTTATGGTTTCTAAACAACTTTTATCCACAAAAACATAGATCTAAGTATCATCTAGATAAAAATCGTTTTTGTAGAGAAAGTGATATAAATCTTTATAAAAACTCATTTTTATTGTTTAGATCTTACATGCAATTAATAAAAACAGTAAATAAAGATAGGGAAGTGTTTTCTACCGAAGGAAAATGGATGGATGATGTTTTGGTCGGATTTTTGCCTCAAAAACCTTTACAAAACTAGTCCTTTTTCGAAATAAATGGCACCCCTTGCTTGCCTTGATGATTCAAACGTTTTCTATGGATTGAAATGTCGTTTTGATGGTGTAATGTTTCTGGAAATGAAGAACACTTGAAAGGTTTTTGAGAGAAAATGAGTTGTGTGTGTTTTTATGTGTGTGTTTTGATTTTGTAAAATGAAAAATGATAATGGAAAAAGAAAGAGTGTTAATACTGGACTTAGGGACTGAGGAAAAGCAGTAATTGAGTGGCTAGGTTCGAGTATGATTGGTTGATAGTTTACAAAAACGAGACAAGGACTAAAAATGTAACATTTTTGAAATCTGGCGTGAGGTGCTGCGCACCGGGGCTTTTTCAGCATTTTCTGATTTTTCGTTTTTACGTTATTGCTTCGTTGGACCTTTTTGTTAATTGAAAGTTCTTAATTATGATTAGTTATGAACTTAGGAAAGTTCAATATGTGTTTTCTTGGTATTAGGACTTCTAAAATTGATTCCGGAAGTTATTCCGACACTAGTTCCGACAAAGTACCGACTCAACAATTACGAACTAGAACAAGGCGAACACGATAAAAGCGTAGCTAAGGTTTCGAACCGATATAGTAGCGGAACAAGTATTTGAAAATTTGACGGTTGTCACAAGGAAAGGGTAAGAAATGATATTAAGATTAGCAATTTGATTTGGATAAGAAAAGCAATTTGCATGAATTAAAAATTATTATTTGAATTTAAAAGTATTAAATAAATATCAGGATTAAAGAAAATTAAAATGTTTTCCCACCAAAATAAAATCCGACCTAAAAATAAAAGACTCCGACTTAAAAGAATTTGATCAACAAAGTCAACTCAATCACCAGAAATAAACTAAGTAAACACCCGACCTAAATTTATAGCACCCGAATTAAATTAAAAATTTCAAAGTCAAACCCATTCAAACTTTTCTAGGTTAAATTCTTAACACCAGAGTTAAAACAAACCAATGCATCGGTTAACTTTAAAATTGTTTTAAAAAGAAAAATTTCAATTTCAAAGATCAAAAACTTATATTTCTGTCACACCCCGCTAAAGCGGAAACACGGAATGTGAGAGCTGGAATATCATTACACGGTCATAAGCAAATATAAACGATTCAAGTCATTTCAATTAAAATAAAATAGTTTAAGTTTCAACATTTAAAAGCAACCAAGTAGTTCACGATTTAACTTAAGTACAAATACAAGTTTCAAACAAAATTCCCAAAATAAGAAGGTCTTTTCCCAAAGAACGCCTCACGCGACCATATCGACCCTCCTTGCCATGCATTCCGAACACTTACTTTAATTTCCTGAAACATAAGATAAAGTGTCAACTACATAAAGTAGTAAGTGAGTTACAGTTTAGAGTTTCGAGAAAAGTTTCCAAAAATAGAAAGTTGCCGAAAATAGTAAGTTGCCAAACATATATTGACGTCATGAGTAAAAGAACGAGTCGACGTTTGAACATATATGTAAATAATAAAGTTTGTACGTACACGAGTAAAGTAATTAAATAACTCGTATAATAAAGTTGTAGCGGAATCCAGGCGCTAAAAGTGTGTATATGCGTATGGGAGATGTGTTTAACTAAATAGTAACTCGTAACAATCACTTGGCATAATATAAGTAGTAAGTATACACTAAACCGATTGTATGGTCGTGAACTAGCCCAAAAATGTTTAATTGTTTGAACGTTTGAACTAATCAATATGTACTTGGGACGCTAACCCTGAGTAAGGAGTGACCCCTCCTAAGTATCGATACCCATATGACTAACGGCTATTGCTAATAGTGTATAAGTGAACCTGAACCAAAAATGGGCAATTGAACAAAGTTGCAAAAATTGTACTGAACTCTTACGGGCTTATATATCCATCAAGGATTGGTTGCTAACAAGTATCCTAGTTTAGTTAACCCGCTAAGGCAATAACACAAATACGCATAATAGTTTGTAAGTTCCAAGTTTGTACAAGTTCCATAGTTCCAAATAAGTTGCAAAAGTACCGAGTTTGAACAGTTCCAAATAAGTTGCAAAAGTACCAAGTTTGAACAGTTCCAAATAAGTTGCAAAAGTACCAAGTTTGAACAGTTCCAATGTTAAAATGTTTTAGAGTTTCCAAATATTTAACAATTCGCAAATAGTGTTAATAGTTACAAACATGTGATCTTATGTTTCCCCCAAATAAGTTTAAATGTACAAAAGTAAAAACAATGGGGTTGTAACTCACGGTTTGCGAAGAAAGTGAACTCGGAATCGGTCGGAAAGGAGCCGGGAATCACGGAATGCCTAAGAATTACCAATATAGTCCAGAAGTTAACTTCTTATTAGGTTGCTTTGTATATATAAGAGATTATGTAACTTTTGTTTAAAATTAAGTGTTAAGTCCAATATTGTTCCAAAATTTGGTCCGAAGCGATTAACGTTATGTTTAGTCCGAAAGTTCAAAGTCAAAGTTATTATTATGATAAACATGTTTAGGTTACTGAAATGGTTTAGGTTTTCTAACGAAATTTGGGCAGCGCTTCCGCGCCCAAATTCCATGTCCAAAACCTACAATCATTTCCGCTCACAAAACATGCATATACACATAATAACTTCACCACAAGTCCAATAAGTCCAAAAAGTCCAATACAAGTCATCATTATTATCATTTTTATTCATCTCAGTCCAATAATGTTATTGACAAAAGTCCAGAACGTATACATAGTCTTTAAAACGAGTAAAACGACGATTTTTGGGAGGAACAGCAGCTCGGTGCTGCGCACCTGGGCACAGGTGCTGCGCACCTAGCTGCTGTCTTTTTCCCGTTTTGTGTTTTTCTTGCTAAAAACGTTTTGTGACTTAAGGATTTCGACATGCAACCTGTAGATACTTTATAATATGATGTTTTTACAGTTTCTAAACAACTTTTAACCACAAGATATAGATCTAAGCATTATTTAGATAAAAATCGTTTTTGTATAAAAAGTGACATAAATCTTTATAAAAACCCATTTTTATGGTTTAGATCTTACATGCAATTAGTAAAAATAGTAAATAAAGGTAGGAGAAAGGTTTCTACCGGATGAAAACGAGTGGATGATGTTTTAGAGGTGATTTGAGCTCCAAAAACGGTAGGAAAAGCTTGAAAACGAAATTACTTTGCTCCTCCTTGTTTGCTTTGATTATTGAACGATTTTGATGGTGGATTTAGGTTGATTTTGTGGCTGTAAGTCTCTGGACTTGGTGGTGTTCTAGAGAGAATTAGAGAGAAAATGGATTGTGTGTGTTTTTGTGTGTGTAAATGTGACAACCGTAAAAAATCTAGATACTTGTTTAGCTACTATGTCGGTTCGAAATCATTTGTCACTCTTTTATCATATTCGCTTTGTTCTAGTTCGAAACTGTTGAGTCGGTACCTTGTGGGAACTAATGTCGGAATAACTTCCGGAATCAATTTTATAAGTCCTAATACCAAGAAAACACATATTGAACTTTCCTAAGTTCATAACTAATCATAATTGAGAACTTTCAGTTAACAAAAAGGTCCAACGAAGCAATAACGTAAAAACGAAAAATCAGAAAATGCTGAAAAAAGGCCTGGTGCGCAGCACCTATGGTATAGGTGCGCAGCACCTCCCACCAGTTTTCAAAAATGTTACATTTTCAGTCCTTATCTCGATTTTTACAAATTTAAACCAATCAACCACGAGCTATAGCACTCATTTACTGCAAGTTATCAGTCCCAAAAACCAATATTATTACTCTACCTTTTCCTATTTTCATTTTTCATTTTAGAAAATCAAAACACACACTCATTTACACATAGTTCATCATCCTCTCTCATTCCTCTCAAAAACCTCTCAAGTGTTCTTCATTTCCAGAAAATTTACACCATCAAAACATCATTACAACCCGTAGAAAACGTTTGAATCATCTAGAGGAGCAAGGAGGTGCCATTTATTTCGAAAAAGGACCAAGTTTGTAAAGATTTTGAAGCACAAATCCGACCAAAAACATCATCCATTCAATTTCCTTCGGTAGAAACCTTTCTCCTATCTTTATTTACTGTTTTTACTAATTGCATGTTAGATCTAAACAACAAAAATGGGTTTTTATAAAGATTTATATCACTTTCTCTACAAAAACGATTTTTATCTAGATGATACTTAGATCTATGTTTTTGTGGATAAAAGTTGTTTAGAAACCATAAAAATGATGTTTTATAAGTTATCTACTGGTTGCATGTCGAAATCCTTGTGTCTCTCAAAACGTTTTTAGCAAGAAAAACACCAAACGGGAAAGAGGCAGCAGCTAGGTGCGCAGCACCTGTGCTCAGGTGCGCAGCACCGAGCTGCTGTTCTCCCGAAAAAATCGTCGTTTGTCCGTTTTAAACTTGTACACACATTCTGGACTTTTACAAATGTTATTATAAGACTGAGATGAGTAAAACTAATAATAATAATGACTTGTATTGGACTTTTGGACTTATTTGACTTATTTTGAAGTTGTTGGGTGTATATGCATGTTTTGTGAGCGGAAATGGTTGTAGGTTTTGGACATGAAATTTGGGCGCGGAAGCGCTGCCCAAATTTCACTAGAAAATCTAAACCATTTCAGTAACCTAAACATGGTTATCATATCAATAACTTTAACTTTGAACTTTCAAACTAAAAATAAACGTTAACCGCTTCGGACCAATTTTGAGACAATTTGACTTCATCACATAACCACAAACAAAAGTTACCTAATCTTATATAAAGGACCTAATAAGACATTAACTTTTGGACACTCTTGGTATTCATAGGCATTCCGTGATTCCCGACTCCTTATCCAACCGATTCCGAGTTCACTCTCTTCGCAACCCGTGAGTTACAACCCCTCGTTTTATATATATTTTACATGAATTTGGGGGAAACATGAGATCTAATTGTTTTTGGACTGTGGTATTTATGTGAAATTGCTTATCAAACTATTTTCGACTTATTGAATTGTACGACTATTTTGAATTTTGGTACTTATCGGACTAATTTGACTTTTTGACTTTTTGACTCTTAAACTATTTTGACTTTTGAACTATTTGAACTAGTTTGACTTTTGACTTATTAAACTTTGACTTTTGACTTATTAAACTTTGACTTTTGCACTTATGAACTATTTGGACGACTTTTAAACTATTTTGAACGAACTATTTGGACGACTTTTAGACTATTTTTGTACGAACTATTTGGACGACTTTTAAACTATTTTGAACGAACTATTTGGACTACTTTTAGACTATTTTTGTACGAACTATTTGGACGACTTTTAAACTATTTTGAACGAACTATTTGGACGACGGACGACTTTTAAACTATTTTGAACGAACTATTTGGACGACTTTTAAACTATTTTGAATGAACTATTTGGACGACTTTTAAACTATTTTACTAACGAACTATTTGGACGACCTTTAAACTATTTTTGTACGAACTATTTGGACGACTATTTGGTATAATATGCGTAAACAACATCAACTGTTCGGATTGGCTTACCTTAGACTCCCTAGGTTTGCCTCTTTGGATACTTGAATAGACATTGATAGCTTGGTTGTATTTAAGTACTAAACCCTAGGTGAGAATATGACGCCGTAAGTGCAGACTAAAAGACTTTTTGTAAAAATGTTCGACTAAAGTCCCACAATTTACTTGGACGACTATACACACTATTAACACAAGCCGTTAGCATATATTATGGGTATCGATTCTTAGGAGCGGTCACTCATTACCAATGGGTAGTGACCAAGGTACATATTGCTAAGTCCTCGCGGACTCTGACTGTAGACTTGACTAGTGGGCAGGTACTTGACTAGAATCGGATTAGTGTGTAGACAAAATCTTACGCATATTAAGCTTATTGGTTGGTACAACTCGAGGATCATAGGTCTATATTACGCATATACTTACGTACTGTCTTGCACATGTGGATTAATCCACCGCTGAGGTAATGACTATGACCCCTTTTGCTCGCTACACTATTTGACTTTGTATTTGACTTAGACTTACTTTGGTCGTACTTGAAATTGTTTTGGACGTACTTGAACTTATTTTAAACTTACTTAAATTTATTCTAAAGTACTTGAAATTGTCTTGAAATTAGGTTATTCTTGAATTTTAAGCACTTAAATTTAATTAAGTTACTCTCGAATTTTAAGTATCCGATCTTATCTTGAAATTCTTTGACCTTGAACGACTTTTGAACTTTTGAAAATCTTGGATTCATCTCGGACTCTTATGAACTCATAAATTGAACTTTTCTTAAATTCAAACTGTAACTCACTCACTACGTTTTCGTAGTTGACACTTTATCTCATGTTTCAGGAACTAAGCGTAAGTTATGAAGTGCATTGCTCAGGCGGGTCAAGTCTTTTATGTGAAGTGTACCTTGGGAAGAAGACCTTATTTTGGGAATTTTATTTAAAAACACTTTTGTTATGTACTACGGTCTTATATTGAATCTTGGTTGTATCTTTGACTTGTACTTTCCAAATTTTAATCTTAACGACTCGAACCGTTATTATTAGTGTAACCCGTGAAATGATTCTTTGCTCTTCACATTCCGTGTTTCCGCTTTAGCGGGGTGTGACAGTAAAAGTGATTTAGGAAATGTAAAAATGAAAAGGAAAAGAAGGAGTGTAGTAAATGGGTCTTGGGGCAGTGAAATAACAGTAATGATGATAAAAATCCGAGTTTGATTGGTTGTGGTTTGTGTAAAAACGAGGCAAGGACCAAAATGTAAATATTTTGAATTCTGCAGCCAGGTGCTGCGCACCGGGCTATTTTCCAGCTTTCCTGATTTTTCGTTTTTACGTTATTGCTTCGTTGGACCTTTTTGTTAACTGAAAGTTCTTAAGTATGATTTGTTATGAACTTAGGAAAGTTCATTAGGTGTTTTCTTGGTATTAGGACTTATATAATTGATTCCGGGAGTTATTCCGACACTAGCTCCGACAAAGTACAGACTCAACAGTTACGAACTAGAACAAAGTGAACACGATAAAAGAGTAACTAGAGAATTGAACCGATATAATAATTGAACAAGTACCTGATTTTTAGACGGTTGTCACATCATCCCCGGGTTGAAAGAAATTTCGTCCCGAAATTTGACTCGTCACATCAGGTGGAAGTATCTTCGAACAAATGAGGATACTTTTGACGTATCTGGTCTTCACGTTCCCATGTGAATTCGTGACCACGTCGGGAGTTCCAACGAACCTTGACAATAGGAACACGGCTTTGTCTGAGTTGCTTGACCTCTCGGTCTACAACCTCAAGCGGTTCCTCGATGAAGTTGAGCTTGTTGTCGATCTTGACCTCGTCGAGTGGGATGACGATGGTCTCATCGGATAGGCACTTTTTCAAGTGTGAGACATGGAACACGTTATGAACATTGGAAAGAACAGGCGGGAGTTGGAGTCGGTAGGCTACTGGACCAATACGCTCGATGACTTCAAACGGTCCGGTGTACCTGGGGCTTAGCTTACCGCGTTTCCCGAAGCGAACTACCCCTTTCCATGGCGATACTTTGAGAAGTACACGATCGCCGACCTGGAACTCGAGGGGTTTTCTCCGCTATCGGCGTAGCTCTTTTGCCGAGTACGGGACGTCTTCAGTCGCTCCCTGATGGTGGTGATCTTGTCGATGGTTTCTTGAACAATGTCGAGCCTTGTGAGCTGTCGATCACCAGCTTCTAGCCAACAAAGCGGCGATCGGCACTTACGTCCATATAAGGCCTCGAACGGGGCACACTTAATGCTAGCATGGTAGCTGTTGTTGTACGAAAACTCGACTAATGGAAGATGAGTATCCCAGCTTCCTCCAAAGTCGACTACACATGCTCTAAGCACATCCTCAAGCGTTTGGATCGTCCTCTCGCTTTGACCGTCGGTCTGAGGGTGGTAGGCTGTGCTAAGGTCTAGTCGTGTCCCGAGAGATTTCTGAAGCGCGTTCCAAAAGCGAGACGTGAACCGACTATCTCGGTCAGAAATGATGGAGAGAGGTGTACCGTGGCGAGAGATGATCTCGTTGATGTAGATTTGTGCGAGCTTCTCCATCGAGTGGGTTTCTCGTATCGGCAGGAAGTGAGCAGACTTAGTCAAACGATCCACAATTACCCAAATTGTGTCGTTACCCTTTGCCGTCCGGGGTAACTTGGTAATGAAATCCATGGAGATTTGCTCCCACTTCCACATAGGAATCTCCGGTTGCTGCAGAAGTCCTGAAGGTTTCTGATATTCCGCCTTGACCTTGGAGCAAGTGAGGCACTTGGCTATATACAAGGCGATATCCTTCTTCATGCCCGGCCACTAATAATACTCCTTAAGATCCTTGTACAACTTGTCCGATCCGGGGTGGATGGAGTATCGGGAACGGTGGCCTTCATCCAGAATTAACTTTCGAAGATCCTCGGACTTCGGAATCCATGCTCGGCCCTTGAAGTAGTGAATCCCGTCGGATTTGAGTTCGAACTCCTGCTCATGGTTGTGTAAGGTCTCTACCTTTAAGTTCTCGGGCTTCAACGCTTCTCGCTGAACCTCGGCGATTTGCGTTTGAAGGTTAGTCTGAATCTGGATACCTAATGCTCTAACTCGAGATGGTTTCACCCTTTCCTTCCGGCTAAGGGCGTCTGCTACTACGTTCGCTTTACCCGGGTGGTATTTGATCTCGCAATCGTAGTCACTCAGCAGTTCGATCCATCTCCTCTGTCTCATGTTGAGCATCTTCTGGTCTAGGATGTGTTGGAGACTCTTGTGATCCGTGAAAACCGTGCACTTAGTCCCATACAAGTAATGTCTCCAGATCTTTAGTGCAAAAACGACTGCTCCCAGCTCTAAATCGTGAGTGGTGTAGTTCTGCTCGTGAACCTTGAGTTGTCTTGAAGCGTAAGCGATGACTTTGTCTTTCTGCATAAGGACGCACCCAAGTCCTTGATGGGATGCATCGCAGAATACAACGAAGTTATCCGTACCCTCTGGTAAGGACAAAATCGGTGCGTGACAAAGTTGGTGCTTGAGTTTCTGGAAGGATTCCTCTTGCTTTGTTCCCCAAACAAAATCCTTATCCTTCTGAGTGAGTTCAGTGAGTGGCTTAGCGATCTTCGAGAAATTCTCGATGAACCTTCGATAGTAGCCGGCCAACCCTAGGAATTGCCGAATTTCCGTAGGAGTCGTCGGGGCTTGCCATTTCTCGATCGCTTCTATCTTAGCCGGATCCACATGGATCCCTTCTTGGTTGACCACATGACCAAGGAAATGTACTTCTCGAAGCCAGAATTCACACTTAGAGAATTTGGCGTACAGTTGCTGTTCTCGGAGGAGTTCTAAGATGAGTTTCAAATGTTTCGCATGATCCTCCTTGTTTCTCGAGTAGATAAGAATATCATCAATGAACACGATCACGAATTTGTCCAGGTAAGGTCTACACACTCGATTCATTAAGTCCATGAACACTGCTGGTGCGTTGGTTAGACCGAAAGGCATGACGAGAAATTCGTAATGACCGTAACGGGTACGAAAGGCAGTTTTTGGAATGTCGGTCTCGCTGACACGAACCTGATGATAACCCGAACGGAGGTCGATTTTCGAGAAGTAAGTTGCACCCTGCAACTGGTCGAAGAGGTCATCGATCCTCGGGAGTGGGTATCGGTTCTTGACGGTCAGCTTGTTTAGTTCACGGTAGTCGATGCACATACGAAAGGATCCGTCTTTCTTTTTAACGAAGAGTATAGGGGCTCCCCAGGGTGACGAGCTAGGACGAATAAGACCATGATCCAAGAGTTCCTGAAGCTGTTTAGAAAGCTCTTGCATCTCCGGTGGGGCTAGACGGTAAGGTGTCCTAGCGACCGGTGCTGCACCAGGAATGAGGTCTATCCGGAATTCCACTTGTCGATGCGGAGGTAACCCAGGCAAATCTTCAGGAAAGACTTCCGGGTGATCCTTGACTACGGGGATATCTCGAATACGGATCTCCTTGGGTTTACGTTCCACAACGTGAGCAAGAAATGCGTCACAGTCCTTCTCGAGGTACTTACGCATTTTGATGGACGACACGAGACGGAGTGAACGTCCGGGTTTGTCTCCTTGAACGATTAAAGTTTCAGAGTCGGAAAGAGGGATGCGAATGAGTTTGTCAAAACAGACGATCTCGGCTCGGAAACGAGAAAGCCAGTCCATTCCGACGATGACATCAAAGTTTTCCAGCTCGATAGGGATTAAATCGATAGGGAAAGTTTTATCGGACAGGCATATGGAACATCCTATGATTATATCCTTAGCTTCGAACTCCTGACCGTTAGTGTACTCTATGGTGAAGCTATCCTTAAGAATCTTAGATCCTAAGTTAAAAAGGGGTCTAAATTCTAAGGACACAAAGCTCCTTTCGGCACCAGAATCGAACAGAACAGATGCATAATGATTGTTAACAGGAAACGTACCGTTCACCGCGTTCGGGTCCTGCCGTGCCTCTTCAGCGGTGAGTGCGAACGCACGTCCTCGGCCTTGCCCGCCTCGGTTAGGTTGGGCGTTGCGGAGCCTGGGGCAAGCATTTCGGAGGTGCTGGTCACTTCCGCACTCGTAACATGCCGGCTTTGGACCTTGAGCTGCCAGCTTTTCCGTGCAGTACTTGGCAAAGTGCCCTTCCTTCTGACACCTCATACACACGGGACAGTTACCGTGGTGGTGGAAATTGCACTTGTTGCACTTGGGGCTCGTCCCCGTATATCGGTTTCCAGCAGGTGGAGGCGGCGGTGGCGGTGCTACGGCTGCTATGGCAAGGTTGCGGGTGGTCTTCTTCTTCTTGTTCCGGTCACTTCGCCTCGGAGTCTGATCGGACTTCCTTTTCTCACCCGACTCCTTTTTGGATGAGGCAGGGGTGGTGAGTAGGTTGCTCGTGAGGCGGTGAGCTAGGATGATGGCGCTTTGGAGAGTCTGGGGTTCCTTAGTGAGAACCATTCCTCTGATTTCAGGAACAAGACCAGAGATGTACAGGTCGATCTTGCTTTCCTCGGGAGTTACTAACCTTGGGACTAGTCGAGCCAACTCGTGGAATCGGGCAGTGTACCCTTCGATGTCGTTTCCGACCATCTCATGATCCCAGAGCTCGGCTTCGAGCTTTTTGATCTCCCCTTTGGGGCAGTACTCCTCAATCAGGAGGGTTTTGAATTGTTCCCAGGTGAGAGCGTTAGCGGTCTCACGTCCCCTGTTGCGGACCACATTGTTCCACCAAGTCAGTGCTTTTCCGTGCAATACGCAGGAAGCGTATTGTACTTTCATTGCCTCAGCACATCCACTGATGTGCAGCACCGACTCAATGCTCTCAAATCATGACACCAAGCCTACGGCACCAGTCGTGCCATGGAACTCCTTAGGCTTACAAGCCATGAAGCTTTTGTAGGTGCAGGCTGGTGGGTTTGGGGGTTGTTGTTGGTTCTGGTTCTGGTTCTGGTGGTTCTGTTGCTGCTGCTGTTGCTGTTGCTGCTGCTGTTGCTGTTGCTGTTGTTGCTGTTGCTGCTGTTGGTGATTGTTGACATTAGCGTTGATTCCCGCAGTGATCTGGGCGATCATATTGGGCATCGCTGCTTGCAACTGTTCAGCGACTTGCTCAGCGATGATTGCGGCGTTGGTACGGGGTGCCATGATTCTACAACAGACAACAGATTTAGTTTAGAAACGCACGATTAGAGTATGATAAGAACATGATTCAATGAGATAAGTTAACAATCACGCAAGAGTAAGGTAACAGAACAAATAGAACACGCACGACAAGGTTTCAAAAGGTTCACACGCAAGAAGATGGTTCAACACAGTACAAGATTCACAAGATAAAGTAATAATAGATAATAATAAATGGAACTTCATTCATTAATAAAAGTTGAGTACAAGGTTCAAAATAAGTGAAGTATAGTACGATACATGAGGAAATAATAGAAAATGGCCCGAAGCTGTGTACATGTGAAAATTACAACTCGGCCTACAGTACAATAAAGAAATGAACTAGTGGCGTTTCTCGAAGAACATCTTGGCAGCAATTACCGCCAACAAGGTCCCCATGACCAAGCAAACTCCTACTAAGCGTTGCACCGTACGGGCCGTGGCCTGGACCACAGAAAGGTGGCGCAACGCCTGTTCCGACAACCTCTGCGCGGCGTCGGAGACCTCGCAGAGGAGCTGCCCTTGGTGCTGGGCGTCCTCTGAAAGTCCCCTAACCTCGCGATGGAGGTGCAGGAAGGCGGCAGGAGGAGGTAGCTGTGGGGTAGGCGGCATCCTCTGCCTAGCAGCTTCAGCGTCTCGAGCCCGCTGCATCTCCTCTCGTTCGAGCTGTCGCTCCCACGAGTAATGGTCCAACATCGAGGTACGCGGAGCCTCGGGAGGCGGGTGCCCGAATGGAAAATGGGGTGGCGCAGGCCTGGACGGGCCGTCCTGACGCGCTGCCATCCTATCGGGTAGCCGTCCCGGAAGGATTACCTGTTTACGTGCCGTCGTAACGACACGTGGTCCACGGCGCTGTGGTGGCGCAGCAACGGGGGCCGGTGGAGGTGGTAAAACCGACCTCGGGCTAGACCCGATGCTACTGGACACAGCCATGGAGGTATCCTCCGTAGGGTCCGTGGTCTGATGACGGATGCTTTCCGAGGCGGTATGGCCCTCGGAAGGCTCGTGAGAGGACGCGGCTCTCGGTTGGGATCGTGACTGAGATCGTGAGGGAGATCGTGAACGTGAGGACTGAGACATGACGGATCTGCGACGTAAAAAGTTTCGTAAGTACATGAACAAGAATATGCTAAAGGAAAAGAAGTAAGGAATGCAGGTAAGGGTCGATCACGTGAGGTTGGGAATAGTAAGACCGGGAATTTTTCGACTCAAAATCGTTTGTCTTTAGAAATTACGTTTCGTCCTTGCATAAGTCATTTTGAACTAGGCAGGGGTGATCAGGCCATGCGTAGTTAAAAATAATCATGCAATCGCAAAATTAATTCACTAAAGTTTTGAACCCATAATGATTTTCCGAAAAGCCTTGGTTATAGTTTGGTTTCAAAAACTTTTTAGAAATTTCTAAAACCGTTTTCACTACAACCTGTGCTCTGATACCAAGTCTGTCACACCCCGCTAAAGCGGAAACACGGAATGTGAGAGCTGGAATATCATTACACGGTCATAAGCAAATATAAACGATTCAAGTCATTTCAATTAAAATAAAATAGTTTAAGTTTCAACATTTAAAAGCAACCAAGTAGTTCACGATTTAACTTAAGTACAAATACAAGTTTCAAACAAAATTCCCAAAATAAGAAGGTCTTTTCCCAAAGAACGCCTCACGCGACCATATCGACCCTCCTTGCCATGCATTCCGAACACTTACTTTAATTTCCTGAAACATAAGATAAAGTGTCAACTACATAAAGTAGTGAGTGAGTTACAGTTTAGAGTTTCGAGAAAAGTTTCCAAAAATAGAAAGTTGCCGAAAATAGTAAGTTGCCAAACATATATTGACGTCATGAGTAAAAGAACGAGTCGACGTTTGAACATATATGTAAATAATAAAGTTTGTACGTACACGAGTAAAGTAATTAAATAACTCGTATAATAAAGTTGTAGCGGAATCCAGGCGCTAAAAGTGTGTATATGCGTATGGGAGATGTGTTTAACTAAATAGTAACTCGTAACAATCACTTGGCATAATATAAGTAGTAAGTATACACTAAACCGATTGTATGGTCGTGAACTAGCCCAAAAATGTTTAATTGTTTGAACGTTTGAACTAATCAATATGTACTTGGGACGCTAACCCTGAGTAAGGAGTGACCCCTCCTAAGTATCGATACCCATATGACTAACGGCTATTGCTAATAGTGTATAAGTGAACCTGAACCAAAAATGGGCAATTGAACAAAGTTGCAAAAATTGTACTGAACTCTTACGGGCTTATATATCCATCAAGGATTGGTTGCTAACAAGTATCCTAGTTTAGTTAACCCGCTAAGGCAATAACACAAATACGCATAATAGTTTGTAAGTTCCAAGTTTGTACAAGTTCCATAGTTCCAAATAAGTTGCAAAAGTACCGAGTTTGAACAGTTCCAAATAAGTTGCAAAAGTACCAAGTTTGAACAGTTCCAAATAAGTTGCAAAAGTACCAAGTTTGAACAGTTCCAATGTTAAAATGTTTTAGAGTTTCCAAATATTTAACAATTCGCAAATAGTGTTAATAGTTACAAACATGTGATCTTATGTTTCCCCCAAATAAGTTTAAATGTACAAAAGTAAAAACAATGGGGTTGTAACTCACGGTTTGCGAAGAAAGTGAACTCGGAATCGGTCGGAAAGGAGCCGGGAATCACGGAATGCCTAAGAATTACCAATATAGTCCAGAAGTTAACTTCTTATTAGGTTGCTTTGTATATATAAGAGATTATGTAACTTTTGTTTAAAATTAAGTGTTAAGTCCAATATTGTTCCAAAATTTGGTCCGAAGCGATTAACGTTATGTTTAGTCCGAAAGTTCAAAGTCAAAGTTATTATTATGATAAACATGTTTAGGTTACTGAAATGGTTTAGGTTTTCTAACGAAATTTGGGCAGCGCTTCCGCGCCCAAATTCCATGTCCAAAACCTACAATCATTTCCGCTCACAAAACATGCATATACACATAATAACTTCACCACAAGTCCAATAAGTCCAAAAAGTCCAATACAAGTCATCATTATTATCATTTTTATTCATCTCAGTCCAATAATGTTATTGACAAAAGTCCAGAACGTATACATAGTCTTAAAACGAGTAAAACGACGATTTTTGGGAGGAACAGCAGCTCGGTGCTGCGCACCTGGGCACAGGTGCTGCGCACCTAGCTGCTGTCTTTTTCCCGTTTTGTGTTTTTCTTGCTAAAAACGTTTTGTGACTTAAGGATTTCGACATGCAACCAGTAGATACTTTATAATATGATGTTTTTACAGTTTCTAAACAACTTTTAACCACAAAGATATAGATCTAAGCATTATTTAGATAAAAATCGTTTTTGTATAAAAAGTGACATAAATCTTTATAAAAACCCATTTTTATGGTTTAGATCTTACATGCAATTAGTAAAAATAGTAAATAAAGGTAGGAGAAAGGTTTCTACCGGATGAAAACGAGTGGATGATGTTTTAGAGGTGATTTGAGCTCCAAAAACGGTAGGAAAAGCTTGAAAACGAAATTACTTTGCTCCTCCTTGTTTGCTTTGATTATTGAACGATTTTGATGGTGGATTTAGGTTGATTTTGTGGCTGTAAGTCTCTGGACTTGGTGGTGTTCTAGAGAGAATTAGAGAGAAAAATGGATTGTGTGTGTTTTTGTGTGTGTAAAAGTGATTTAGGAAATGTAAAAATGAAAAGGAAAAGAAGGAGTGTAGTAAATGGGTCTTGGGGCAGTGAAATAACAGTAATGATGATAAAAATCCGAGTTTGATTGGTTGTGGTTTGTGTAAAAACGAGGCAAGGACCAAAATGTAAATATTTTGAATTCTGCAGCCAGGTGCTGCGCACCTCTGGTGGAGGTGCTGCGCACCGGGCTATTTTCCAGCTTTCCTGATTTTTCGTTTTTACGTTATTGCTTCGTTGGACCTTTTTGTTAACTGAAAGTTCTTAAGTATGATTTGTTATGAACTTAGGAAAGTTCATTAGGTGTTTTCTTGGTATTAGGACTTATATAATTGATTCCGGGAGTTATTCCGACACTAGCTCCGACAAAGTACAGACTCAACAGTTACGAACTAGAACAAAGTGAACACGATAAAAGAGTAACTAGAGAATTGAACCGATATAATAATTGAACAAGTACCTGATTTTTAGACGGTTGTCACAATTTCAGGATTTCATAAATTAGTTCATATGAGTAAATTTTTGTAAAGAAATGAAATGTTTTGTAAAAAACTTGTATTTTTATTAGAATTCAACATGTGTCAAAAATTCATAAATGCAAGTTTTAATAATTTAAAAATGACATGATACAATGTCAAACTTATTCAATTCTTGTCAAGTAGAAATAAATAAAATAAAATATTTTATTTAAATATGGGATGTATACATTATTGTCATGAAAACACAGTAGTTTTGTGTCATGATATAACAAAAGAATTTATGTGAACACATGAACAATCTTCAATTTTTATTGAGAGTCCCAAAATATGATTCTGCAACCTTATAAACTACTTCTTCTCTCAAGATATTTTTGATTGTATGCTTTTATGTTCAAAAGTTGACTTAGTACTGTTGTTCAACTCATTCCCATGTTTCTGCCGTTTATCAAGTAAGCATCAAGGTTCTACGAGGACAACATACTAGTTTTTCAAAAAAATTGGACTTATTCACCAGTCTTTACCGTTTATCAAATTGGCATCAAGGATCTCAAAGTCAATAAATTATAAAAAACAGTTTAATACTTTAAGAGTTTTTATGATAAATAGATTCAAATGCCATAATTTACTCAAAATATATCTTTTCTTTGATTTTCTACTTGACAAAACTGATCTCCCATTTGACAATTATTTATTTTAAAGACTTGAAACAATTTATAAACCACAAATTGTTAGAGGTTTTAAAATACAAGAATATATGCATTTATGAAAACATTTGGTTTTAAGGAATTTTATAAATACATAACTATGTTAAATTATGTTGCCTTTTATGACTCATTTCTTAGAAATTTTGTTTTTGTGAAACATTCTCAACTTTTATACTGTTTTTGATTGGTTTGTATTTGATTTTTTGAAAATATATGAAACAGAAATAACCGACTCAAGAACTTAAAAATAGAATAGAAAGAAATCTTTTTGAGTTTTATCTATGCATACAAAAAATTACATATTTTTGGATTTTATTTGTACAAATACTTAAAACCCGACTTAAAAAATACCTTAATCCGACTTAAAACAAAAAAAAACATCAAACTTAAAACTTCTTAACCCGACTAAAAAAGAAACCAACACCAGACTTAAAAGAAAAAGAACACCAGACTTAAAATATTTTTGATTTTTCCCATTTTTCTTCCCCTCTTTTTGTATTTTGAAATAAAAGAAAAACAAAATGAAAAAAGATATGTACAAAAATATTTATGAAGAAACACTCAATAAAGATTCACAAGACCAATGGCTTGAACAAGGTAATTGAATCTTGTAACCTCAAAGGCCTTTGTGAAAAGGTCGGCCAGTTGTAGGTCAGTGTGAATCTTAACTAAGTGAATCAAGTGTTTTTCAAAACAGTCTCTTATGAAATGATGTCTAATCTCAATAAGTTTTGTCTTAGAATGTTGCATTATGTTCTTAGTTATGAACATTGCAACAGTGTTGTCTATCTGAATGTGAGTGTTCATAAAGTTAAGGCCATAGTCTAACATCTGATTCTGGATCTATAAAACCTGTGAAGTAGAAGAACCATCAGCAATGTATTCTGCTTCAGCAGAGTATTGTGAAACAAAGGTCTGTTTCTTGCACTGCCAAGAGACTAGCCTATTTCCTAAGAATTGACATACTCTTGTGGTAGATTTCCTATTAAGATTCCATCCTCCATAATCACTGTCAGTGTAAGCATAAAAGTGAAAACTAGAATTCTTAGGATACCAAAGTCCTAAAGAAGGTTGTCCTTTATGTTATCTAAAGATTCTCTTAACAACAATTAGATGGGAAACCTTAGGATCAGCTTGAAACCTAGCACAAAAACAAACTCCAAACATTATATTTGCTTGTTGCAAGGTACATTAAAGACCCTATCATAGAGCTATATAAATGTTGATAACACTCTCACCATCTAAATCAGGATGTAGTTTGGCCCTAGTGTCAACAGGAGCGGAAGGAGATTTACAATCAGAGAATCCAAATTTAGCTAACATGTCTTTGACATACTTAGATTGATTAATAAAAATGACATTATCCAATTGCTTAACCTGAAGTCCTAAAAAGAATGACGTTTCTCCCATAGAGCTCATTTGGAATTTGGAATGCATGACAGATTCAAATTCTTTACATAAGACATCACTAGTTGAGCCAAAAATTATATCATCAACATAAATTTGAACAAAAACAGAATCTTGGCCAACTATCTTAATGAATAATGTCTTATCTATTGTGCCCCTAAGATACCCATGTTCAATCAAATATTTGGACAATGTATCATACCAAGCTTTAGGAGCTTGATGTAAACCATATAAAGCTTTGAGGATCAATGAAACCAGGAGCCTGACTAACATACTGTCACACCCCGCTAAAGCGGAAACACGAAGTGTGAAGAGCTAGAATACCATTACACGGGTTATAACAAAACATAACGGTTTCAAGTCATTAATTAAGTAAATAGAGAGTTTACAAATTCAAAAGACAACCAAGTCATTTAGTATTTCAACACAATACATAATTTAAGTTCAAAATAAATTCCCAAAAGTAGAGGACAAGTCTTTTCCCAATACAAATCTCACGCAACCATCCTGACCCGTCCATGCCATGCACTTCATCCTTACACTTAATTTCCTGAAACATAATATAAAGTGTCAACTACAATAAAGTAGTGAGTGAGTTACAGTTTAGGTTTCTCGACAAAAGTGTCGGTTAAGTATATAAAAGTAAAAAGTTTCAAAAAGACAGATAGCGGGTATAGTCGCTTTAAAGTTTATATACTTTGAAAAGTTTCGAAGCAACGGGCGTAGCAATACCCTAAAGTTTGAACGGATACAAGTGTAACAATACTTAGTAAAATATTATTTGCGGCATCAATCGCTAAAAGAATGTATATGCGTAGATAAGTAACTAATTAGAATCTTGTATCAACCTCTTGACATTCTATAACATAAGTGTACACACTAAACCGATTATTCAACCGTGAGGCCCCTTACCCCGCACTATCTACGAGGAGTATAAGTGATCATAGTAACATGTACTTAGACTGTCATCTAAGCAAGGAACGGTTCTTTCCTAAGTATCGATACCCATTATTACTAAACGGCTCAAAGCTAATAGTGTGAAGAGTTTCGAAAAGGTGGGCACTAATGTAATTTTGTTTCAAAATGATAGTAGGCACTTAAGAATCGCGTTATAATCTCATCAAGGGTTGGTCTCGTATACAAGTAATCATAAACTAGTTTAGCCAATTAGGGGGGGCAAGCCGATAAGTTTAAAATAAGCCAATAGGGGAAATAAAATATTTTACGCATATGAGTTTCACAAAGTTTCCAAAATAGATCAATAGTTCATAATAGTTTCCAAAAGTTCACAATAGTTGCACAAGTTCATAATAGTTTCCAAAAGTTCAAAAATGTAGCAAATGTTCATCAAAGTTTCAAAAGACAAATAAATCTTATGTTTCCCCCAAAAAGTTATGTAAAAATACAATAAATAAAGGGGTTGTAACTCACGGATTGCGAAGAACGAGAACTCGGAAAACGGTCGGAAACGGGAGCCGGGAATCACGGGACGCCTAACAATACCAAGATAGTTCAATTGTCATTATCTTATTATGTTATTTTATATAATATAATAGATAAATTTTAGTTAAACTTTAAGTGTCAAGGTCCAAATTGTCCAAAATAGTCCGAAACGGTTAACGTTATGTTTTAGTCCGAAAGTCCAAAGTTAGCGTTTATCATCGTCACGTTACAAGTAATTTTGCTCGCTGAAGTGGTTTGAATTTTTCTTTCATATCCAAAAATCCAATTCCACTTCCGCTCACAAAACACATATAACACGATATCATATTTAATCAAGTCCATTTTAAGTCCAAATAGTCCATACAAGTCACAAATGTTATTATTTTTACCAAACTCAGTCCCAAACATTATATTTCAAAAAGTCAGCGGTGTATAGTAACTCAAAACGTCCAAATGACAAGTTTTCGGGAATTCTGGCAGACCTGTGCGCCGTCCTGGACCTTAGGAACGACGCACAGAGCCAAAATACTCCCGCTGCGTCGTCCTGGTCCATAAGGACGGTGCACAAGTTGGGTTTTTGTTATTTTTCGAGCAAAACGTTTATTTTAGCCACAAATTTCGACATGCAATAAGTCCAAACTTAATAAAACTTCATTTTTACAGTTTCTAAGGTATTTTTAACCATAAATTTATGGATCTAAGGGTTATTTCGGTTAAAAAATCGTTTTGTCAAAAAGTTACAAATCTTTGTAAAAACTTAATTTAATCCATAGATCATCCATGCAAGTGTTTTTATATATAAAAACAGTAAAATAAAAGAAATCTACCGGATGAAATCGTGTGGATGATGTTTGTAACACCGTGCCCGAATCCGACCCGATATTTGACTTGTAACTTTAATTCAGACTTTGTAATTGTATACATTTGACGATTTATAAAAGTTCGATTTGAGTTATGTATATTTAATGTGTTATCTTGCATGTGTACATTAATGTACACTAAAATGTGTTTAATACAAATGGAGTTATATAAATGCAAGTAATTCTAGTAATGTGTTAAGACAAGTAGTTTAATTAATACATGCATTCAAGGAACTATGTATGTATGTATGTATGTTTGCATTCATGGCAAATACTTTAAAACTTCCAAACATTTTCCTTGTTCTTAGCCTTCAAGTTTGGTGGTAGACTAATAGTTACACATTTCTTATTTATGGCTTTAAACACCTCTTTAACGATTTCTTTTTGTAACCTACAATAATTAAATTTGGAGTTGATTATTAGGGGAGTTACATTTTGACCTTTCTTTATCACATTTCAAACTCTATAAATTGGTGTCTTCTTGTCAAAAATCGAACCAACACAAAGCTCCATAATCGAAACTTCAAGCCTCCCATAATCTATTGTAAAGGTTCCCAATTCTATTGTTTTTCATCATAATAATCCATAATCATGTTTATCTTTTATGTTACTCAAGCTTACCATCATCATCTTATTAATCTTGTCTATTCAAACTCTAATCTAGAAAACTCCAATTTCATAATATATTCTTATTCATATTTATTCTTATTTCTAGATTTGTAAAGGCAAGTTTGGTGTTCCTTTCAACGTATTCCGTATTCATAATCTAGTATCCGTATCTACCTCCGTATTTAATCATGTGAGTAAACTCGATGCCCTTTTTATTATATAAATCTTTGGGCTGTATCATGACATTCATATTCATACTTATATTCATACTTTTATGTTTAATTCATACTTATGTTCACATTTATATTTTATGTCTATATTCATACTTATAGTAATATGGTGATTCATATTCATATTTACGGTTTATATTCATACTTATATTTATGTGTATATTCAGACTTATATTCATATTGAGATTCATACTTATATTCATATTAAAACTTATATTCATGTTTATATACTCACTTATAATCATGTTTATATGTATACTTTTTGTATTATATTCATCGTAATTCATTCATATTGGTATTCATTCATAAAAGTCATTCTTATTATATTCATTCGTAAAGTCATTTATGTTTATATGTACTTATATTCATATTTGATACTATATTTTCGTATTATGGCAAACATTGGAATGAATCAAGTGACACAATCATTATGGGATGCACACACGATAAATCAAACATTCAAACAATCAATCATTCATTATATGTATATACTAAACGGGAAACGTGATAGATCTATTGGTCGTTATTAGACATTCCGACGTGTTACTGTGAATGTCGAGGCCCTCGACCGGACCCTATATGAATTTGATCATATATGATATACATCAGACTTGATACAAACGCGTGTTATGCCATTATACACATATTATACTTTCTTACAATATACAATCTTTATACATTCTTTTATTATACAATCTTTTATACTACATTTTACATATTCATTTATATTACTTTTATACTATTTATTACGTAATCTTTTTAATACTTTATACTTGTGTCTTAAACTTGTTTATTCACCAATACTTTTGTATTGACGTTTACTTTTTACATGATACAGGAAATGGATAGGTTTGCTTGAAGAAAACATAAGAGCTTGGACCTAGTTAATGACATTAATGAATAATTTAGGTCTTTTGTCGTTTTTCGGTTACTTTTCTGTAAAACATTTATTCATCTTTAATGCATTCATTTAAACCATTAAATGTGTCTATTATAACCTAATAGAGGAACACGAGTTAAGAACAATTGTAATGCCTCAGGTGTATTCCGCTTTAGCCTGAGGTGTTACAGTTGTATCCAGAGCTCGTGTTATTAGGGAATTAGGTGGTTAGGAAAACGACCTAGTCTATAGCTACCCCACACACGTCCTCGTTGTGTTCATGCATTCATAAAATTTGTTTTTAACTAATTTTTGTGTTTCCTCTTACTAAATTCTTTTGAGAGATTCTTCATTCCTCGTTTTTTTTTTTTACAAATATTAAAATACTATATATATATTTCTAAACCTTATTGAAGATTTAGTACTTGTTTGCGTAGGTAACTGTAAGGTTTTGGATGTGGACTATCGAGAGGAGCGTTAACGATATCGGTTCGTAAACTCTCGACGAACACTCCTCTCCTAGGCCAAAGCGCGACACTTAAACCAAATCTTTAATAATGAAATGTTTTACCCTTCTCGTCTTGAATTAAAATTCTAAAAGTTCATGTTATAAGGCTGTAAGGTTTGGAGATCGGTAGTTCAATTTCTGTCTAGAGCGGTATCTCGTTACAATTACGTATACCAAACTGGGAAATTTGAACGAGAGTCATCCTCTCCTAGGTCACGATATGATTCTTTGGAGTTGGTATTCTTGATATGTCGAGAATTTCTACGGATTTAACCGTAACCCTCAAAAATCAATTTTATTCGTATTTATACGTATTTATATATTCATTATTTTATGATTTCTTTAAACATTATACGTGAGTGATACGGATACGTTAATCATACGTGAATCAATAATCATTCGTTAATCACCCGTTAATTATTCATTACTCATTCGTTAATTACCTGTTAATCATTCGTTGGTCATTGTTAAGAGTACGCCCAGTCAATTATCGTTACTCGTTAAAGTCTAATCTTTATTCATTCTTAATTTCAGCATGTTGAACAACGCTGCCAACCGTCAACGCAACAACCAACGCCGTCTCGCAGCCATGGTTTCTCGCCAAATGGCTAATGCGATTCCGCTAGCCATCCAACAGTTTCAAGCTACTCAAACTCCTGCACAAGCCCCCGTTGGCAATCATGGTGGAGCATCGCTTAAGAACTTCACTACTTGCAATCCTCCTAAGTTTGTAGGTAACGATGGTGCAACTGCTTTGCTGCAGTGGTTTGAAAAGATTGAAAGCATTTTCTCAATAGCTGAAACCCCTGTTCATCTCCATGTGAAATACACTGCTAGTGTCTTTAGTGGTCGTGCTCTTACTTGGTGGAACCAAGAGAAAATGACTCGTGGCATGGAGGTAGCTCATGAAATGGATTGGGCCTTATTCAGACAGATTATGACCGAAGAATTTTGTCCGCAAAGCGAACTTAAGAAGTTGGATGAGGAATTCTGGAATTTGAAACAAATTGGAGGAAACAACGCGGAGTACACTACGCGTTTCCATGAACTAAGCTTATTGGTACCTCGTCTTGTGACTCCCGTATCCATGGCAATCGATAAGTATGTAAGTGGTCTTCCAGCAACTATTCGAGACAGTGTTCGTAGTAGTAGACCGACAACGGTAGAGGAAGCCGTGCGTCTAGCCGCTACTATTAACGATGATCATGTTAAGGATGGTACTTTGGTTCGTTCTAGTAAAGGTAAGAGAAAGGAGGATAGTGAACCGAAGAAATCTGATAAGTCATCTAGAAAGAAGAAGAAGGGGGATAAATCTAAAGCCTTCGTTGTTGTTGAACCCACCAAACAAACTGTAATCACTGCCCCTACTCATCAAGCTCCTGGAAATACTAAACCCTATACCGGAAATTTCCCTCTTTGCAACCGTTGCAACTATCATCATCCTGCAGGCAAACCTTGTAGAGTGTGCACCAAGTGCAACAAGTTTGGTCACTTTGCTCAGTATTTAGGGTTGGGCAAAATGTAGTTGTGCCCATGACAATCAATACCTTTGCTCCTCCTCCTGTTCCTATCCAAGCTCATATGCCGAGATTTTGGTGTTTTGGTTGCGGCGATCCTAATCATTTTATTCGTGATTGCCCTTATCGTCAAGGAAACCCTCCACCCGCTCAGCAAAATCAGCCACCACTTGTTTAACCAATTCAACAACAACCCGCTGGTCGTGGACGAGATTTTGTCATTAATGCTCAACAAGCTCAAGCCAACAACGAAGTTGTTAATGGTACGTTTCTCATCAATGGTATTTATGCTTCCATTTTATTTGATTCGGGTGCCGATCGTAGCTTTATCTCTACCCAATTTGAACCTTTGCTTGCTTTGAAAAGAAATAAGTTGCATGATCCCCTTAGTGTCGAAGTAGCCAATGGCAAAGGTTCTTAAACTAAGTTCTATTTTGAATGATTGTACCTTAAGTCTAGGGAATCGTGATTTCGCTGTAGATTTAGTGCCTATGAATTTGGGTAGTTTCGACGTTATCGTAGTGATGGATTGGTTATCCCAACATCATGCCGAGATCTTTGCTTGATAAATCTATTCGTATTCCGTGTGCTGATGGTAGTATTCTTACGGTTTGTGGTGAAACAAAATCAAAGGGACTTAAACTCATGTCCTGTAACGCAAGCTTATAGCTACTTTGCGTAAGCATAAGAAGGATCTTCCATGTTATCCTGCGTTTCCTAGCTCACATCATTGATACAAGGAAAGAAACGCTCAAACTGAAGATAATTCCCATCATTCGGGATTTCCCGAAGTCTTTCACGAAGACGTATCGGATTACCTCCTGTACGACAAGTGGAATTCCGTATTGATCTCATTCCTAATGCAACTCCTATTGCCAAAGCTCCTTATCGTCTCGCTCCTTCGGAAATGCAAGAGCTTTCAGCCAATTGCAAGAACTAACCGACAGGGTTTTATTCGCCCTAGTTCTTCTCCTTGGGGTGCTCCTATTTTATTTGTAAAGAAGAAAGATGGTTCGTTTCGGATGTGCATCGATTACCGTGAACTTAACAAACTTACCATCAAGAATCGTTATCCTTTACCTCGAATCGACGACTTGTTTGA
This sequence comes from Senecio squalidus, assembly GCA_910822075.1. Lineage (NCBI taxonomy): Eukaryota > Viridiplantae > Streptophyta > Magnoliopsida > Asterales > Asteraceae > Senecio > Senecio squalidus. Next base: position 5,226,008 of record CAJVGC010000592.1, read on the forward strand.
TCAATTGCAAGGTGCTACTTGTTTCTCTAAGATAGACCTTCGTTCGGGCTATCATCAACTTAGAGTAGCCGAAGAAGACATTCCTAAAACTGCCTTCCGAACTCGCTATGGTCATTTCGAGTTTATGGTTATGCCATTTGGACTCACAAACGCACCTGCTGTTTTCATGGATCTAATGAATCGCGTTTGTAAACCATACCTCGACAAATTCGTCATAGTCTTTATCGATGATATTCTCATTTATTCAAAATCCAAAGCCGAGCATGAAACTCATTTGCGACTTGCTCTAGAACTCCTCAAGAAAGAAAAGCTTTATGCTAAATTCTCGAAGTGCGAATTTTGGCTCAAGGAAGTTAAATTTTTGGGTCATGTAGTTGATGCGAAGGGAATACACGTTGATCCCACTAAGATCGAGGCCGTTCGTAACTGGCCTATTCCAACTAATCCTTCTGAGATTCGATCTTTTCTTGGGTTGGCAGGCTATTATCGTCGTTTCATCGAAAACTTCTCAAAGATCGCTATTCCTTTGACGAAGCTTACTCATAAAACTGAGAAGTTTGTTTGGGAGATGCAAGAATCAGCATTTCACATTCTTAAAG